>JARFJB010002038.1:297500-884825 GCA_036346205.1 Vesta saturnalis
AGCGTCATATCATGTTTGGTCTTAGATTGATCGCAAGCAGCATTTAGGACTGAAATTTTCAGAAAAGTTTTTGTGGAAGCCATGAGCAAGCGTTTCCCGTACGTGATCGAATCGATATTAATCGCCGTGCAAATCAACGCAATATGACCGGAAGAAAGAATCAGGAACGAAAGAAGGAAACTGTGGACCGCGGTATTGAAGGGTTAGCCCGCAAAGAAGCGAAGTTTCATTCAGACAACTCATGTATATGCGATGTACACATGTTTAACTTTAGTTGTGTGAGTATAGTTGCTAGAGTATATGTAAAAAGATGCCATTCCACTAAGATTAATTTTATAATAGACTGTAGCAATGTAGCGATAAGCGATAACGTTAGAAGTCTGCGGGTCTAAGAAGGAATTCAATTGCGCCAGATATGGGCACAGTTACAGGATACCTCAATGAGAGTACACTCGGTTCAGGGATAATACCGGTGCCAATATCAATTAAGGGCACTTCGTTCGTGCGGTGCCAACACAAAAAGCGTTGTAACGTAGTACGATTTTTATGTGTCGACTGAATAAGTGTAGAAGAAAATCGATTAAAAAGGTATAAAATCTTATTGAACAAAGTGAACCTACCTGATTGTCCGGTTGATTAGAAAGTTCATATGAATACTTCGTAGTTGAATTTTGTTTTAGAAAATAACGGAACCATTAGGTATTCTGGTTCCATTTGTACAATTAACTCACTGTATTTTATCAATTTTGCATTATATTCACCCATCAACCATTGAGTAGAGAGAGTTTCCATGTCGTAGCAACCTGTATTTGCAATAAACGCTTGTAAGGTACCCACAGAGGTTAATTTCTCAATTACTCACAACTACTATAATATTGTTTTTTAATTTAAAAACAAAAGACTACAAAAACAAAATGTAAAACTCAAAAAACCGTTTATTTCATTTCATGTGATTAAGTGACCATATAAGTAAGGGCCGTATTAGGCGATTCAACTTTCGATACACTTGCAGTAATGATTGAACTGCAAGTTCTTGCAGCAATACAAAACATTATATTTCATTCTTTATTACTTTTTTTCGTTAGATTTTATGTTAGAGTATTAGATATTGCATATAATAAGAGAAACATAAAAATGAATTAATTAAATTCACTAAAGGTGTTATTAAGATGATTCGTTAAAAAATTTCAGTTCACTGAATTGTTTTTTAGCAATGTTAATTTATCAAATGGTAATTCATAAATTGTTAACATTGTAGGTAGCGGGCTGAGAGACTTATATAATTGTAATAAAAAATTTTAAATCGCAAATAAGTCGTAATTTGATAATGTTTTCGGGGTATGTTTCATTTTACGTAACTCAGATTTAAATGTATGTAATTAAGGGATTTAAAGGAAAAGAAAGCACACGTTGAGGAGAAAAAACAGATGTTCTCCCATGTGACTGGAAACTGCCTCGTTGGTAGCGACTGTGACAAATTGGGCAAAATGTGGACTGTTGGTAATTAATTACATTGTCACATGCAGATAAATTAAAAGACCGCTTTGTTAGAGAACGTTGAAATTCTAGGCCTATAGGGTTTGCTAAGGACGAGTGCATATTTTAAAAATTAAGACTTCTTTTAATAGTAAATATGAAAGCATTCCCACGTAATTTTTCTCATATTTTTTGAACTTTTAAAAATTGAGGTGGATTTGGGAGTAGAACGGTTAGTTGAAGTTGGAAGTTCGATTGAGTCATAGGGTAGGACACGTTCTATCGTTTTGTTTCAAACCATAATTGTAAACCGTTGTGTCTATAAATATATTATCGTTTCCGTTTTAGTAAAAACTAAAAACGCGACTTTGTTCTTTTTTTGGTGGTTGGTTTTAATGTAAGTTTTTCACTAAATTATATTAATTATATATAAATATATCTATTAATAATCACCACCGTCTTGAGTTTAAACGGTGTACCTTAACCCGTGAAGTGTTGGTGATTAAGTGGTTGATTAAAGGATTATATTCAAGCGTAAGTAGATACTTAAATGTAGATTAAAGCTCACAGTAAGCAATTCAACAAGGTGATGTAACCTATTGAAAATCGACCATTGCCTTGCAAGTAGTTATTATTCAATTACCACGAGATACTGAATCGCACAGAATTGTTTCTTGATAACAAAGGGTAGTAATGAGGAGTAATTTAATTGCCAATATGCCATTTCGCAAGCACGCTTATTAAGTTGAAACCTGTTAAAAAAAAGAAACTGCAAAACAGTATAGTGTTCCCTCATTGCTGGAATAATTGGCATTGTTGATTGTTTACTAATATTTTCGTTTGCATAGAAGACTTAATGCGTGGATAAACGTGGAATGATAAATTGTTTGTTAAGCCTTACAATTTCATCTTTACGCCAGATTTCGTAACTAGAAATGGTTGGTCACGGCTTTAGCGGTTAAAACTAACCAATTATTATTGGTTTTAAATGCAGAAAGATCTATAGATGAACGTATAAGAGGAGAAAGGGATGCTGTAGCTTATAGCGTAGTCACTCAAACTTCGACGTCATAGCTTGGAGCTAGGTTACCGCCCACTTTGTTAAAGTAACAGTTTTATTTTCATCTTACCTTTGCAAGGCTTTTTTAAAATCAATTTTCAAGTATATTTGATTTAGACTTGTTTGTCTCCGAACTGATTTCTTTATATATGTAATTTATTGTAACTGTACGAATGTATTTTTGGGATTAGATAAAGGTTGCTTTTATTTACGATACAATTGTGTATATGTAAATTGTATGGTCTATTTTTTTTTTATTGCAGTTATCTTATTGCTTACCTATTAATTTTTCTCTTTGTTTTATGTGTAACTTAATCTGCATTATTTTTCTTTTTACTTTACTGTCAACTCAACTGCTGGCATGGAAGATTGCACAATGGCCAAATGTTTGGTGTCACAACTTTGATTCTGATTTATTTATGACCCAATTGTGGGTATGATTTCACTGTTTGTGTTTTATTGTGTATATGTAATTAAGCTGCTTTTTATTTTGCCGTTACTTAAATTTTATAATTTTGTACGCACTTTAACCTTTGCTAAGGGTATTTTGTTATATCTGCATATTGAGCATTTTCGTTTCTTTGATTTATTAATGTACTTATAAAATTACTTATTGATTAATGGGGTTTCTTGATGGTTCTTTCCCAGCTTGCAAATTAATGGGTTGAACCATCATTGCGCAAAGCTCGTTAATTCTAATTTGAGTAATTTTATTGTTTACCTGTCCCCCTATGATTAACCTCATCATTTCCTATCTCATTCAATTAGCTAAGCATAGCCTACCAGACGGCCAATTCTTTTTATCAGATCTGAGTTTTGCGTGTAATTTAATATTAGACTTGTAAATAAATTCTAAGGTTTTAATTATTGCAGGGAAAGTCAAGGTTATGCAAGCAATTAATTTGAGTAAGAGTAGCATTGTTATTAGTAAGTCAAGATAAGGCTATTAGCTTTTTTTTTTGAATTCGCATAATTGTAGATAAGTTGAATATTACGCCCTTAAAGATTTTATAGTCTTTTAATTATTACATTAGGACACCACAATATCAAGTGAATTCTATCAAAGAATTCTATTTTGTAATGTTGCCGATGAATCTACTGTAATTGTATCCATATTAACACAACCAATCAACTTAAAACTAAATGTCGAGATTCAATATTTTTTCAAGCAGGTCACATTCAATCTGTTGATTTTTTTCGGGAAATGATAATACAGTATTATAAATGTACATTTCGGAATTAAGAAAACTATGACCTAAACGATTCTAAGAAAAAATGGTGTTTTCATTAAACAAAAAAAAAACATCCGATGACGTCTTCACGCGAAAACAATTGAATACCGAAAACGTGGCGGTACAGGAAATTGCCTACACATTTATCCTTCAGGAAATAATGAATTTATTCCACGTTGCACTAACGCAAAAGATGTACACCCTATATACACATTAAAGCAAATGAATAAAATAGAAAACAACATGAAGTAATAGCAACGCTGACGATAAGTTGATATGATAAGGAATCATCAATATATAATATTACATAACTGCCCTAGTTTCAATAGTAGAAATACGTTTAAGTTTTTTATAAATATTTTTCAATAATACAATAATGTAGAATATTTCAACTTCTAATTGTAATACTTGTAAGAACAATGGATATTGCAAATGAAGAGTTTTTTTAATTAAATTTAAATAAGATATTAACGGAACCTTCAATAAAAACACAGATTTTAACGTGTCACTTTATTGCTTTCAAGTACTGACCCCAATCGATAATTACTGTGGCTTAAACATTTAAGTCTGAAATAAGTATTTCACATTTGAATGTTGTCAATTTAATGTTTTTGGGCCATGTGAAGTTGGCCCTACCCATACATAGCATAGATGTAAAAACTTGTAAGTAGTTAGCGCCACGTTAGTGCTTTTTGGTGCTGTAATGTTAGCGTTTAGTGCTGTAATAGATAAAGACAAAACCAAAATATTGGTTCGGGATATAGTTCACATTCAATTGAGAGGTAACCACATAAGTTTGACACAACTACTTAGTGCTACGTTAAGTGCTATTTAATCCCTAAAATGTTTCAACTCTAAACTTCAAGTTTTCAAGATAGTTAATAGTGTGTATACACAACTTCAATAATTAATTAAATTAAGTTTTCCACGTTAGTTAAATCCAGTATTTAGCAATTCCAGAAAATAAATCCAGCAGTAGTAAATTTAAATGAGTTAAAATTTTAGCAAATAATTCATACGTAAAATTGAAACGCTTGAACATTCACTTGAACTTGAGAACATTGCTTTTCTATATCTCTGACCCAGAGACCGATTGATAGAAAAATATCTGTCCTTTACATTCTATTCCAACCGAAAGAATAGGAAGCGAAAACATATTCCACGTCTGTCATTTTCCTGCCCGCTTGCATATCTTTTTTTTTCTTTCGTCTGAATTTATACTGCACTACTGTGCACCACTCAAATTTTGAACTTCTTCACAGATGCACGAAAATCGATTCCGCACTCTGTTAACTTTCCCCTTGCCTCACTATAAAAGTTCAACCATTTGATTGCATCAATTTTGCATTTTTATGAAAACTCAAATTTTAGATCACGTTTCATACAAAATATCTGAGAATTTATTTAAAGATCAAAAGACATCTTTCGGTACGATTTCTAAAGGATATTCTTTGAAACAAAATACAAATCAAAATAAAGAGTATCTTATGCTTTAAACTGATTCTTTGTACAGTTTCGGCTCCACTAAAACATCCAATGATAGCGATATGAAAAAAAATGTTGAGGCCTCATAGTTGTTACTCCACTGCTTTCACTGTAGGTATGGGTGTCTCTGAGAGATCTTATAAAACTGATACTTAAGTACAATTGTTTAGGGACAATAGAAAGTGTATTTGTGTGTGTGTCATTTGTTTAACAGGTTGTATATCTCCCATAAACCTATGAGAGAACTCAATAACCGTATTTAGTCCTGAACTTGAAGTACTAAGCACAGTATACCTCAATCAGTACAGACAACTGTCAGAAAGGCGGTCCTTCCAATAAGTTTTTGATTTAATTAGCGTGTGAATGTTATTTGTTATAGTTTGGTTGTCATACTGAATTTTAACTATTTATTTTAAGTTTAATTAAAACATTGTGTTGCATATTGTTTTATAGTATATTCTTCCTTAACTGTAAATTCAAAATTTAAGATAACTTTTGCCTTCGTTACTATGTTTGATCTTAATTCTAATTGGTTAACCCTAAAAGTAAACAATTAATGTCGGGAGAGCTAACAGGATCATTATCGTTATTTATTGTTACCCTGCAATTGAATAAAAGAAACTTAAGAGGATGGAAAAGTAGGTTGTCACGGTTCGCGACAATAATAAAACAGATTTGATAAATAAATATTAAATTAAATAACAAAGAAATAACTATAACTCGGAAAGCTAAATTAAAAACAATTGAAGAATTTGGTCGCAAATAAATAACAGCAAGTCCGGCGGAGGCGCGAGAGCCAGGAATCGCGTAGGGAGCAATCTGGTTGAAACGTGATGCGATTGAAGGGTATGTAAGTGAAAAATGTATATGCATGTATGTACATTTAGATATTCATACAGTAAGTATACGATCTATTATTTATATCTTTCTTGACTCTATCTATATTTCTACTTCTTCTTCCTTACATGTCGAGGCAGTAGACAAATAACTGTCCGGTAGTAGGACGATACCGTTAGTAGAGAATGCTACAGCGCCCGGGGCACGCCTTGGCCAGTAACTGGTCTGCTCGCAATGGTATTACTCAAGAGAACAATACAATTGCCTCGGATCGACCTGGCTACAAGGGACGGGCAAGATCGAAACAGACAGGCCCGGTTGCTGACGACTGTGAAATGTTAGAGGTATGCATGGTAAAGAATTTGAAATTGCGAATGTAATGTACGAAATACATCTTGATATTCTGTGTGTGTCGGACACAAAGCGCAAAGGAAAGGATGCTGTGGAGATAGAGGATGGCAGCCTAGCACTATGGTCAGGAGTTGAGACTGAAGTACATGGGGCAATAGGAGTTGGGGTGATCGGAACTGAAAGAGCGAAAAGATGTGTTAAATAGTACGAATTGGTATCTCCTCGGGTAATATGGATTAAAATGAAAGTGGAGTTTCGAAGAATTTTTCTTAAAACTTCTGGGATGAAGTAGAGAACGTGTTGAACGTATGTAAGTAAGAGTGATAATAGTGGGGGATATGAACGGATGGGTGGGTACACAGAGGGAACATACCGAACGCGTTCTAGGAAAGTTCGGAGACCAAAGAGTCAATGAGAATGGTGAACGCCTGGTGAACATATGTGTGGAGAGAATCCTGTTTGTATCTAATGCGTGGTTTAACCCTAAAAATGTGCATATGTATACATGGCAAAAAGGTGAATCCAAAAGTATGGTAGACTTGATAGTGTATGATGAACGGCTTAGAAACCTGGTGAAAGACACAAAAGTAATGCGGGGATCGGAGCGTGGATTGGTTATATCTAGAGTGTGTTTAGTGCAAAAGTAGGTCTGGAGAAGGAAAGCAAACGTAGTGCGGATGTCCAAAATTAGGGTAGACAAACTAATGGATAATGGTGAAAGAATAACATACACAAATGATGTGAGTAAAGAGTTGCATGTGAATGAAACAGTATGGAACGAACAAATAAAAGACACCGACGTTGAAAGTGCACGGATAAGCTTGAAAAACTGTGTTGTCAATTGTGCCGTGCGGATATGTGGAAGAGCGACTGTAGGTAGACAAAAAAAATGTGCTTGGTGGAATGAGTCTGTAAAAAAGGAAGTATGTAAGAAAAAAGGTGCTTACATAGGAATGAATGCTGCAAAAAATGAGACTGAGAAGAAGCGATTGTATGAGGTATACGGATTAAGAAACAAAAAAGCGAAGGAGGCAGTGAGAATAAGTAAAGAGGCTGTGGAAGGAGAGAAAATACAGAATGATTTTGAGGGAAACAAAAAAACTCTTCTGGAAATGGGCCAAAAATACCAAACATGGCCCAAAACATACCGCTTCAGGAGTGATGAACATGAGCAACGAAATAGTATGGGACGATTGTGAAGTGAGGAAATGCTGGAAAGAATATTTCGGAAAGCTGTACAGTAGTGAGGAAAGGAAGACTGTTAAATAAGGAGAATGTAGAAGGAATGATGAATGAAACTGAGAAGGATATTGAGATAAAAGAGGTAGAGAAAACGGTAGGAAGGTTGAAAAACGGCAAGGGAGCAGGCGTAGATGAAATCACTGGTGAAATGCTAAAGTATGGGGGTGCAAAGCTTATATGAAAATTGTGTGAATTATTCAATATATGTCTTATGAGTGAAAAGTTCCCAGGGATTGGAACAGCGCGATCATTGCACCACTGTACAAGGATAAGGGGAACAAGAGTGATTGTAAGCACTACAGAGGAATAAGTTTGCTCAGCGTGCCTGGTAAAGTATTTGGAAGAATACTAATTGATAGAGTACGAGAAACTACACAAACTAAGATTTGGGATGTGCAGGGTGGCTTCCTGCGAGGGAGAGGATGTGTTGATCAGATGGTTACTCTCCAGCAACTGATCGAAAAGTGTTTAAGGGTAAAAAGGAAGCTGTACTGTGCGTTTGTAGATCTGGAGAAAGCATACGACAGAGTAAATAGGGAGAAGCGAAATCTTAAATAAATATGGCATAAATAAAGGTCTAATAAATCGATTAAGAGCAGTATACAACGGTAGTCGGGCATGTGTTAGGATGAGAAGAGGTGTAAGTGAATAATTTAATATTGAGCAATGCTGTGTGATGTCACCGTGGTTGTTCAATGTATACATGGATGAATGTGTTAGACAAGTATGTAGCGATACAACTGGTGTAATGGTTGGAGGCGTAAATGTACGACTTCTGGTGTATACAGATGACACAGTCTTTTTAAGTGACAGTGCGGATGAGCTACAAACCGCTCTGAGGAAGTTTGATACAGTCTGTGAGAGCATGGACTTAAATCGGGAAGGTAGAAAGGAAAGTAGAGTATTTACTCTGCAAGATGAAATTGTGGAGCAAGTGGACGAGCTGGTATATCTCGGTAGAATGTATACTGCAGATGGTGCAATGGAGGGCGAGATTGGACGAAGGGTCAATGCTGGAAGGAAAGTGATTGGAAGTATGTGGACGATAATGAGAAACGAAAGCATGAATCTAGCTGCGAAACGAGCAATCTATAATGGTGTGTTTGTCCCGTCAGTACTGTATGGAAGTGAGACATGGATATGTCAAAAAAAGAACGAAAGAAAATTAAATGCCGTGGGTATGAGATTCCTGAGAAGCGCATGTGGTAAAACGAAAAGGGACAAGATAACGAATGAATGCATAATGACGGAGTGTGGCGAGGAAAAGATGATGATGGATAGATACAAAAGTAGTACATTACGTTAGTTTGGCCGGGCGTAGGCCGCGTAAAACTTAGTAGTAGTAGAATGTATAATAAAGGAAAGAAAGGTAAGGAGTTTTAAAAATAAAAGGGTATGTCAGAGACATTGTATGAATCTTGTGAATCTGAATGAAAAATAAATAAGAGGCAGGGATTGTTTTGCCTACCCCGCAAGGGAATGGCGTGAAGGTTAAGTTAAGTTATTCCTCACTCTTATTTCTAAAATTTGAATGTTTAGAATAAAATATCAAGAAGTTGTGTATAGTGACAGTGTTACCGTTTAATCAAATAAAAATATCATTATATGGAATAGTTCATATTTTATTTGTGACTTTAATTGCAAGTAATTTGTCATTAATTTTGTTTGACCGCAAAGGTATATTTGCGTATAAGTAATAGTATAATAGACATTTAGGATCGCTGAACAATTTGGTATTAGTATTAGCAAAATCAAATCTACATAAAATGTAGATTTTTCTTGAGAATCACTTGGAAACTTAGTCAAGTATTAAAATACATTTGAGGTAAATAGTTTTCTTACACAAGAATAAAACTTATGGTAAAATGCACCTAATGCGTTTTTTTATTTTATAAATATCGGTTATATTTTTCATTGGTGCAACCCACGGGTGTTCAGATTTAAAAAAAATTTCTGTTCAAATAGAGATTCAATTAAATTAATACATTTGTAGCCATATGTACAAAATAAACAATGTAGACTAACATTACACTGATTGTAGATTATTGGTAAATGTCAGATACTTATCTGAATAAAAACATAACATTTTGTTTATAAATATTATTGTTCGTATTATTTAATAAATTGTTTTTGTTATTCGTATTTTTAAGATGTTGTGAAGTAGTCACGAAATATACTTCGTGCAATCACAGTAAACAAATGCTAGTAGACTTGGCACAGTTAAGCCTTTTGTTTATAAGAAAGACTATTCAAGCTGGATGTGGGAATTTAGCTGATTAGAGGCCAACAGCTGAAGGCTATTACTATTACCGCACTACTGTCAGTATAAATTATTTTTTCCTATGATTTTGAGCTAATCAGAACATTCAATTTGGTTAAACTACTTAGGACCATTTCGATAATACATAATTATACATAGAGTAGCTCCACCAATCATAACTTTCTTTTATGATTTTAAGCCAATCAGAAGAATCAATTGTAAGTGAATTGGAGGGGGGTTAGTTAGTAATGGTCAGAACTGATTACCAAAAATTTTTTAGAAACCGGAATTCAACATTTGAACCGTGCAGTGGTGCTAGGTAAGTGCAAAACGAGTACAATCCAAGACAATAAAAACGTTCAATAAATAAAAAAGGGGGAGGGCCAGTTAGTAATGTTGGGAATAGATTATCGGCCATTTTCTAGTGAGTGCAATCCAAGCTTTTAGTGGTACACAATGGTGCGAGGCACGGAAAAAAATACATTCGTTGAAACTGAAAGGGGGTGGATGGAGGGCTAGATTCCAGGAACGCAATTTGTTCAAAATTTAGCAACCTGAATAAGTAATGCAAAAGAAAAAAATATGGTGCAATCCAACAACATAAAAAACGTTCAATAAATCAAAAACTATCTTTAATAAATAGTGGGGGGGGGCAACTTAACGCACCTTCCGAAAGCCGCTTAGGGAAACCAGAGGAGGCGCTGCCGCCGCTCTAAACGTTCTAGCGCTTTAGCAGCTTCTGTTTAAGTTAAGAATGTTGAAGTTTTGTTACGAATCATAACTACTTTGTATTATGTAAATATTATTTAGCATAGAATTTCATTTTTCACTGAACGAAAGTTCGGTATATGAATTCGTTAAATCTGTCTGCATGTGCGTGTATAGCTTTTTCGTGTTAAGAAATATTGAAAATCTGACTTCAGATTCTGAAAGAGGATCAAACAATAATGGGGGTCATCGTCTATACGAACTTTGTAACTCATCGGAAACATGGTCAAATCGGGAGTCAAAATATAAAAATTATTAATATAGATATATATATATATATATATATATATATATATATATATATATATATAATTTAAAGTTTAAAATTATTAAAAATTATTATTAATTTTATTAAATACATAAATAAAAAGTTTACCTCGAGTAGGATTTGAACCTACGACCTGTACTTTGCTAGAGTACCGCGCTAACCAACTGCACCCATCAAGGTTCAAGCCCCAATCGACGTAAATTTTGTCTTTATGTATGTAGAACTGATGTAAATTCTAAATATAATGAGATTACAATCAAATTACTTATATTAATGGAATGTGAGCCTACAATATCGCAAGGATTCACACATACCAAAGGAACTTGACTAATATTAAATTATTATAAGTTTTTGTTATGAACGAATAAGTTCAAAGATAAATATGTAATTAAAAATTATTATTAATTTTATTAAATACATAAATAAAAAGTTTACCTCGAGTAGGATTTGAACCTACGACCTGTACTTTGCTAGAGTACCACGCTAACCAACTGCGCCATCAAGGTACAAGCCCCAATCGATGTAAATTTTGTCTTTATGTATGTAGAACTGATGTAAATTCTAAATATAATGAGATTACAATCAAATTACTTATATGAACTTATTCGTTCATAACAAAAACTTAATAATTTAAAATTATTAGTTTGTATTTTCACTGCAATTTTGTTCGGTCTGGCAATGCTAGAAGAGCATTCTCAACTTGTTTAGTATTGTAAGTGCTATAGGACAATACATGTGTAAAACCTTTAAAGATTTATTTCTCAGTGTGAGAACCGAGGTAGCTAACAATTTAAATAAAACTCACACCTAATCTTCAATTTTGAGTTAAAGCCATGGTACAATTTATTGAAAGTTAATGTAGTCCATGGGGCAGGATACACTATTTAGAGTGTAAAATTTTACAGCGTTTTGTACGCGTTTCTTTTTATCAATTCGTTTTACTTACTTCGTTTACTACTAATGGCATATGGATCATTGAAACTTTTAATAAATTCATTTAAAATGCTTGAAGCGTGGGTATGAAATGTAAGCTGAAATGTGACGTTAAAACTGTAGGTCATATTGTTCATTCCTTTTGGTGTAATTTCTCTAGTTCACAGAGCAGTAATTGCAAATCCCTTGAGCTGGTAAATCGAAAGCTAAGTAACTATCATATAAATTAATTCAGATTACGTCATTGTCCTTTACCGGTGTTAAGTAAGCAGCCAATTTGCAGCAGATACCTTCATTCTATCACCCAAAATACCAATGACGTCGGTAAATAAAAAAAAGGCCAGTCAGAAAAATCCTGCCAACTTTAAACTTATAAATTATATTATAAACCATGCAACAATCATTCTGAATTTGTACCAGTAATTTGCAAAGCGGATAAAAGGTAAAAACTCAAAAGTAGAAGTGGGACACTTGCGCCGCCATCTTGGATTTTGACGTCACAAGCCCGCCCACGTGGGGGGCCGGTTTTTCCACCCTTATTTTTACACGCTTACGTGTAGGACGTGTTTTTTCACCCCTATTTTTTCGCATCCACGTGGGAGACCGGATTTTCTACCCTTATTTTTATATACCCTCGTGTGAGACCGGATTTTTACTCGCTTACGTGTAGGACATGTTTTTTCACCCTTATTTTTACACATCCACGTGTGAGACCGGATTTTCCACCCTTATTTTTACTCGCTTACGAGTAGGACGTGTTTTTTCACCCCATTTTTGCGCATCCACGTGTGAGGCCGTATTTTCCACCCTTATTTTTACTCGCTTACGTGTAGGACGTGTATTTTCACCCCTATTTTTTTGCACATCCACGTGTGAGACCGCATTTTCAACCCTTATTTTTTATATACCCTCGTGTGAGATTTCTTTTCGAAGGCCCTTTTCAACCCTAATTATTTTTACTGCTTACGTATAGGACATGTATTTTCACCCTATTTTTTACACACCCACGTGTGAAACCGTGTTTTCAACCCTAATTATTTTTACTCGCTTACATGAAGGACCGTATTACCCTTATTTTTATGATTTCTTCTGGGGTTAAACCTTATGGTTGTATTAAGGACCTTTTGACAGCTAGGACTTTTGCTAACGCGAGGACAGTGGGGCTGGTCATGGCTTAGAACTGTATTTAGGGTGGTCTAAGGATAAGTCTTAGAGTTTGGCCTTGGTGGTGGAGCTAGGGTTGAGTCAGGTCTTGGTGGTGGAGCTAGGTTGGAGCTGGGGCTGTAGAGGTGAGGATAAGTCTTAGGGTTATTTCTGATGGTATTAAGGTCCTTCTGGTTGTAACCCTGGGGTTAGCAGACACATACGCCTACAATAATTGCATAATGTAATAAGATATTATTATTTAGTCTATTGCTTTAAAAGGGTTAAATGCTATTGGAGAAAACGTTTCTAATAAGGAGATGAGATAGCATCTGTGTTAAGGATTGATCTTGCGTGGGGAAATTTGAATGACAGTAAAATTTAATTATAGAACACTTATTTTATTATCATAATTAAAAACCCTCAGTGAGCTATAGAAAATTACTGCCATTCGTAATGAAACAAAAAACATTTTTATTAAGTTAATTACATAACAGTTTGTATTTTCTTAAACGATTATTAAAAACATAGTTTTACCTGCATTGAAAATAATATCCATACGTCCGTTAAAAATGTTGTACGCCTTAATATTTTTAAAGAAACTTAATGCTTGTGTTTTATAACTGTAATTAAAATCTGTAAATAAATAAAGGGTTAACACCACACTTACCAGCTCTGTAGCGTTTTTAAGGCACTGATTTACGCGTGATAGTTACTGTTTTGTGCTGCATGTCAAGTAAAGAACAACTTTCTAGTTGTGTAAAACCACCTATAATTAGAGTGTAAAATATACAAATAATCTCATTGTCTTTATTACACTTACAGCAACATGCATTTACCTTTCTCTTAAAATAAAACTGTTTTGAAAATATTCGTATACGGACACAAATTGTTTTAAACCATATTATTGAATTTAAAAGTAAGAAATCACTGTTCACGTTTACTTTAACTATGTAATTATATAACTTTTGTTTAATTTAATAGTCTAAAACCAATATAAATGGTTAATATATTTTCTAAAAATATTATTAGAGTTGATACGCCGTTTTATTTCAAGTAATTGTTTTCAATATATATAAAATGTGTAAGTGAACCTGTATTATTTGTTGTAACCTTCACTTACATAAATTCAACTTATACACGAATTAATAACGACCTCCACTAGTTTATAACACAATCGCTATGTAGCGTGTTTTTATTTACACCCGTACTTCTATAAACTATTAATGCTCCATTTTAATAGGGTGATCAACTATCTGAAAAAGGTTTACTGTTAAAGTATACGATGAAGATCGTTTGAAGCAAACCCTGTATTATTCTTATATACGAATGATATTTCAAAAAAGTACTAGTATAATTAACATGAAGGTTTATAAATCTACATCCAGACAAGGAATCAGTTTTAAACACAAAGAATTTATCTGTAAGCAGACAATGTATTACATAAGACGTTTTACAAAACGTGGTTATTCCACATTGAGTGGCGTGGTAGAGTGACGTAATCTATTTTATTTTGAAATTTCATAGAGAGCATCACCATCATCGAAATTTTGAGATACTACCATCTCATCGTCTTCACCTTGAACGATTATATTGTAACCTATAAAGCAAGCTAATAACCCTAATAGTTTATCAGCCATTATTACATGGGCACGAGGTTAGCTCTAAATTAAATGGTTTCAACGCTGCTCTGGGAATGCTGTACACACTTAAAACCTTTAAGTCTGCTCGCCGAAGTTGTACCGTATTCACTTTCTTCAATTTTTATCTGCACTCTGTTTCGAAGCTGTAATACGTTTTTCTAATACATAAACAGAATCTTCAATACTGTGATACGTGTAGCAGCAAAACACATTAGCTAGTTAGTTTCACCTCTATATTACTTTACATGCAAGCCTGATCTTATCATAAATAAATACATCTGTCAAAAAAAAAGCTGATTAAACATAACTCCACGGCCAGGTATAGCAAGCAACGCTTTCAATTATAGCTCTTAGTCAACACAATAGGGCCTACAACTACATACAATCGACTAGCACTGCTTTAGCACGAGGATCAAACGAAAAAACACGCACGCACGCACGCACACAAGCTCGCACGTACGCTCTCACGTACGCACGCACGTGCGAACGCTCGTACGTACGGCCGCACGCTCGCACGTACGCACGAACGTACGCACGCTCGCACGTACGCAAGCTCACACGTACGAGCGTTCGCACGCCCGTACGTACGCTCGCACGCACGCACGTATGCGCACACACACACACACACACACACACACACACACACACGAGAGAGCGAAAACACGCTAAAGCGAAAAACTTGTAAACTTGCAAACATGAATCAAGACGGTGGAGCACCGCTAGGAAAAAAAACAGGTTTATTAACAAAACCGATGGAAAGCTTAACGTTTTGAAAATATATTATTATTATTATAAACAACAATACATCATTATTATTTAATAACATGCTTTATCGGTTTTCTTCTTCTTCTTGAACCGTGAGTCGTCCTCATCATCATCATCATGATTTTGAGATTTGCCCTTCCCTACCTCATCGCTCTTCTTTCTTTCTGTGAATCATCATCTTGGATGTGAGATACATCCAGCTCAACCACGTCATCGCTTTCATCATTATCTTGAACGGTTATGTTGTAATAGTTTATTAACAAGTCAGTAAAATCTCTAATGTCCGTGATGTTGGCTCATAAACAGGAGAATACATTATAGTAATGCTCACTGATGACAGTTACACTTTAAAGAGCAAAACACACGAGAAACGAGAACGCAGCTAGCTTTGGGTCTTGTCGCAAGCGTACTCGTCAATGTTAGGGTAGAATCGGACATCTTCGGGGATGTCTGAAGTATTGACCTAACCACACTCTAACATAGCCCCTGGGGGCATGTTTTATAAATCTAAACGCCTCTTTTATGGTCGAGGTATTTTCTCCTAAGAAGCCAGAACGCAGCTAGCCTTTGGTCTTGTGCGCAAGTGTGCTCGTCAACGTTCGGGTAGAATCGGACATCTTCGGGGATGTCTGAAGTATTGACCTAACCACACTCTAACATAGCCCCTGGGGGCATGTTTATAAATCTAAAGGCCTCTTTTATGGTCGAGGTATTTTCTCCTTAGACGCCAGAACGCAGCTAGACTTTGGTCTTGTGCGCAAGCGTGCTCGTCAATGTTCGGGTAGAATCGGACATCTTCGGGGATGTCTGAAGTATTGACCTAACATAGCCCCTGGGATGTTTTATAAATCTAAACGCCTCTTTTATGGTCGAGGTATTTTCTCCTAAGACGCCGCTCGTCTTAGGAGAAAATAGGCCCTATTGTGTTGACTAAGAGCTATAATTGGAAGCGTTGCTTGCTATACCTGGCCGTGGAGTTATGTTTAATCAGATTTTTTTTTTGACAGATGTATTTATTTATGATAAGATCAGGCTTGCATGTAAAGTAATATAGAGGTGAAACTAACTAGCTAATGTGTTTTGCTGCTACACGTATCACAGTATTGAAGATTCTGTTTATGTATTAGAAAAACGTATTACAGCTTCGAAACAGAGTGCAGATAAAAATTGAAGAAAGTGAATACGGTACAACTTCGGCGAGCAGACTTAAAGGTTTTAAGTGTGTACAGCATTCCCAGAGCAGCGTTGAAACCATTTAATTTAGAGCTAACCTCGTGTCCATGTAATAATGGCTGATAAACTATTAGGGTTATTAGCTTGCTTTATAGGTTACAATATAATCGTTCAAGGTGAAGACGATGAGATGGTAGTATCTCAAAATTTCGATGATGGTGATGCTCTATGAAATTTCAAAATAAAATAGATTACGTCACTCTACCACGCCACTCAATGTGGAATAACCACGTTTTTGTAAAACGTCTTATGTAATAGCATTGTCTGCCCCTTACAGATAAATTCTTTGTGTTTAAAACTGATTCCTTGTCTGGATGTAGATTTATAAACCTTCATGTTAATTATACTAGTACTTTTTGAAATATCATTCGTATATAAGAATAATACAGGGTTTGCTTCAAACGATCTTCATCGTATACTTTAACAGTAAACCTTTTCAGATAGTTGATCACCCTATTAAAATGGAGCATTAATAGTTTATAGAAGTACGGTGTAAATAAAAACACGCTACATAGCGATTGTGTTATAAACTAGTGGAGGTCGTTATTAATTCGTGTATAAGTTGAATTTATGTAAGTAGAAGGTTACAACAAATAATACAGGTTCACTTACACATTTTATATATATTGAAAACAATTACTTGAAATAAAACGGCGTATCAACTCTAATAATATTTTTTAGAAAATATATTAACCATTTATATTGGTTTTTAGACTATTAAATTAAACAAAAGTTATATAATTACACGGTAATTAGTTAAAAGTAAACGTGAACAGTGATTTCTTACTACATATTTTAAACATTCCAAATTCTTAATATGGTTTTTATAAAAACAATTTGTGTGTCCGTATACGAATATTTTCAAAACAGTTTTATTTTAAGAGAAAGGTAAATGCATGTTGCTGTAAGTGCAATAAAGACAATGAGATTATTTGTATATTTTACACTCTAATTATAGGTGGTTTTTACACAACTAGAAAGTTGTTCTTTAGCTTGACATGCAGCACAAAACAGTAACTATCACGCGTAAATCAGTGCCTTAAAAAACGCTACAGAGCTGGTAAGTGTGGTGTTAACCCTTTATTTATTTACAGATTTTTAATTACAGTTATAAAACACAAGCATTAAGTTTCTTTAAAAAATATTAAGGCGTACAACATTTTTTAACGGACGTATGGATATTATTTTCAATGCAGGTAAAACTATGTTTTTTAATAATCGTTTAAGAAAAGACAAACTGTTATGTAATTAACTTAATAAAAATGTTTTTTTTTTGTTTCATTACACCCGAATGGCAGTAATTTTTCTATAGCTCACTGAGGGTTTTTTAATTATGATAATAAAAATAAGTGTTCTATAATTAAATTTTTACTGTCATTCAAATTTCCCCCACGCAAGATCAATCCTTAACACAGATGCTATCTCATCTCCTTATTAGAAACGTTTTCTCCAATAGCATTTAACCCTTTTAAAGCAATAGACTAAATAATAATATCTTATTAATTATGCAATTATTGTAGGCGTATGTGTCTGCCTAACCCCCAGGGTTACAACCAGAAGGACCTTAATACCATCAGAAATAACCCTAAGACTTATCCTCACCTCTACATACAGCCCCAAGCTCCAACCCTAGCTCCACCACCAAGACTTATCCTTAGACCACCCCTAAATACAGTTCTAAGCCATGACCAGCCCCCACCCCTGTCCTCGCGTTAGCAAAAGTCCTAGCTGTCAAAAGGTCCTTAATACAACCATAAGGTTTAACCCCAAAAGAAATCATAAAAATAAGGGTAATACGGTCCTTCATGTAAGCGAGTAAAAATAATTAGGGTTGAAAACACGGTCTCACACGTGGGTGTGTAAAAAATAGGGGTGAAAATACATGTCCTATACGTAAGCGAGTAAAAATAATTAGGGTTGAAAAGGGCCTTCGAAAAGAAATCTCACACGAGGGTATATAAAAAATAAGGGTTGAAAATGCGGTCTCACACGTGGATGTGCAAAAAAATAGGGGTGAAAATACACGTCCTACACGTAAGCGAGTAAAAATAAGGGTGGAAAATACGGTCTCACACGTGGATGCGCAAAAATGGGGTGAAAAAACACGTCCTACTCGTAAGCGAGTAAAAATAAGGGTGGAAAATCCGGTCTCACACGTGGATGTGTAAAAATAAGGGTGAAAAAACATGTCCTACACGTAAGCAGAAGTAAAAATGGTCACACGGGTATAAATAGAAAATCCGGTCTCCACGTGGATGCGAAAAAATAGGGGTGAAAAAACACGTCCTACACGTAAGCGTGTAAAAATAAGGGTGGAAAATCCGGTCTCACACGTGGATGTGTAAAAATCAGGGTGAAAAAACATGTCCTACACGTAAGCGAGTAAAAATAAGGGTGGAAAATCCGGTCTCACACGAGGGTATATAAAAATAAGGGTAGAAAATCCGGTCTCCCACGTGGATGCGAAAAAATAGGGGTGAAAAAACACGTCCTACACGTAAGCGTGTAAAAATAAGGGTGGAAAAACCGGCCCCCCACGTGGGCGGGCTTGTGACGTCAAAATCCAAGATGGCGGCGCAAGTGTCCCACTACTACTCTCAAATATAAAAAAAACTGGTAAGTCCCGGCAGAATAAAAGGTCACCCCCAAGTCTACAAAATAGTTATTTTTGTATTAAGTGTGCAAAATGAGTGTTTTGTAAATGGTACATGAGAGTGTTAATGTTTGGTCGAGACTTGTCCAAGCCAAAATTTCATTCGAATGTGCCGCAAAAAACGAATTTTGCCACGAAATACAAACAATATTTTTTCTATAACTGTTATATTTGAGAATTTCTTTGAACTTCGTTCGTGAGTGATGACGACTTTTCCTGTACACCAACAGATATACAGGAAATAGCAAGTTCCGCCGTTTAGTATTTGTTAGTTTTCGTTAAATTAAAAGTATCATTTGAGTATTTTTTTATTCAAGTGATTGATTCTTGCAATTTATTTTGCACCCTACTATGCAAAATATTTGGCGCATGTTGCCATGGGCAACGTGAAAAAATAGTTTGCTATTAAAAAAACTGACATTTCGCACACTGACATTAGTATAAAAATATTAACATTTTTTGACAGTTGTAGAAAAAAATTCATTCAGTTCCGTCACAAAAATTCTGCCAAATTGAAACTTGCAAAATATACAGGGTCTGTCACGACGAGCTGAGTGGAAAATTTGTATACTTATTTACAAAAATCTAGATTAACTAAAATATTTTCAGTTGTATGCAGCTTCCGGTTATATCGGAAGTAGACTCTAACTTTCTTATTTTAAATGGAATGTACCCATTTTTATTATACTTTTAAAATCGACATTAAATTTAAATGTTAGTTTGTAAAAAGATATATTTTTTCAAAATTTTTGACAGATACACTTTACCTTAATTTCTCAAGGTACAAGCGACGTAGGCCAAATATTTTTTAATAGTTGCACACATCTTACAAAAATAAATGAAAAAATGATACAGGGTGTTCGAAAAATGGCGTCAAATTTTGCAATTTCAAAAATAGCAACCATATTTTTTTACTGCATTAATGGATTCTAACTTAAAAAATAAGGAGACTTTGTAAATATGTCCCTATTCCTAAATTTATAGTTTTTGTACAATCTTGACATTTTTGGAAATTAAACTAAAAATTAATTTTTGGTTTAAAAGTAATCGATAAAAAACAAATGCTATCGTCTCAAAAAACAAATTATTTGACATTTCCCACATTAAAAAGTATTGCTCGTAATTATGTCTCGTTTAGGTTTTAATAATAAATATTATTTTAATTTATTAGTAATATACGGATAATGTGAAAAAGTTATTAAAAGAACTTGCGAAACATTTTGTGCGCGACACCCTGACGCGACTTATTTACAGTTGTAAAACTTAGGCTAATTTGTTGAAAAGCCGAAAAAAATTAAACCCGTAGTTCACAATGAAGCTATTAAAACGACTGTTTTGGCATATTTTAGAGCACATCCTGAAAATTCAGCCGAAAAAGATCTGAGAATATCTACAAGTGTGGAATTTTGAAAGAAACACGAATTTAATCCGTTTTCATACAAATTAACTCAAAATTTAAGGCCAGGTGATTGTGACGAATACATTTCGTGAATTTATATTAGTTAAAACTCAAGAAGATGAACATTTTTTGAACAAAACGATTTTGACTGATGAAGAAAGATTTCATAAAGATTGTTACACATCTAATTCGTGAAACTCATGGGAGGTTTAATGTTTTTGCCACAAAAAAAATGATGGTGTGCTAGTGATACATCTTTAAAATGCACTAAAATTTTGATTATTTTAGGCGAATGATACCTTGAAATTTTAAATGATTATTTACGCCGCTAAATTTGAATTGGAATTTCCATATCGACTCAGCTCGTCATGACAGACCCTGCATTATGATTCACGCAATAATCGTTCTGAATTTATCCCATTACTTTGTAATGAGGATCAAACCTCACTCCACAAAAAAAAAATCATGTCCTGCCCGAAAAATTATGTCACCTTGAAAAGGGGATGAAAGATGAAAACTAAAAAAAAAAAATGACAGTGGAGTCAGTTGTCATATCACGAATGACATTAGGCTGTTGAAAGATCTAAAACTGGAATTCACAGTTGCAAACAACTGTAAAATGGCGCGAATAAGTTCTGGAACCATTAAAGGTGGCATATGTGACCTTATAAATGTGACGTGTTTAATAAAAATTGGGCCTCAATAAAAAAAAATGTGCGAAGTTCTCATTAAGGGAAGGAAGACATGTCAAGGCAGGTACGCCGTGGACTTGAAAAATGAAGCGCGGAAGGTTTTACTGATTTCATTTAAAAAATGTAAGTACCAGAGCAGATAACAGAATTCAAAGAAAGCAAAAATTTATCTTGTGATATTTGCATAAAACACACAAGAGCGTCTTTCGCTGGAAGTCGACCCGAAGCTGCTGACGAATTAGGCTTCATACACACGGACGTGTGTCAAATAGAACAAGATTCTGCAGGGACAGATACTTTGTCACGTTTCTATACGACTATACTCATTAGTATGTGATCTACACTGTTGAGAAGTCGGACGTGGTACCAATCGTCAAAGAATTCATCAACAAAGTCTAAAGGCAGAATGGTAAAAAAATTATAAATGTGACAAGGCCACAGAATATCTGCGATTAAAATAATGGTGTGTCGATAAGGAAATTGTCCAAATGGACCAACCGATATAGTCCACAACTCAACGGTAAACGAGAGCAGCTAAATCGTACACTGTGCGAAAAATGTGTGCGCTGTTGTTCGACACCAAAGTCAATAAGAAGTTGTGGAACGAAGCATTAAGAGTGGTAGGTTATGTGACAAACAGATCACCAACATCGCCAGTAATTAGCAAAACTCCATTTGAGGCATTGCCAAGAAGTAAACCGAATTTGAAAGATTAACAAATCTTTGGTACCGATCTGTAAAAATTTTGCTTACACTAGGAAGCTGGAATCAAAATCAACAAAAATGAAATTCCTAGGTTACGCACCAATTGGATATCGTTGTTGGGATGAAAACAAACAAAGAATTGTCATCTTAAGAGATTTACAATTTGTGACGGGAAAAAGGCATGTGAAGACAGTTCTCACATGATATGTTGTCATTAGAAGCTCATAATATGTTGCAAATATGATGTGAGGAGTGTCGATAAGAGCTCTGGAAAAAAGCAATAAAGAAAAATGTCTCTTGCTAAAAAACGTGGTTTACAATGTGGGCAGTAGTGTTTACGCAGGATGCTACTTTGGTGAAATAAAAAATCATTTGTTTTTAAAAGAAATATACACCAACACGTTACTGTCAATCCGCATGAAGTTAAAGAGGAATCTATAATTATAAGCAATTATTGGTATGAAAAATAATGATACCATTGAATGTACTAACTCGCTTTCTACACCAAGAAGGGATGAATTGCCCGCCACTGAGAACTGGAAAGAGAAGAAGTCAGAGGAATCAAAAAGCAGAGTTTTATCTCATACCCACTACTAGTATACTCATGCAGTTCCAGTACCAAATGTAAATTACTAAAAAATGAAATAATTTTAATTTGAGAACTATCAATACGCGTGGAAAGTTTTTTTCTCTAAAAAACACATATGCGTTCAAGGAGTGACGTGGGTAAAAATACAGAGATGCATTGAAGAAAATCATAAATACTTTGAGTATTATAATTAAAACTATAATTAATTTAATTTAACTATAATTCTGGTTATCCCAGAAGTCGCCATTACCTTCTTTATTTTAAATAAACGCCCGGTATATTATTTCATTTTTATATTACTAAGAAAATTTCATGTTTCAGGCTCCCCTATAAGTATTTTCAACTGTTTCTTAGATATCTTGATTCTTTTTGTTAATTTTAATTTCTCTTTGATTATTTTGATCTCATAACACTTACCTACTTAATGTTGTTAGTGTTTTTAATACGTAACTACCCATATATGATTTAGTTTTTACTAATAGCACACTGTCAATTCCTTTTAGTTTCTTAATATATCCTATTGATATATATATATATATATATATATATATATATATATATATATATATATATATATATATATATATACACCTTTTCTTGAAATGTTAATTCATAGAGACCATAATAACTTTCTACGTACTGAATGGTATAGAAGACCAATTTGTAGTAATAGATTTATTAGTTACCATTCACACCATCCTTATCGTATGAAAATTAATCTCGTTTTATCACTAAAAAGTAGAGTTATTAGATTATGACATCCACATTATACAAATTTTAGTTTAATTAAATTGAGAAACATTCTTTTTGAAAATTCTTTTCCCAAAAATCTTTTGAATAAATTTTTTTTTACACTTCCAATCTCACTTATAATAATATAATTATTACTAATGCAGTAAACGTGATGGACACTCCTCATATTGATACTGGGCAAAATAATTACTCAACATTATATTTTTATTCTTTACCATATATTCCAACCTTGACTCCTAAACTTTTAAAGGTTTTCAAAAACATAAAAGATATTAAAATTGCTACTGGAGATCTTAAAACGATTCTACGTTATACACTAAAACAAAAGCTCCCTCATCTGATTTAGAGAGTTCCAATATTGTTTACTCCATTCCATGTAATGATTGTAGTAAAAGCTACATTGGCCAAACTTCACGTTGTTTATTGGGTAGAATCACTTCTCACAAAAGTGTTATAAAACGTAAATTATTTTCTTGTGCTTTAACAGAACATTCAATTAGCCTTTCTCATAATATATATATATATATATATATATATATATATATATATATATATATATAGAGTCACGACGGACGCGACGGAGTGTTATGAAAAAACTGGACATATTTTTTGATTTTGTTGCAGATTATTTTGATTTTTCTTAAATTGCAAGGTTTTGGAAAAAAATTAATTGTTACCAAACGAAACTAACTTTGTCAAAATTGCTTCAGGATCTCGAAAATAAACTGTTTCGTTGATATATTTGGTAATTTAATTGTGAAAATACTATACTGGATGTTCAGATTTTTGGCTGTATTCTTAATATATTCAAACTATAATATCTTCCTTATCTCAAAGGGAACACCCTATATATTTTAGATCTGTCATGTGACCAATTCAACGGTTTTCCAAAAAGTACTAAGGTATCCTATGCCTAAACCTTCACGTTTCAAAGTTATTGAGGTAATTTTGAAATTTAAAGTTTTTGTATGAGACTTACTTAATTTGTAAATGTTTTGTTGTCGATCATTTTTTGAATCGTGTAATTAGCAAAGATATTTCTTCTTTTGTGTGTATGTGTAGACATATTTCAAGATAGTATGCAGTAATTTTTAATCAAAATCTAAAATTAATTATGAAAATATGTATATTGTAATGACAAAAAACGATGCTACCAAGCTGAAATCTAATCTAGTGTGCTATTGTCAAAATGACAAATATTCTTAATTAATATTATGTCAATATACTTGAATATTAATTATTTGCACTGTGTGGTGAAAATCAAATAATTATTTTAAGTTAAACTGGTTTATTCGAAGCAGGAAAAAATGTTGATATTAAGTATTGATGAAAGTTATTGAAGTTGTTTATTGGTTTCAAGAGTCTACGCAGCAAGGTACCTCAACCGAATTTATCCAAATAAAAAAGTACGAGAGGGACTTGTTGCAAACGTTTCGTGGGTTGACAATCCAAATACCAGTACTAGAATAATTGCGAGAGAAACAGGTATTAGTCAATCAAGTGTCTCGAGAATTTTAAGGAAACACAAATACCACCCATACCATATTCAACTTCATCAAAATTTATATGGAACAGATTTTGAAAGGCGAATTGCTTTTTGTTTAACAATCCTCGAAAAAATCGGTGAAGAAGATAATTGATCAATACGTGTTGTTTACCACTGAGGCAACGTTTCATAATAATGGCCATGTTAATCGTCATAACTACCGTTATTATGATACCGAAAATAAGCATTTATTGCATACGACAGATCACCAGAAGCGATCGAGTATTAATATGTATGGTGGAACAATTGGCGATGAAGTTATGGGTCCATATTTCTTCGACGGCACTTTAAATGGTCGAAAGAAACGACTTTTGACTACTTTTAGAAAATATTCCATTACACAAAAAATATGGTTACAATTAGATGGCACCTCTGCACATTTTTCTCGACTTGTAGACGGTTAGACCGAAAATTTCATAACAGATGGATCGGAAGAGGTGGCCCAATTAACTGGCCTCCTAGATCTCTAGACCTCACTGCGATGAATTTATTTTATTGTTGAATAACTTTGAAACATGAAGTTTTTGGTATAGGATACCTTAGTACTTTTTGGAAGATCGTGGAATTGGTCACATGACAGATCTAAAATATACAGGGTGTTCCATTTGAGATAAGTAAGATATTATAGTTTGAATGTATTAATAATACAACCGAAAAATCTGAACACCCAGTATAATTTTTTTCGCAATTAAATTGCCAAATAGATCAACAAAACAGTCTATTTCGAGACCCTGAAGCAGTTTTGACAAAATTAGTTCCATTTGATAACAATTTTTTTTTCTAAAACTTAAATTTAAACCAAAATTTAAAAAAAAATCAAAATAAACTAAAACGCTCTGCATTTAGGTATAGGGAACCCTAACGAAAGTCTATCTTATTTTTCATACTTAATTAAAAAATGTGTAAAATATAGCGCATTCCATTTAAAAGAACATAACTTGGATATGCCACTCTTTTTTGAATCGCCCTGTATATTTGAAATTATTTTAAAAATGTAGCCTTAATGGACCTACACAATATTCCTGCAACAAAAATCAAGAAATATGTCCAGTTTTCTCATAAAACTCCGTCGCGTCCGTCGTGACATCCTGTATATACAGGGTACGGCATTAGCGCGTCGAAGTACGATATATACGTTATTAAAGGAGATATCAAAAAAAGTTATTTACAAAAATCATAGGCGACTTCAAACTTCACATTATAAAATTTTCGTATTTACAGGGTGTTACATATTACCAGGGTGAACCAAACATTAAATAGGACACCCCATATATTACTTTAAATTTAGATTAAGCTTCATCTCCCCCATACTCCCAATATAGGGTTTCATTACGTTATACAGGGTATTTCAAAAGTCATGGTAAATTGTGCACGAAAATCATTCTCATTTCAACGTCCTGTATACCCTAGACAGAACAACCTAAGAATAATTTTTTCCAGGCATAACTTTTCGATATTGGTACAGTGTTACGAGAAAGTGCTAATTCTTCATTATTGCAGCAATTGAATATAGAGCAAGCCAAAACTCAAACACATGATTTTGTCAATTTTTTCAAATGAATCGCCCTGTATTTTATTTTTAAAAGTGAAAATACACTTTATGTTCTTTCATTTTTATTAAGCACTCCCCATAGCTAAAATTGTTAATTTCTGACGTATTTTCGGGGATAATATAACTAGTGTTATGTTTAGCATCGGTGATAGCCGAGTTAAAACCGACGAAAATTGAACGAGTCAATTTTCTACAGGTTTTAACGAATAGTATCATCAATTATTAATCATAACACAGTTATATTTGGTAAGAGAATATAATGAACGTTAACAGAAAATATATTTTTTAAAGTTTAGAATTTTAAACAATCTGTCCACTTTGATAGCAAATATTACAGTTGCAAGATAATCAATACAATTATTTATTTTTTTGAAACTTTTTGTCACTTAGACAGTAAACTATTTTATTCATTAAACTCATGTGACAGTCAACATGCGGTGATAAAATTATCACCGATTTGATAGCCTATTCTGCGATTTTGTTTTTGTGTTTTAACTAATGAAAGTAATCAAAAATGTACCATGTGAGATGTGAATTATATTCTCAGTTTAATAACAGAAAGATATTTTCTTAACAATTTCTATTATAACAAGTTAGCCGTGAACAAATGACAGATAGAAATTATTCAGTAAGAATTAGTAGCTTGTCATTTAATAAACTTCTTAGAGATTGTGTAGTGTTTATTAATTTGTAAACACTTAAATACTGTTTGAAATAAACTTTCCTGTTGGGAAAATGTATGAAAAATTGTTTATTAGCACAAAGAATTTACTAAGAGAGGTATCCCGCACGAAGACAACCCGAGAAAATAACGTTGGAAATTAATTAATTTTATAAGAATTTAGTCTTAATAACCGATATTTTTTGAATTTTTTATAATAATTTGTCACACTTTTATTTGTTCACGGCTAACTTATAAATAGATATTTAAAAAAATCGCTTTCTGTTATTAAATTGAAAATCTCTCAGAAATTAACGATTTTAGCTATAGGGAGTGCTTAATAAAAATGAAAGAACATAAAGTGTATTTTCACTTTTTAAAATAAAATACAGGTTGATTCATTTGAAAAAATTGACAAAATCATGTGTTCGAGTTTGGGCGCTCTATATTCAATTGGTGCAATAATAAAGCAATAGCACTTTCTCGTAACACTGTGCCAATGCCAAAAAGTTATGCCTGGAAAAAATTATTGTTAGGTTGTTCTGCCTAGGGTATACAGGGCGTTGAAATAAGAATTATTTTCGTGTACAATTGATCATAACTTTTGAAATACCCTGCATAACGTAATGAAACCCTATATTGGAAGTATGGGAGATGAATTTAATCTAAATTTGAAATAATATATAGGGTGTCCCATTAAAAAAAAGTATGTTTGGTTCACCCTGGTAATATGTAACACCCTGTAAATACGAAAATAATTTTATAATGTGAAGTTTGAAGTTGCCTATAATTTTTTTTTGTAAATAACTTTTTTTGATATCTCCTTTAGTAACGGATATATCGTACTTCGACGCACTAATGCCGCACCCTGTATTATATATATATAATATATATATATATATATATATATATATATATATATATATATATATATATATTATATATAAATATATATGGCATGGAAATAAAATCATTTGAATCATTCGTAATGTCAAACGTCATAGTCACTGACATTGTAAATTATTATTTCATAAAATAATTATTAAAAACACTGTCCATATGGTGCGCACTTTAATGGTGACACTCTATAGTAAGCATCTAATACACTTAGCTCAAACGACATGTAAAACTTCGCATACCTACATGCATAATTTACAGTTGTCACAAACCATACGAGCCTTAATCCCACCCTGTCGATGCTACGCACGAGTATGTTAGAATCCCTTTGAGATTGACTGCCGATGCCGAACCGCGTCATTTATATTTTGTTATACGATTTTAAGTAATATTTATACAAACTAATGATTTGCTATTCATTAAATGATTTAAAACATAAAACTGTTGTAACGACTCCATAAAAAAAGAGCTTATGAACAAGTAAGCTCTACACAGTAAACGGATGAATCGATCAAATTTTAAAATTAATTTTGGTAGCATCTTTTATATATAGAATTAAAAACGAATTTTAGAATACGCAATCTCCATTTAGAGGATAATAGGTTAAAGTTCACCCCGAAGTTCACCTTTCATTAAAATAATACTTTATATTTTAAAATTCATTTTAATAAGGTTTTCTATAATATAATATATTTTGTCTTTACCGGATTTTGCAGATTTTATTATTATTAAATTACATTTTAATGTTATTATTAAACTGAGCTGCTCGAGAATAATGTTTTAGTCATTTTACATAAAAGCTTTGTCAGTTTAAAGTAGGTTTATTGCAAATAAATACCCATGGATTAAAGGACCCCACACCATTTAAATGGTAAATGGGTTTCTGTGGATTTGGCTAAATTTTTGATATGTTGTAGATTGTAAGGTTCTAATCAAAGACTACCATTGGCAGAAAGTCTAAAAATAGACAATTTTTGCGCTACAGCTCGCCAAGGGTGTGAATATGAAAGTGCTGTTTTTAAATGTGATGTGCAAGAGTTTATCGAAATTATTTATTAACGCCAAACATAAATAATTACAACATACGGCACTTTTTCAAACCTAATCAGTATCCACTTCCATCGCATTGTTATTTTTTGCAATGTTTGGATAATGTTGAGCTCTATTAGCTGCGTCCAATATTTTAGCCAACAAAGATGATTTTGGATAGTGAACATCATTTTGGTAACGCGCATACCCCAAAACCACAAAGCAAGAGTTCTTTCTTGCACCTGATTTGCACGTACAGTAGTAACCAAGAATTAGATCCTCCACAGTCTCATCGGCTTCTTGATCTTGGGTGGGGTTGTAAGCATTGCGAAAGCGCGAGAAATGCCTAATTCTTATAAAACCAAGTTCATTATTAAGAATTAACTTTTCATCTCGTTGCAACTTATCTTGAATGTAAGCTGGGGGCCAGGTTAACTTGGTATACCCCTACAGTGAGCTCTCGAAGATAATCCAAAGGGAGATGAGGAAGTCACCTAAATCATGCTCATTTATTTGAACCCAACGAGCGTTCCGTTCTACTTCCACCCGGGCTTGTATAACATTAACCTGGCTTGCTTTTTCCAGTAATTGCTGAGCCAGCTCTTCGATAGCGCCTAAAATAAGAACGTGAAGGTGAAACTTATTTATTATCGTTCTAGCAATAAGGTAGAAGACGCCACGGTTTTCGATATGTGTATTGTAATTGTTTGACCAAGAAACTTAAACGTGAATTTGAGGAGGCCGTTTCTGGCTTCAACTATCCACCTTGTTTTAGTTATTATGCGGTACTCATTTACTTCTTCAGTCGACAATTGGTTTAGGCCGCGTTCAAGAAAAGCTGGCATCTTGGTTGAAATACCCACATCGTCAAACAGAGGTATGGAATCTCTATATCCACGTTCCAGCACAAAAATATCACCTTTGGGAAACCATGCTCTTATTGCATAGCCATCCCTATTAACTCATTAATCATCATTTTGGCATCATTATTTTTAGAGTCCGAAAAATAACGACCTTAGATTGCTAGTATACAGGGTCCTTCATTTCAGCTCCCGTCTTTTGTAGCTTAGTTATTATTTAATATTTTGCACACTTTATCTGTGACCTAGGGAACATTTTAGGAAAATGTGATTTATTATACAGGGTGGTCCAAAAAGTGTGACGTCATAATGGCATATTTTTTAAATGACATATCTTATATTTTTTGCAGATTTAATTGACTTCCATGATTGTCTACATAACCCTAAAATTGTATAGAAATCGGTTGGATAACATCAACAAAAAAAAATGGTAAAAAAATCAGCTTTACACCACTGGTTTTAAAAATGGTTAAAAATACAAATAGTGGCTCGTTTTCAGATAATAAGCCAGGAACACATTAAGTAAAGTTTAATAATCAAGCTGGCCAAATTTGGGGAATATAAATTATACAGGGTGTTCAAAATTTACTGTCAAACTTTTGAGAATTTAAAGATCTTGTTCTTTCTTACTTTAAATATAACACTCTGTATAATTTGATGCCATTCGATATGGAATTAAAAAACAAAACTTTTTTTTTTAAATATGTCCCTATCAAAATTCCTAACGCTTTAAAAGATATACGCCAAAAACTCGTTTTATAAACTATTTCATTAGCATATTACTTTTTGGTATATAAGAGTAGGTCCCGTCAATGTATGCAATTGCTTTCGGTATATTGAGTTCCGGATTACATAATAGGTTGGAAAATTCTGTTACATGGTTGGCAATGTAATCCTCCCTTGTAATGGCTTCAAGTCGAATATAACTAGGTACGAATCTTTGCATTAACGATTCTCTAACAGTATCAATGGCCATACTTACAGCCCGTCTACTTGGGTAGTGAAAAATAATTTTCAACAACTCGTCCGACAAACCTTGCCGAATCTTGCATAAAAACGTCAAGAGGTCCTTTTTGGCCACATACCTTGGTCCACCTTGCCAACGTATTGAATCACAAAACGTATGCAATTCCCGAAATTGTTCTTTCGCAACGGAGGCTACGGATTTGAAATCTTCGTCCTCGTACATCACTTTCTTTGACTAACGAGTCGGATTTATTGAAAAAATGCCTGTAATTGCTGACCTTTAATGGCATATGGCCTATTAACAGACCGCAACCGTGGAAGTAAATGCTCCAAAATAAAACCCTTGCCATCCAAGTGCTGCCCGCAACATCGTACATTTTCTGGTATGTAGTTTAAAAGAATAAAAATATTTACTCTACACGATACGAACATCCTACGCACATTATTACTACCATTACAAATCAAACAAGTATGTTTGTTTCAAAACATTTAGTCTTAAACAAGTTGGATCATTTTCAACAAGAGCTATTTCGTTAAAGATCAGCCGAAAACAATTAGCGCAAGCTGTGGTCAAATCTGTGACTTCTAGCGGTGTCCTTTCATTTTCATTTCTTCTGAAAATGCCTAATTCCCTTTTAACCATATTATTATCGCAATCAATTCTATTCATAAGCCCTGGCCGGGTTCGCGTATTACAGACATAACAGGGTAATAGATTTCTAAATGTCATTTATACGACTTCACAAATCACAATATTAACGGAAAAAACTGCTAAAATGAATTTCGATTAGATTTTCGAACTAATTAAAAGACTTGACGTTTTGAATGACAATACTTTTTTAGGTACATTTGTTAAGGCACGTGTTGCTATGCTTGTTATAACTTTTTGCGAAAATCGCGGTAAATTGATAAGACGTCAAAATCACAACTTTGGCGAGCTGTAGCGTAAAAACTGTCTATTTTTCGACTTTCTGCCAATGCTAGTCTGTGATTAGAACCTTACAATCCACTACATATCAAATATTTACCCAAAATTTAGCCAAATCCACAGAAAGCCATTTGCCATTTAAATGGTGCGGGGTCCTTTGTGGATAAATAATTGTTTTTGGGGACATATATTGTCTAATATATTATTAAACCACCAAGGCTTGGGGAGGGGGGAGGGTTAAGGTACAATTTTGTATACTGTCTCGATATGCCTCGTTCTCTCATCTATAAAAAAGGCGTTCAGAGCTCTCCCAGCCACAAGTTGGATACGCACGCCCAACAAAATATGTATACGTATATTTAGTACAGTATTTTTCATACAAGTTTGGATGCTCCTCCTAATTATTATGACGTGATTATTATACAATGTTGTGAAATAATTAAAATACTTAGCTTTTAGATTTGAAATGGTGTATTTTTATATTAATATAATTCTATACGTTTTGATAACCTGTTATTGTCCTCAGTAGTGGTAATATCTCTAAGAATTGTTTAAGATGTTAGCGCACAAATTTATAATTTTTTTATCTTTTTCATCAATTTGTCAACATCTTAAACAATTTTTAAAAATTTTACCACTACTGAGGACGAGAACAGTAACTGTTATCGAAACGTATAGATTTATATAAATTTAAATATAAAAATACACCACTTAAACCCAAATGAATGTTTACGTTTTCATAATGTGAAATATTTTTTCTCTCTCTTAATCCGTAGGATGAGCGCATGTTTGTACATAAAATCCCAGACTGTCCAGTTTTTTAAAGGTTTGTCCGGTGTCCGGTTGCATATGATTAAAATGTCCAGGAATATCTGGATAACTAGTCACGTGTGGTAAAAATTTACCGTAGATTCTTTTTTCTCAAACTTTAGGATATTTAAAATGTTATATGTAGGAATTGCAGCAGGAAATTCTGTGCTCTATCGTTTCAGATTATGGAAAATTTGGATATATTCGAGTATACATTTTGGAAGCACTACTTCAGTTACAATTTTACTTTGCCGATGTTAGGATTTATTGAAAATTGGAATGGGACGTAGTACCCAATTTTGTGAGTGGTATATAGATATTTCCGTTTGTTTGTAAATAGATTGAAGTTTTTAAATTACGATTAGGTTCCACGCGTTGACGATTGTAAACAGTAAAAGGAATTTTATATGGGAGTTTAATATTTTCTGGTGAATAATGGATAATCCTATATTTAAGTAATCGTTAATTTTAGTTTAGTTTCAGTTGAAATTACGTCATTGAAAATTTTTTCTTTGTAATTAAAATTATTATACGAAAACATAGCTTGCACATTTAAAACATTGGCGACAGTATGTCGGGAAGCCATTCTCATAAATTAAGTTTAAGAAGACAAAGATTGTGGTTTTTATAATACGTTGGTTCAGAGTCGATTTTTCAGAGGCGACGAAAACAGACCTTGTTACATTATTTTTTGCGAAGTACTTTTAATGCTAGTGATCTTATTTTTAGCGCGCTTACTATTTAAAGGAATGTTTTTTTATGATTGGTGATTTGACGTGAAATGTATGATGGCGAAATCTGTTAAATTCGTAAGGGAGTCTAAGTTGATCTGTAGGTGAGAGAGGTTGAATGCGTGATGTGATCTAGAAACGCACTGAATTTACTTTCTTATACCGGCGTCATTGAAGCTGTCGTAGGGAGAGTCTTCTCGTTCACCCTTTTAGAGATTTTGAAGAATATTCAGCCACCCGGAAACCGTATAGTGATGTGTATCGATAGTCAGTAGTGACATTTATACAGGTCCATCGAAGAGGAATTAGTGTTTAAACTTAATGCTATTTCCTTACTCTTGGGGCAAAATCGCGTTTTTGCGGATTCTTAGATTGCAAGTTCAGTATAATCAGTTGTAATTTGTGTATATAAAGGACAAAGAACGCTTTGTAAATAAATTAAAGTGTAGATATATTAAACCAGATGATCCAGTTATTTAATCACTTGGCTAAAATATTTCCGTCACTAAAGGTGTGTTAATGTAATTCAAAAATAAACGGTTCGTTGAAAGTTGACGACTGTGAAGCTGCTGTATTGGGGAGTTGTATCAAGGGAGATTCAAGCTTATCGGCGCCCATCGTTCAATTACCAAGAGAGCCAATTACATGAAAGTGACCTATACCGCTATGCAAAGGAAAGGGGAGTGGTCAGTTGATTTTAATAGTGTTTTTTTAAATGTATTAATCAGACGGATGAATACGCTTTCTTGTGTTTAGTTTTGCATAAAAGCCCTTTCGGCGAATGAGATTAAAGTGAATTCATCCGTGATTCATTTCATTACATCATGTGCGTTATTTTTATTATATGCTAATTACTGTATACTAAAATATTTCATACTACGAAAATTAGCCAAATATTTTTATTAAAAATTCCTTGTTTATTAAAAATTAAGGTACTAAGTACATGATTTTGGAAGTTTGAACCTTGCAAGCGTCAACCCGGATTAACTATTAGATTTTATAAAATTGAATGTGTTTTAACATCTGTACCTATACTCTGATTGCATTTTAATTTATAGCAATCTCATAATATACGAATAGTATTAATGAATTTTAGGAGTATCACTTCGCACAGCGTGTAAAAGTATGTGACCTCATCCATTTGTTATCGCGTATTAGATTAGATATTTTGATTACGTTCGTTACCGAATAGTTTATTTATTTTATGGGAATTTTGATTTATGCAACTTGACAGCGACAATGTTCAATTATTTTTCTATATTTTTAATGAAAATTTTTACGTAACAATTTGTGAGAGATTTCTCTATTAGAATAATTGCTATTTTGAGTTTTATTTTCATATAATTTCATTTTAAGAGATAAGTTTAGTAAGGTTTAACGTAACGTAGATATAAAATAAATAAGATCGTAGACCGATCATCTGGTCTATTAGTATGTCATATTATTGCACACGCGTGCAAATATTTTGAAGTTTTATATGAAACATCGGAGTGAAGATTTAATTCACTGGTTTGCGACACAAGGTAAGTAATTTTTGTGTGTTTTTAAACTTAGCTGTGAACTATTAGCATTTAGGTATTACGACCCCTATATTGACATTTATAAACATTCTGACGCCCATATGATTTGTGACTTAGTCTTGTTGTGTTTTACGTATTACAAGCTATCCTGAACGCAAAAATTAGTAACACGCCCACCCCCTTTATTCCACTGAACTACCGCCCCTTCCTTATCTGTTACTTCCGATCTACTGCCATTTTCGCCCGTAACAAACTTTATAATTTTATTTTCAACACTTCCGACCCATTGAATTATTAATAATAATTCATAACGGCGATTGCCGAACGCACCTCAGTACACAATTAATTTCTGAACGTAACTACTTCTTAAATGACGAGACTCTTGTTTTGTTGTTTTTCCCTGTAATTTTAAATTGATTGTGCTACTCTAATCGGTTTTAGAAGGTAAGCCTTAAGTCATCAAACCTAGTGTTTATAACAGGAAAGGGTAACTGTAAAATGTAACTACGAGGTGTAAGCGTTGTATTGTCAAAGAACCGCACGAGGCGCAATCTAACGCGAAGCCCAGCCATGACAGGAGCTAATACGCTATAAGTTAGCGACGAAGGAATGTTAGGGTTAATGTTACGATAAATATTAGAGAGGTTCACACACTACAATCAATATTATTTTTAATTATTATGTTTTAATTAAATATTATTTTTTCTTAATTCTTTACGGGGGTACAAGTATCATGTGCTTCTATAACGAAGCCGACATCTAAAGACTAAAATATTACCTAATTTAAAAAAAAAATCAATTATCATTACGTCACTTTAAAGGTTATTTTATGTGAAAGCTTTGTTTTTCGTCCGCTATAAATTAACACGTTTATTCTTTTAGATGTCCGAGACATCCACAAAGCTGCATGGATTCTGTAGTTATAAAAAAGAGTAGGAACTTAGTTGTAAGTGGGCAACCAGTACAGACGTTTCAGACAATGCTAAATATACAATATATGCTCGCAAACATTTACTGTAGAATGGGATGGAATAAAAGCCATAAAATCTCGTGAAAATTTTGAAAACCATAAAAAATGCACTTTAGCAGTAAAGCAAAGTTCATTGCTTTCTACTTTTAAAAAAAGGGATCTACGGAGGAAATTGCGACAATAACAGCAGAGATTTTTCACGTTTATCATGGAGTGCAGCATCGTAATTCATGCGTTTCCATTAACTGCAGAATGAAATTGGCAAAAAGGACATTTCCAGATTCGGATATTGCAAAAAAAAATGTCGTGTGGTCGAACAAAGAGTACTGTCATCTGCAAAAATGTACCTGCACCCCTTTCCATGCAAGAAATAATAACAGAGATGGGCAATTCTTCCCTTAGAATTCAAAACAAATTGCTTGATTTCGATGAGGAGCCTAAAGAAGCATCTCGGGATATTCATGAAAAACTGAAAGAAATTTGATCAAATTTTAACTTAGATATTAAAAGCAGTTACAGCCACATTTTTAATAATGCTGCTAAAATTTTAGAAACCTTAATAATTCAAATTTATGAGTTTTCATACTCGGCAAAAATGTGGAAATTCTGAAGGATTTTTGCGCGTTTGTTGATCTGGAATGGAAAAATATATTACGAAATGTTCCTACACGTTGATTATCAATGTAGCCTGCATTCACCAGATTGCATGAAAAATGGCCAGCAATCAAATTCAAGGAGAAGAGAACGGTGACAAGACTATTTGGAAATTTATTTCATCACCTAATTATGGGGAATCAGGAAACATTCAAAATGGACCGGTTCATGCATACTTATATTTTCTCAAGTATATTTCATGAAAAAGATTATATTTTGAGAATAAAATTACTCAGCCGCCCAATTATATACAATGATAAAAGTATCTCATTAAAGCTCTCAAAGCTCATTAAAGAGCGAAAGACATTTTTTATGGTGCCAAAGCAAATTCAGTGTTAAAAAATATTTCAGAATATAACTTAAAAAAATTGCACAATAATTTCAAAAGTTTTATGTTCGTGCTGTGTAATATGTTTCAAAATATTTTGATGTAAATAAATCTCTCTTTAAATACTTTTTTTCACGATTGAGCTTTTTCGTTTATTTACCATAACTGTTTCCAAGACAATAAGATATGTTTCCTGGTTGCGAGCCCCAACTCGTCGGTAATTAAAGGTTGTACCGGTCTCCGGCCAAATTGGAGGCTTCGCCATCGCTCAGCCTCCAAACATGGCCGTCGACCGGTAAACGTCCCTTACTGTCAATGTACTATTTTGCATGATTGAACTTTTTCGTTTATTTACCATATCTGTTTCCAAGACAGTAGGATATGTTTACGAGGTCCAACTCGTCGGTAAGATTTTACTTACCGACGTCTCTTACATACCAATGTAAGATATATATATATATATATATATATATATATATATATATATATATATATATATATACAATTCCCTTTACTAAATTTAGAGAAGCCGATGTTTCCCTTAAAAATATTATTGTCAGTTGTAAAAAGTGAACTTTTGGTAAAATTTAATTTTAATAAAAACTGCCAGAAAGTTATTGATTCCAAAAAGGATAATATCGATTTAATAAATATCTATAAAAAATATAAATGGAAGTTTGTAAAATAGGTTATTGGTAAATTAAGCTTTAAATTGTAATGGGTACCTTGCATATTTTTTAATTCAATAAAGTGTTTTGCATTAAAACGCGCTACACTAAATTTTTTGTTTATAAAGTTTTTATTCCCTTTTTGTACAAGGCGCCCATTATATTTTGTTCTTCGTTTTGTTTTTTTCTTTATTATAAGTGTTTGTTTTTTCATTACTTACTTTACGAAGTAGAAAGTAGCGAGACGTTAAAAATGCGGAATGAAGCCGGTTTTCTTATTGTTTGTTTAATTTGTATATCAACCTAGTATGTAGGTAGCGGACCGTGAATATTTTATTATTGCAATAAACATTTTCAAATCGCAATTATTACCGCGATAGAAAGGATAATTAATGGGTTTAAATATCTTGATAAGTCGTAATTTGCAAAGTTTTTTTGGGATATTTTATTTTCTGTATTTTAAGTAATTGATATTTGAGTAAGGGTTGAAAAGAAAAATAAAAACACATGTTAGGGTACATTCTCGGTGTAAAAACGTCACTAGTTTAATAATTAATTACGTCGGAACATACCGCAAATCAAAAAATATCTTTGTTTGGTACTAGGAAATTCGAGACCCATAAGGTTTGTTACGGACGAGCATATTTTAAAAATTAATACTTCTTGTAATAATAAATATTGAAAATATTCCCACGTAATATTTCTTGTTTTTTTATAACTTTTAAAAATAGGGGTGAAGATGGAGAGTAAAAACTGCAGTTGCGGTTGGAGTTTTGATTCAGCCGGATCGATTTGATTGTTTAATTAGAAACCCTCATTGTAAACCGTATAAATATTTTTATAATGTACATTTTAACAAAACTAAAAACGCGATTTCGTTCTTTTCTTTTGTGTAGGTTTTAATGTAAGTCTTTCCAAAAATTAATCTATAAATAATTGGCGGTGCGTCGAGTCTAAACCGCGTATCTTAATTCGTATTGGTGATAAAGTGTTTAACTAAAGGATTATACTCAAGTGTAAGTGGGTATTTGAATGTGGATCAAATCTCGCAGCAGACAATTCAGCAAGCCTATGTAACGTGTTAAAAATCAATCATTGCCTTGCAAGAAGTAGCCAATTACGCATGCAGGTTCATTAAGTTGAAATCTGTTAAAATAACAGGAGTCCGTTTTAGACAGTACCGTGCCCCTCCACATTGTTAGTATGACTTGGCATTATTGACTGTTTATTAATTTTGTACAGAGGGAGTTGGCGTGGACAAACGTGGCCGGATAGAACACGGTTAAATTGTTATAAACAAGGTCGGGGTTTACAGATACGGGTCCAAATGACCGTAAAACTACTTAAATTCCATTTTTATGGATGGATGTAAGCAGAGAGAGGGATGCTGTATTTTTAATGCAGTCACTCAGGTTTGTGTACCGGTCCCTTTGTTATGATTTATTTACACCTTGCCCTAGCAAGGTTTTGTGTTAATGAATGTTTTTTGTCTTTGATGCAGGCTGTTTATTTAGAATGGTTTGCCTACGAACTAATTTCTCTTTATATGTAATTTATTGTAATTATACGTATGTATTTTGTGCTTTTATTAACCACACAAATGTGTATGTGTAAATTCCTTGGCAATTTTTTTTCTGCATTGCCGTTACCTTATTGTTATCTTTTAATTTTACTGTTTGTTATATTTTATATGTACCGTAATCTGCATTATTATTTGTGGACGTGATTACACTGTTTGTTTTTTTATTGTGTTTATGTGTAGCTAAACTGGTTTTCATTTATTTTTTTTAATGTTATAACTTTAACCTGTATAATGGTGCTTTGTTATATATTGAACCCTTTAATTGTTTTTTTGTTATTTGATTTATTAACGTACTTGTGCAATTACTTATTTATAAATAAATTGGGTTTTCTTGGTGGTTCTTTCCCAACTTAGTAAATTAACGGGTTGAACCATCATTGCGCAAAGCTCGTTAATTCTAATTTTGAGTAGTTTCATTGTTTACCAGTCAAACAACACAGCGTAACTACCACTAGATGGCCAATTCTTTTGAACAGGTTTGAGGTTTGCGAGTAATTAAATATTAGACTTGTGAATAAATTCTAACGTTTTAATTATTGCCAGGAAAGTCGGTGTCAGGTAAGCAATTAATATGAGTAAAGTAGCATTATTGTCAGTAAAGTTCAAGATACACCACTTAAGAGATTGTTTTGTTCTTGAATTTGCATTATTGCAAATAACTTCAAATTACACTTTTTAAGATAGGGTAATCTGGGGCACTACAAGTCATATGTAAATTAATAATGATATATCGTCTTGGTGTTATTTTTTAAAAATGTGAAACAAAATGTGGGTATGTAAAAATTTCAAATTTCATTTTTAATTTTTTCAAAAATTTGAGGCAAATCTGTAGGTAGGTATGTTGTGCCCTCTAGTACAATAAACTACAATCTTAAACTAAGCGCAGTGTTTTATTTTTTAAAATAAATCATAATAAAGTAGGTAAATATGTACACGTTATATAGATTCCCTAGTTTGGATCGATCATGTCCGGGTTTCGGGAAATAAAAAGGTGGCAACCGTACTTTAACGCCAAAAATTTTTTTGCTGAAGTATTTAAATGGTATTGATTGCTCAGGAACAGAAAAGGTTGGGAGAGTTATAGTGGACACTCATACAGGCAATCTTGAGATAAATTTACTTACTCCCAAAATAATAGAGGACAGTCATAACCAACAAATAACGGATTACTGTTATTGCACAACTACAAATTTTAGATAAAGGTACAAGATTTGAAGTAAACGATTTCAAAATAAAAGTAATAACAGAACTGAATTTCGCGCACGTGAAGAAAATACTTCCTCTCAAGTTGTATGAGGAGGCTCTATTACGTCTATCAAATTTAACGCATCGGTTGCAATTTGCATTCAACACAAAATGAGCGTCCTGCGACTTAATAAAAACTATCTTAAATTTACTCGTGAAAGTTTGTAAAAAGTAATTTACCCTTGTTCAGTTTTTGTGTAACTTTCTAAGAAACCTTAAAATATACGTAAAAACGCCGCTAGCACAAAAATATAGCTCTTATTAAAAAACATTTTTTTATCCAACCACCCAAATAAGACGCTATATTGTGACAATATGTCGTACGAAAAGTGGCTCATTTCGGTATTCTTCGGTGTCTCCATGGTTACTGTACAAAAAGTAATTTGACCTTGACCAAACATTAACTTTGTATGAATAATGTACATGGGATGTACTTCAATAAATACAATTTCAAAATTTTTGCATGTTCGTCACAAACGTTCTATTCATAAATAAGTATTGATATTCAATATCATTTTACTTTTTATTTTCGTTTTAAGTAAGTGTAAGGTTATTTAAATGTTTTGAGTGAATTCTATGAATAGAAGTGGAAATTTGATGTCGCCAGTGGCTCCACCCTTCATCACGTTTTTTCACTCACAACTGTCACCTTTGAATTAAGTTTATAAAGGTAAAATCCAGTGAATATTAATTAAACACTACATAGTAAGTTTTTTATTTCACTAATGTAGAATAATACTCATTTTGTATAAAATAGAAATGTCTGATACTTATAGCGACATAAACAAACAAGTAGTGAGCTGCAAATAAATGACTGAATATACAGGTAAAAGTGGCTGGAAAAAATGTTATGTTTAATTCCTTCGCGTCATCCAGCAGGCAGCAACTTTCTTCCTCGTCAACTAGTTTTTTTTTGTCAGATGAATAGTTTAAGAGAAAACGAAAGTTCTAATTTTAAATCATTTAAAATAAAAATTGGGCTTTTTTCCAGGACGACCAACATTGTGTGCTCAAAACCAGTTTGAAGTATACAGAGTATCCCAAAAGTTATTACATGTCAAAGTTATACGTTTTTTTGGAATACCCCATATTTGAAAGCATTTCAAAACTGGACAGACTAAATAACTGAGATTCTATAAGATTTAATAAATATAGGTATATTTGAACATTTTGTAATTATAAAATAGTAAAAATATTACATGGATTAACCTCACAATATTCAATGAAAATCACGGTTATTTATCATTCGTCAAATATGGATACATGACCATGCTAATTTTAACGTTTTATATACACATCAGATCACCGATCTAGCTGGATCTGTGGTAGTATCTTCCCCCTCAGAACCCAAACTCCATTCCTTCCTGACCGCAACCATCCTTAATCCCGTCATTCATATACACAGTTTAGGTTAACCTAAAAACTGTGCGTTTATTAATCTAACCTAACATTGTACGAGTGTTGACTTAACCTAAAACGTGGGACGAGAGAGACGAGGGGGACGAGTTAGACGAGAGAGACGAAAGAGACGAGAGAGACGAAAGAGGCGAGAGAGACGAGAGAAACGAGCACGATCAACTTCTACTACAGAAAACATTCGCTAGTTTCTTGTGTGATTTCGTGTTTGTATGGTTTCGTGTTTGCCTGTTTTCGCGTTTGTGAGTTTTCATGTTAGCGTGTTTTCGTATTTGCGTATTGGAAAATAAGCTGTAAGGACCGACACCAATATTCTCGGTTACGTCATAGAGGATCGGCCTATTAAGGAAAAGGGGCGAAGACACTAACACAATTTCCTATACCTGTTTTATGTGATAGTATCAGGACTTGGGAGACGGACCAGTAGAGGTGGGGGTCGTGGAAACTGCCTTCGTTGAAAGCAATAATTTTACCTATATCAAAGATGAGAGAGCGAGAGAAAGAGTTGCGACAGACGAGAGAGGGGAGGGAAACCAGAGAGCTGAGCACGATCAACTTCTATTACAAAAAACATTCACTAGTTTAAAAATACACCACTAGATGGGGTCACAAAATAAACAAACAATGTGCTTTTAAAAATAAAAGTATTCTAATTAGTAAAGTTTTTATAGGGTACGTTCGGCTACATTCGAGAGACGTGCTAGTAGAGATGTCGGATTGTGGAAACGGCCTTCGTTGAAAGAAAACATCACATCGCATCGCTAAATTTTACGTATATGATTTGATGTTTGTTAAAGAATTGCTGGACACTTTTCGCAATAAATTCTTTGCCCTTATCCGCCTGTATTCTTTGAGGTATCTTTTCGCATCTTTGAAAAATAAACGAAAATACGTGGATTATAGAAGCTACAGTTTTCAGCTTCAGAGCTCCTGCCCACGCCATCTTGCTAAATACATCGATAACCGTCAGTATATAATTATAGCCGTCATTATGTTTACTTAGATTACACATATCGCAAAGGCCCCGCCTGTCGTAACTCAAAAAAAATGTTACTCACAATGTACCTGTTTCGAGTAAATTTCTCACTGCAGGTTTATATATAGTGTACGCTTCTTGTTTTTGTAACCACGGTCTAATATTATCCCTTGGCACATGTTTATAAATCTAAGCGCCTTTTTGACAGAGGTATTTCTGCAAAGGCAGAACTTGTATGTAAAACTGTCTTATTCGGTAAAAACTCGAAAATTAAAAAACAGCATTCTAATAAGCGGTCAGCATGCACGCTTAACCTGATTATAAAATCTAAGGCTGTTTGTGACAGGTATTTCTGATAAGGCAGATCTTGTATGTAAAATAGAAGCCTAATTTCACGTTTAGTAAGAGCACTCTGTCATCATCCTAGCTTAAATACCAGATATTACCGGTTTATTCTACTTTTATCGTGCTTATCTGTTAATATCAAAACCGAGATTTGTTTTCTAGAATGTAAACATCGAAAATTGGCAATGAATGTCGCTTTGTTTACCTTTTCTAATATCAAAAATGATCCTATTGGTTTCTTATTAAATATCTACTAAATCCTGCACGTGTTTTAAATCTTGTGTTAATAATCATAACAGTTATAAATTTTGATCTATCTATGATAATACTTAATTACTTAATCAATTACTCATTTATTTATTTTTAAAAGTAATTTTAGTATGTATGTACACTGTTGAAGGTTGAGTCTACGACCTCGAGGTGAAATTTTGTTTTGTTTGTATGTATACACAATACAAAACACGGTTGAAGGTTGACTTTACTTTACATTCTCAAGGTGAAAATCATTTTAAAATGTGTGTAATTAAAAATTCATATAAGCAGACAAGGTCGCACTAACGAACTTGTAATTAACGCGAGAGGTGAATAGAAAAAATTACAATAAGTGTGTGTTAGAGATAATTAGGTTTTGCTATTCGGGTCTAATTTAGTTATAGTTATATTTGTTATTGCATTGTATTGTGTAAGTATTTAGGCGATTGAGCGTTTTAAATAACGACTTAGGACGAGTTTTGTTTAAAAATCTAGAGCCGTTTATGTGAGGGGTATTTCCGTTTAGACAGTCCCTGCATGTAAAATAATATAGTGGTCTGACCTCGAGTTTGGTTATATTTGTTTGTTATTGTATAGGCATTTTACTAAATTAAACGTAAAACATATTTTTATCATTGTATGCAAAACGTGGCAATAGTGTTACACACTGATTTGATGCCGTTTTTTTTTCGAAGACTGGTTTTTGCACGCTGTAAGTTAAATCAGGCTGTTATTTTTGAATTGAATTAGGAGCTGGCTTTGCAAAATGTAAGTTAAATCAATTTAGTATTTTTGAATTTGTGGTTGGTTTTAGCAAGCTGTAAGTTAAACCAAACCGTATTTTTGAACTGTAAGCTGGTTTTCGCAAGCTATAATTTATGATTTGGTTGATTGATTGAGATTGATCTGATTGTTTGAATTGAATTGATCGAGAGTTATTTCTTTGATCTTGATTTGTTTATTTGATAAAGATGTTAATTTTGTGTCAATTCAGGTGGTTTTTAAACATAATTGACATATAGGTAACAGTCGTTAATAAATTTATAGAAACATGTTTTAATACATCATCAAAATGCTGCAACAGAGGTTCTGAAACGTGAAGATTATCAAATTTTAATGAAAAAAAGGCTCAACTGATTATTAGAAAATAGTTTACAATTTTAAATAAATTTTCTTTCTAACAATTTTCGATATTATCAAAAATAAAATTATTTTACTATTGGCTATTGAGTATTAAAAATTTAAAATGCATATTTTCTGATATCTATTCCAGGTAGTTCGAAGACTCCTCTAGGGAACTTTGATATTGGAACATATCTAAATGAGAAACCCAAAGACGACAGTATCAAACTATTCGCCCTGAAGAACGCATGGATACCTCCAGTTTCTTATAAATTCCCCGTAATAAGTGGAAAAAAAACTTATCGTTCCAAAGAGACTGGATGAACAAACGTAAATGGCTCGTTTATTCCCATCTAGTAAAGGGAGCACTTTGTAAATTGTGTGTGCTATTTGCCCATTAATACATATACAGTGGTCGAAGCGGAATGCAAAGATTAGGAGCCCTTGTTGTGAAACCCTTCAATAAATGGAAAGACGCGCTTGGGGCCTTTAAAACGCATGAACAAACTGCCTACCATAAATTTGCAGCAGAAAAATCAGCTAATTTTACCGCTATTGCAGAGGGGTGTCATGTGGATATTCAACAATCTTTGGATGCTAACAACAAAAGAATTGAACAGGAAAATAGGAAAAAGATTGGAAGCGATTATAGAAACAATTATTTTATGTGGGCGACAGGGGCTTGCTTTCAGAGGTCTTGAAGAAAAAGGTGAAATAGAACCTTACAGAGCCTAAATATAATGATGGCAATTTCAAAGCTCTTTTGCGTTATCGACCAAGATCTGGCGACGATTTATTAAAACAGCATATAACTAGTCAAATTTCCGGACCATGTATACTTCTACCGAAATACAAAATGAACTTATTGAACTTTGTGGAAAAGCTATACAAGAACAACTTCTTGCTAATACTAAAAAATGTGGGTTTTTTTGTATCTTAGCGAGACTGAAGATATTTCTGGAACGGAGCAAATGGCTTTGTGTCTTCGGTACGTGGATTTTTCTTCGGGAAGTGCAGTAATAAAGGAGGATTTCCTACAATTTGTCGCTGTAGAAGAAATCACTGCAGAAGCTCTCGCATCTACCATCATATAAAAGCTCATTTTTCACGGTTTAGATCTGGGAGAAATGGTTGGCTAGGGGTACGACGGAGCAGCAGTAATAAGTGGCCGTTTTAATGAGGTAAGATCAAAAATAATTGAAAAGTACCCAAAAGCTCAATTCGTTCACTGCGCGGCCCACTGCCTCAGTCTTGTATAATGACTTCCATAAAAATTGCAACACCTGGAATTTATTGAACGATTTTATTGAAATTTTCGTCAATGATGTCTTTCATTAGAACAAACAAACGGTTAAAACTTGAAAACAAAAGAACAAACACTAAACATTTTTTTCAATAATGAGTTGCTCCGCCACGATTTGTAATGTACTCATTCAGACGGCGTGGCATGCTATCAATCAAGTGATCTATAGCTGCCTGTGGTATATCAACCCAAGCTTCTTGAATCCGTAGCTGGAGATCGTGTAAGTTATCTGGAGGGTGTGGTAAATTACCCAGTCGCCTACCGACCTCATCCCATACATGTTCAATGGGCGATAAATCAGGCGACCGAGCAGGCCATGGGAGGACGGCAATATTAGCTTCTTCCAAAAAAACGTGTTGTAGCCCTTGCCGTATGAGGGCACGCATTATCCTGTTGGAAAATTGGATTTTCCAGCCCCTGAAGATATGGAAGCGCAACGGGTTCTAGCACATTGGCAATATAACCAGCGGCGTTTAAGTTGCCATCAATGAATACCAAGGGTAATTTGCTACCGTAATATATTGCACCCCATATCACCACTCCTTGTGTGAGGGCTGTGTTACGTTCTCCACGCATCCGTCTGATCCTCCTACGACCATCGTGGGCCCACAAGCAAAATCAGGACTGCGTAGATGGTGAAGTGGTGTAAGAGGAAGACATAAAAATGGACGATATGAACGCAGCCCATAAGACCTTATCCGGCGATAAACAGATGACATTGACATTCTGGGTCCTATCCCTCTCATCCAATCATTTGCAATCGATCGAGTTGTTGAAAATCTGTCTTTTGTGGCCAAAAGTCTTAAGCGACGTTCTTCGAAAAAATACTAAGTACGGTTGTATTTGCAGAATTAAATGTTGAATCTATCAAAAAAAAAACATTTCTTCAAAAAACCAGGGGCGTGCGTTTTTTTTTTACTTAAACTGATTAACTTAAAATATTCTACGCCACTGGATGGAGTCAGTTGACTCACACTCGCCTGATTAATTGTATTTAATTAGACATTTAGGTGTACCAAATCTCAGTGTAATATCTTTTGTAGTTTTTGAGGAATCTTAAAAAACCTTAAAAAGTATTTTTAATTAACCTGTATCTCGGTTAGGAAGCATTTTCAAAAGCGTTTATGATCATTTTGTCTTATTTTGAATCATAGAATCTCCAGTTTTCGTTTTTGGTGATTTTAAAACACCTGTATAATTATATCATTGATCCTTGTTTCAATTTTAGCATAAAAAATGATAAGCGATTGAAAATGGTTGTATGCTGTGTATGTGTTTGCTAATCGATCCGCACAAAAAGTTTAGGTCAAAAGACGGAATGAAAAACATTTTGTTCACGCGTAAGTACGTTAAAATGGTTTATTTTTATCTGATTAGTTATAATAAATACCGGTTAGCGTAGATAAATGTGTCTAGGCTTCGACTAACATAAAAATTAATTTAATATATTTCAGAGTAAAATTAAAGAAATTAAATTAAATTTTTACTGGTATTAAGTACTATTTTAAATAAATTTGGTGATTTATTTCATTACTTCTAATTCAATTAGTTGTATTAATAATTAAAGTGTACATAAAGTAAAATTCATTACTTTAAAGTCATTAACTTTTTAAAGTTACGAAAATAAATTTACATCATTTCATTGTATGTTAAAGATGTATTACCTGTCGTACTAAAATCATTATTTGTCTATAGCATTGTAATATACTTCTATTCATTTACCTAATACAATTAGTTCATCAATATGTGAAATTTATATTAAAACACGAATTCATTATGCGTGTAAAATGAATATTCAAAGTTCATATGCAAACCGGATGCTTTATAATAAATTTGTTATATTTTCGGGTCACTAAATATCTATGTATGTACAGGGTGTCCCAACGATAGAGTAAAGTAAGTTTATGCTTAACTAGAATTATTTGTGTAAATATTGTATGGACCATGGGGTAGAGGTAAGAAGTGTGCATTTTTTTAAAATATTGGAAGTTATACAGGGTGTGCCAGAAAAGCAGGACGTGAAAAAGTATGATTTTTTAAATAGAATTTGATTTTAGTTTTTAATTCTACGTGTCCATACAAACATATTTTGTCATACAAAATATTGGCTGAAAGTTTTTAGTTCTTGAGATATTCGCGTTTAAAGATTATTATGGTCATTTTCGTGGGGTTGATGAATGGGCAATTGTTCCGTTATTTCACAATAAAAAAAATTGATATTTCGTGTGAAAAATGAGTGATATTATACTAACGTTTAGACCGAGTAGTATTTCTAATTTTCTCAACAGGGTGTTTGTTATAACCATTCAAATTTGAAAATTCTCAAATTAAAAAAAATCAGTTTTTTTTAATTGCACACTATATATTTTTATTTCATTTTATTCGGGATTAAAAATCTATCATTTTTGTCAAATATATCCTATATCTATCTTTGATAGTTTTCGAGTAATTTCGATTTTTTCACACTAGCTACTTTATTTTCGATAACATTGCATTGCATGGATCTTGGTAGCCATGGAAAATAATAATTGCGTTACTAAGATACAAAGGTTTCCTACTTGTCAAAATAAACACATATTAAATTTGTCGTTTTCGCATTTAACTTGTTATCAATTCTTGTATCAATTATGGATTATTCGACAAATGAATTAATTGATATGATATACGTGTTGGGCGAGGCTGAAAAAAACCCTTTATTGGCACAACGAATCTACAAAATGAAATATCCTGAACGTCGAATACCTACTACTGTTGGCTTGGAAAATTTGATGGATAGATTTGATTCTAGCGGTAGTGTTAAATACTTCAAACGTAAAGTTGTTAATAAAAGGGCAGCTAATGAAGAAAAAGAACTTAAAATATTATTAAATATTCAAGAAAATCCCCAAGTGAGTTCTAGAACATTAGCTCAATATGTGTATTCAGAAAGAAGGCCGTCTATTTGAGCATTTACTAAGACGCAATGTTGAATAATTATTGAATTACTGTTTCTCATTAATAAAACTGTTAATATTCTCGCTTAGGTGGTTTGTTTTATTTCCTCGCAATTGTTTTCCATGGCTACCACGATTCACAATAATGTTATAGTATCGTATGTAACGTAGCTAGTGAAAAATCTAAATTCCTCGAAAACTATCAAAGATAGATATAGGATATATTTGACAAAATGATAGATTTTTAATCCCGAATAAAATGAAATAAAATATATAGGGTGTGCAATTAAAAAACTGATTTTTTAATTTGAGAATTTTCAAATTTGAATGGTTATAACAAACACCCTGTTGAGAAAATTAGAAATACTACTCGGTCTAAACGTTAGTATAATATCACTCATTTTCACACGAAATATCAATTTTTTTATTGTGAAATAACGGAACAATTGCCCATTCATTAACCCCACGAAAATGACCATAATAATCTTTAAACGCGAATATCTCAAGAACTAAAACTTTCAGCCAATCTTTTGTATGACAAAATATGTTTGTATGGATACGTAAATTAAAACTAAAATCAAATACGGGGTGTTCTATTTAAAAAAATTATACTTTTTCACGTCCTGCTTTTCTGGCACACCCTGTATAACTTCCAATATTTTAAAAAAATGCACACTTCTTACCTCTACCTCATGGTCCATACAATATTTACACAAATAATTCTAGTTAAGCATAAACTTACTTTACTCTATCGTTGGGACACCCTGTACATATATACGATGTTATGTTTTTGTTATGAACGAATAAGTTCAAAGGTAAATATGTAATTAAAAATTATTATTAATTTTATTAAATACATAAACAAAAAGTTTACCTCGAGTAGGATGTGAACCTACGACCTGTACTTTGCTCGAGTACCGCGCTAACCAACTGCGCCATCAAGGTTCAAGCCCCAATCGATGTAAACTTTGTCTTTATGTATGTAGAACTGATGTCAATTATAAATATAATGAGATTACAATCAAATTACTTATTACAACGTGTTTTTCTAAATAAAATTGTTGCAAAATTATCTATTGACGATATATATTTTTATATTAATAAAATGATATTAAAAATTTATGATTTTAATTTCATATCATAGCATTATAAACATTTTTGATGAATTTAATTTGTTTCAACTATTACGAAAAATATGCCTAGTCCTAACTCTGTAAGTAAAGAAATTATTCTTGTAAAATGTGTTAAACCTATCTTATCAGTTAATAGAAAATTGAAGAATCGACGAGATATTAAATCGCATTAGAGCATATAGTGTAATTTAATGTTTTGGTCAACGCGTTTCACTGGTTGCATCTCGTTCTCTTTCCATGTGTGTTTCAATTTGCGCTATAAACAATTGGTACGTCTTCTTACTATATGGTTCAGATCAGTGGCGACAGTTAGTCTGTCTTTAAATATTATTAGAGTTGTATTGTTTTAAATTAAATAGTTGCTATTACAATTATCTTTTTATTAATGTTTGTGTTACATAGACAGTGTACTTGCTCCAGATTTCAAGGTAAGAGTTCGGTTTCACTTTCAAAGTATGTAAGTCTATTAAACTAAAGAATTGTCAACCTTTGTCGAAAACTATTTTGGTGCTTTCAATACAGTATAATTATTTATAATTGAATTCTGCTGAAAAAGTCATCATAAAAACCTAACCTAACAATCAAAGCTAGGCTGTGAAGTACCAATTGAGTAAAATGAAATTAAAATTTTTCCGTAAACCATCTACTGACTGTAGTTTAAAAACTATTTTAAAAAGTTGAATTATTAATATTCACACGTTACTTATTTCAGTAGGTTCATTAATGTCAAATTAGAAAATATTCAATATTTTTTATTTCAATGGCATTACAAAAATCATAGATGTTGTAGCATCGTTATTAATTATTTAAAGGAATAATTATAAATAAACTAGATATTATTATTCAAAACTTTTTAAAGCTACCATGAGGAACCACATTAAGAATTTGTAAAATCTATTGCTATATTGTAACTTTTTTCTTCATATATTTATATATATATTATATATATATATATATATATATATATATATATAGTAAAATTGTATGCATGTATTTTAACAGGCTTAAATTGAATGCATAGTAAATTTCCCATAAATACGGCTGCTTTTTGTTTCTACTACAAAATAATAATAAAAATAAATAGGTCTAATAACAATATTTCAAAGAAAGCAAATTGTATTTGTTTCAGGATAATAAAAATCTAGCATGTATTCAGAAAAGCTAGATCAGCCAGAGATGAAGGCGAAAAACTGGCCCTCCATTGGGAATCTAAAACAGCTAGCAAAACCTACGTCTTCATCTGAGATAATTGATGATACTGGTAATATACAAAAATTGGAAGGAATTAAAGTTTCGTTGAAAATTTTTACGATAATAAGTTTCAAGTCTAAAGTTAATGAAAAAGACTAGCACAGAGGAACAGTACAACAAATATATATAATGACACTTAGATGGCAATGTTACAGATTCTGTTCTTGACAAACTTGTGGAACGGTCCACAAACGTAAATATTGAACATTTTCAATTCCCAATTTCAGAAGATGGAAGAGACTTAAGCTGTAAGTGTTTTTTTAAAGATCTCCCAAATGGCAAAAATGTTAAAAGACAGTTGATTTTGTACAGCGCATCAAGAAGTGCATTCTTTTTGGAAAACATTCTAGCCATGGAATATTCTCTGATGTGAAACAGTTTAATGATTGAAACATCTAAATCTCGCACCATGAAAACAAAATTCACAACGTGCTATTTGGAATGGAAAGAGCTAGAAATAAGACTAAAAAATGTATCTATAGATGCAGATTTTCAAAAATTAAAAGTAATTGCAGACGTAATATTGCACTGTGCTAAAAACAACTTACCTCTCAGGGGATCAACAGATTCAATATCTGACTAAAACTGTGGGGTGATCTTGAGCACTTTGTACATGATAAGCCACTACCACCCCCAACTTAAAGAACACATTGAATATGCACGATCAAGAAAGAATGCTATTAGTTATTTTCACCAGTAATCCAAAATGAAGTAAATGAGCTTTGGGAATAGAGTACGCTCAAACATCTTAAACAAAATTAAATCAGCAAAGTATTTTTTGATTATGTTCGACTGTACCCCTGATTTTCTGGTGGTGAGGCTCAAATCGCTGAGAGTTTTGTTGATTTCATAGTTAGCCACAAAAAGACTGGTGAAATTTCAGGAGAAATTTTAGCAAAATTGAAGAAATATGGATTGGATATAAATAATTGCCGTGGCCAAGGGTTCGATAACAGTTCTAACATGGCTGGAATTTATAACGGCGTGCAGGTTCACATTCGGCAAATCAACGACCTATCTAGATTTATGCCTTGTGGCGCGTACAGTTTGAATTTGATTGCAGTGCACGCTGCAGAAGTATCTCCAATGATCATCACATACGATGGAAATTTGTTAACAAGTACTTGGATAGTACTTTATAGGGACACTCTGACACTGGACATCAAAAAGGCAGGCCATCACATTCATTGAGAAAAATGTAAAAAGTTTATACACTACTCTGGGGGAAATGAAAAATAATCAAGAATGGAATAATGAAACCGTTTATCTGCCTACTTCATATGTGGTCGGAAATACTGACATTAACTGATTGCACAAATAAGTCTTGCAATCAAAATACACGTCTCTTGATGTTGCATCGAAACTGTTACATGGTATGTCGAACAAAATCAAGAAACGGCGTTATGATGGTATAGATGACATCATTGACAAAGCCGTATCAAAATGTGATGAAATTGGTATCCACAGTTCTTTTCCAAATAAACGAATAAAGAGAATGAAGACCTTACCATCAGAAATAGCCACGGATAAGAGCTGTCTCATGTCGCAAAAAGAAGAATTCAAACGAGAATGCTTTTGTGTTTATGACAAGTTAATAACCGAAACGGGAAACAGGTCAGGGTCTTACACAAAGTGTCTCGAGGATTTTGTATTTTTATCTGGGTCATCGCTGCATGAAAAAACAGTCTCTGATTTGGAGAACTATGCCAAAGACGTTGGCCTCAAGTATAGCAGATACGTGGACACCGTTGAAATTGTCAGAGAAATTGGAAATTTCAAATTCCACATGAACGAGCTGCTTAGTGACCTTAGTCTCGGCCTCCCATTTAAAGTTTTTGCAGACAATTCATAAGTACCAACTAAGAGAAGCCTACCCTAATATAGAAATTGCACAGTGCGAAAGGACATTCAGTCAGCTTAAACTTATTCAGAACTATTTACGGTCAAGGACTGGCCAAACACGCAATCTTACCAAATGAGTACGAAACCGCTTCAAAACTGAACTTTGAAGAGGTCATAGATGAATTTGCCCCTATTAAAGTACGAAAAGTAAAATTTTAAATCTTAGAGTGAAGATTTCATGGATTTCAGGAATAATTAATTGTAACTTTATAATTTGTAAATATTTTTGTTGAGTTTGACTTTAAAGCAAACGAGTAACCTTTGAATTAAATAAGCATTTAATCAATAGTTTGAACTGACTAAGAGTGATTGTTGTGTCAAGTTGTGATAATTTGTACAACCTGTACTTTTATTTTATTTCTCTCTCTCTCTCTCTCTCTCAACTGCTGTACAATTCATATTAGCGCACTAAAACGTGTGCCGTGATTAAGAAGCAACATCTGTCATTCCTATCATTATTTGAAATTATTGTTTATGCGTTTTTGCTTTACTTTTTATTAAATAAAAGTTTTTTTTCAAAACTATCCACAATTGAATCTGTTGTGCAGGTATGTACATTTTGTGTAAAATATGATACTTGGAAGGACTACTTTTAGCGCACGTCTAAATAGGTTAGTATAAATGCAGTAGTCTATACAAAATAAAGTTAACAGTCAAAAGAAAATAAACCTCAACAGTCACCACTAAGGAAAACGTACGAAATCTAAGTCACCAAGTTGATGACTATTGAAGAATGCTGTAAAGAGAAAATTTATGAAATACATTCAAAATGTAAATACAAACATAAGACATATGAAAATGTAACTTTACCATTAACATATAATAAAATACTTATCTTTTTGGAGATTTTTAATGGTTACTTTAAATTATACAATCTAAAGTTTCGATAACACTTACAGTTATCTTCGTCAGTAGTAATGTTTGTTAAAATTGTTAAAGATGTAGTAAACAATTTTGTCAAATTTGAAAATTAAAACATAAAAATACTAATAGCAGCATGTTTATGTTTAATTTTCAAATTACAAAATACATACAATAAATATAAAATAATCATTAAATATCACAAAAATAATATTCTATGAAAAACTAGTAACCTTTTTGTAGGTATACATGTTACTCTGGATCATTACAAAAAAATTAAGCAAAGTCAAGTTTTCGATTTCAGTAGTCAAGTTAATGTCTTTACATCATTGCTTTTATTAGTAGATGAGGTAGGAAGTTTACTGGAACAATCAATATTACTGCAAACCGTGTAAGTTCTTAGAATATTACAAAAATAAAGATGAAAAATTATACAATCCTGCTTCTTAGATGAAACTTGGATTTTCAGTCGAGGTACAAAGAAATAATCTAAGGAAGCGTGATGAAGCCAATGGCGAAGGAAAAAGGTTTGTATGTGTTTAAGATATTACATATAATTCTAATAAAATAATGTATTTTTACATTTATAGTTGTTCATAGGTAATGAAGATGGATTTACTTCGATGCTTCACTTTTGTTTCTACAAAGTCAAATAAATTTAATTGCAAACTAAAAGTACCATGGCTTTAATTGTAATACATTTCAAACTTCTAGAAAATATTCCAAATAATTCATCTAAGAAGGAAGAAATATGTAATTTTCTATTAAAGCACGATAGCTTATGAACTAACATGTTTAAAAAGAATTACTGCAATTAGTTGCGAATGCGACACCAAAGGTGTACGAAATAGATGAAAAAAACAAGTGTGGACAATATTACGGTTACCACCATATCACTGTCAATTTAATCCAATTGAACTGGCGTGGGAAAACTGCAAAGAACACTACAACAAAAATATAGGAAGACATAATTCCAAATTTAACGATGACCATGTAAAAGAAATATGGATGGAATCCTAGCAACGAATTGATTGTACATATTGGCAGTAATACATGAAACATGCCGACTTGTCTATGTTAGAGTGGTGGAAAATTGAAAAACATTTTGAGGATAGTGAATAACTTTTAATTTAAATGTTTTAATTCCAATGTAAATATAAATATTCTAATTTTTACATAACATATTGATAACTCTACAATACATGACATGACTGAATACATGTACTGATTTATGTAAATTGATTTTCATTAACTGGGGACAATACGAAATCTATTTAAACTTGTGTGCTAAATTAAAATATTAAACATCTATAATTTCGTTGAACTTTGAACTACATTACACTGTACAGCGTGCTTCATTTTCGATGTTTGCTTATGGGAAGTACCCTTTCTATTACAGATAGACAAAAAGTAATATGGGGTCCTTATGCTCGATTTTTGTGTTAATTAAAATCCAATAGTCATAATCAAGATATGTCTGACCGTTATCGCGCAATTAGCCAAAATTGAAAAAATCGCGATTCTGAAAAACTTGAATAACTTTTTTACAAACTGTAAAAACATTCTTAAGGCACTTTTTTAAGTACAATCCGTTAGTGCATTCACATATTTAATACCTCCTTAATTAAAAAAGATATGACATAAAGTTGTATTTTTTTGTATGGAAACCATAGTTGGCTATGACATTTTAAATGATTTTTTTTGTGCTTTTTAAAAATATATAACATCTCTATTCTATTTTAATAATTAATTGATTTTTAAGTTTTTCTCAATTGAATAAAATATTCTACTCAAAAAAGAAATTTCACTTCCAGTAAAATATTTTAGAGACATTTTGTAATTCAAATCAGTTTTTTTTTATGAAAATGTAAACTTTCACTATTATCACACATAATAAAATACTTATCTTTTTTGGGTTTTTTAATGGTGTATTTTAAATTATACAATCTAAACGTTTCGATAACACTTACAGTTATCTTCGTCTGTAGTAATATCTATTAAAATTGTTAAAAATGTTGCAAACAATGTTGTCAAAGTTGAAAAATTAAAACATAAACATCAGCCTGCTATTAATATTGCAATATGCTAACTACACGGGAATTATGTGCGGGAGCTCTGTCTTGCTGAAATATGACGTTGCAATATTGTGCTAAAGGAAGACTCTCTAGAAATCCTCAAATGAATTCGTAGAATATCGAGATATGTGTTAATAAAAACGTCCGTTTTTAATGCAGCACCACATTTATTCCAAATTTTCCTTGTCTCCTGCGGACAACACTGACATGAGCGTTAGTATCTGCCCAGTAAGGTAAATTGTGATTATTACAAATACTATCACTACTGATATGCGCCTCGTCTGACCATGCAATAGAGTTTGAAAAATTAGGTATATTTTGGCACTTATATACCAGTTACAAAACTCAGTACGTCACCTTCTGTCGTCTATCGTTAAAAATGTTCTTTCCGAAATCTATAGCAATGGTATTTGCGTTTCTTTAAAATCCGAAGGACTTTGCATCGAGACAGATTAACCATTTGTCTAGATGACGTTGTTGGCTCTGCTTCGACTTGTAAAGATGGCCATTTAATTTTCTTCAGAATTTCGTTTAAAGTAAGTTTTGGCCAGATTTTAAAAGAACCGAATTCAATTAAATTTTCTGTAACCTAAAATAGTGTTTTGAGCTAGCAAAATTTTTAATTTCTATTAACTATACCGTTCAAAAATATTTTTATTTGGCTGTTGCCTTTCAAGAAAATTTTGTAAATATAATTCCGATACCACATCTTATCATCTTCGGATAATATAAAACACTTTAATATGCAAAATTTTTTTGAATTTGTATAATTAGGCATGTTAATAACCAAATTCCAAGATCATTTTGTTGCACATTTCTAATTTATTATTTGACATGTTTTACTTAAATAAATCCCAGCCTCCTTTGGCTACTGTGTACATATTCTTAATATAAAACGTAAATAAGAAAAACTTAAAAATCAATTAATTATTAAAATAGCATAGAAGTGTTATATATTTTTGAAAAACACAAAAAAAATGTCATAGCCAACTATGGTTTCCATATAAAAAACATACAACTTTATGTCATATCTTTTTTAGTTAAGGAGGTATTAAAAATGTGAATGCACTAACGGATTCTACTTAAAAAGGTGCCTTAAGAATGTTATTACACTTTGTCGATACATTTAGAAATAAAAAAGTTTTCAAAATAGTAATTTTTTCAACTAATTGCGCAATAACGGTCAGAGATATCTTGATTATGACTATTGGATCTTAATTAACACAAAAATCGAGCACAAGGACCCCATATTACTTTTTGTCTATCTGTACTAGAAAGGGTACTTGTCATAAGGAAACATCGAAAATGAACCACCCTGTACAAATGTATCGATATTTATAAAATAAAATAAATATAGATATTTATGTTATCGTAAAGTATCTATAAGAATTATGTCGATTACAAGGCAATAATTATGCTTCTAGAATGGTTGTTATAAATCTTGAGAATAACAAACTAATTGCAACTTTTATCAATTTTTCCACCTGAAAAAAAAGTATTTGTTTACTTACAAATATATAAGTTATGCATTATGATGGTATGTAATCATAATCAAATCTTGTCCTAAATTATAACAATTCACTGTCGCAGCAAAATATTTTTGACTCTATCAACAAAATAAGGTGGATATAATGGTTAATTTTTCTAGTTAAATAGAAATTATAAAATAAACTTTCAAATTCAAATTTTTCATACGGCCCGAATTCGTAGAGATAAGAACATTCACATTCGGCCGCCGCGTCCCCCCCTTTCGACATTACCTCGGTCGCGTTTGCGAAGGATCAAAATAAAAATTCGCCGACGGCCGCGTCGTGACGTATAGTCGAAACAACCGTCGCACCACCCCGAGGTGATGGAACACACACGTATGATGGTTGAGGGGTGTTTTTTTCCACGCGCTGGAAAGTCGACTTCACGCATCTCTTAATAACTTCGTTATTTACCAACCTAACCTTTGCCCCAATGTAGTTCGTGACCAAACCCTAAAACGGGATTTTCAACTTTTTTGTATCCCCTCCACTCTTCGAGATATAGAGCCATCTTCCTTATTTAGCGCATCCGAACTTTGAAATTTGAAATATAAGTTGTTTGGGACACATAGAATTTGTCAAAAAACACAAGTCGACTTTTTCACAAAAATCGAACCTGGAATGCAGCGAATGTTCAAACACGGGTTAGGCGGGTTCTACTATGAGCATGTAACATAATACAACTTTAAAACTGATCCTAAATTAAAACCGAGCTATACAATAAGCGAAAAACATGACCACGCCCGAATATCTCCAAACTATTTTTAATTTGAAATAGTTTAAATATTAATAAATATAAAACATAAATTCACTTTTTGATGATTCTAATTTTAAAGTTGCCTATTGATGTGCGTCGAATTAATAATTATTAATAATCCCAAAATTTAAAACCCATTTTGCCCAATCAAAAACATATGTTTTAGTATAATTATGTACTTTTTTTGATTAACAGAACTATGTAAGCATTATTCAAATTAACTTAGCATGACACTGCAATGTAAAAATGTTTATTACTTTTCATTATTTATTTAAATTTGTATATAAACATGCACGTTTGTTTCCAATAAGTTTTTAACTAATTTTTCTTTTTATTAAATTTCAAGTATCTGATTTTAATTGTAATTATTTTATTTTATTTACTTATTTTATTTATAATAAATAAAATGTTTCATATTATACTAAAAATTCTCAATTTCTTAATTTCATTAGAACTACCACATTTACATTTGCACTACCTTAAACGTTACCACTTATTAAAGATTTCGAAAAGAACCTTACGTTTTGAGTATGAATGTTACATTTGTTATTTTTGACAAACGTAACCTATATAAAAATTACTTCACAATTTAATACAAAATTTTATATGTTTAATTAAACCAAACAATTATGAGATTATTTTTTATTTGTATACATTTATAAGTAGAACAACTATGTATTTATTTATAGATTATCAAAACATCTCCAAAAATCTAAATATAAGTACAGCTCAATATTAATTTTTAGTACACTTATCCATAACAGTTTGCAAGTCTAAACTTTCTTATTTAATACTATGCACACTACTATTTATTTTTAGATTATTTGAAAGCCTGCAAAAATGTAAAATAGAGTACAAGAATCTAGACTACTTAATATAATTTTAAAGCTAAAATGTTTTAAGTTTTGATATATAAATATCCAATTATGTATCCTTCAATAAAATCGTTAGACAGCTTTAACATTGAGTACATTTGTAACTGTTTAGATTCAAGTTTTTAAATTATTCTATGTGTCAACATTGACTGTATCCATCTTAAAATATTTTTATATATGCAATCAAATATAAAGATTCTTTCAAGTGGTATCTATTGATTAACTATCGATGTGCATCAAACGGAAAGGTTAATAATAAAATCAAAGTTAAATTGAAATAAACATTAATAAAGTTTGTGTTTTATATACACATCTTAAATTCTTTTTTATTAAACAAATATATTCTTTTATCAGTACATTACACACCTGAAGTGTATTGTTAAAACACCATGATTTTTTAATGAAAATCGATATCAAAACATTCCAAAGTTGTCAACCAATTGTAAATAAAACACGTTACTATGAAGTAGATTGAAAATTTTTTTTATATGAGTTAATAATTAACTGTATGTACTATGTGTTAATATCTCTCAAACCTACCATCTTAAATATGATTCCTACTTATGCACATGGTTGAAATAATCATATTAGTATCATACTCGAGTTCCTTCATGAAAATATTTAGGGTTCAATCATTTTATTTATAGTTGTATAAATGTAGCTAAATGCTAAGTCATACAAAAGTATGCTTTTCACATATTAATTAAACTATCTTTTACTACATGAACTACATACTGCACAAGTAGAAATAAAACAACCACTGTTTTTAAAGTTTCACTATATTGTTTAAAATGACAATTGTTTCGACAACATTGTGTCTTCCTCAAATTGAGTATTTCAACAAAATTAATTTATAATAAAACTAGATTGTAATTATTTCACGATTATCACACATAATTAAAATAAAAGTTTTTATACAAATTTGAACGTTTCAATATTTTCATATTTCATAAATTTACTTTATCATCTTAAACAATATTTTAACTTTTACTATATTAAAAAGAAGTAAAACTTTGTTCGACAAAAATTTGTTACCTATACTTTAAGCTTTGTTGAGTATAGATTTTTTTTAATTAATTACACGTCTCATGTATTGTAAATTTATTTCGGTTCATAAATGATTTACATAGATGTTATTGCATATGTTGTATTTTATCATAACCGTTCGCACATCACATTGTTCTTTTTTGATTAATATATTTTAATCCTAATTTCTTACTTCTTACTTTCATAAATATTACTTTGATTTGAATGTATCCACAATTTGTTGAAATGTCAAATATTTAAAGTTGGCTGTTTTCAAAAATTTAAGTTGGCAATTTTATATACAATAATTTCATATTTACAATTTGTTTAAGTTGGTTATCCTTAAAGGTCTGAATGTCATTTTGAGGGTCAACCACTTCATTTAATAATGTTACGTATCAGATTGTACTTTCAGAAAAGATTGTTTTGGTAACATTGCATATCAAAGAGACATTTCATTTTACGATTGTTGAATATTTCCCAATATGCAATTTGGCAACGTTTAAACTTTCATAAGATTTTTATTTTCATAAATATTATTTTGGTAGTTTTGTAAGTCTATAAGACGTTTCATTTTACAACACTTCTACAAAACTATAATTTGGCAACGTTCAAAATTTCATAAAATGTTTACTTTCATAAATATTATCTTGGTAGCATTGTATTTCAAAAAGACAGTAAATGTAAATGTAATTTGGTACCAGGTAAAGTTCTGAGTGACAATTGTTAAAGTCCAGTATTGAGGTTAATGGTGTTACCTATTAAAATGTTTTAATTGGTACACTCATAAATATTATTTTAGTAACATTGATTATCAAAAAATGAAATACTTAAAAAAATGTAATTTAGCAAGTTCATTTAAAGTTAAAATCAAACATTAAGGTTCATGTTACCTACTGAAATGTATAAGTTGGTACTTACATAAATATTATTTTGGTAACATTACATGTCGAAAAGTTGAATACTTCCAAAAATGTAATTTGGTAACATTCAAAATGTTTAAGTTGGTACTTACATTAATATTATTTTGGTAACACTGAATGCACGTCAAAAAGTTGAATGCTTCCAAAAATATAGTTGGACAACACTGTTTTGAATGTAAGACTGGTTAATAATGTTACTTATTAGTGTTTAAGTTGGTGCTCTCATAAATATTTGTTATTAGTTATCATACAACGTCAAGATGACAATTATTTTAGTATTAAATAAAAATTACAAAGTTTAACACTTCCCGCACGTGAATTTCTTAATTTTTATTTTCGCATTTTTTCTATTTTACATAATAACTGCATTCAAATCAAGTATACAATTAAAATAAAAACGACAATATATTCATTTTAATATTTTATACATCTATGTCATTTTACAAAAATATATACAATGAAATTACGTTGCGATGTATTCTAAAACGTCTCGTTACTCTAGCATGATTTTAAATGCGTAGCATTTACATCTCTAACTATTTCCTCTAACTATAAAAGAATAATTTTAGCATTTTTTCACGACTGAACATTTTTTTACGAAAATTTTTACCTTTAAATAAATATCGTAAACGGTTATCGGGGTCCGTTGTGATAATTTTCAACTTTCATTGACTTTTTATGGAAATTTATGTGGAGACATCTGCCGATAAAAATATTAACTAAAAGATACTTTGCTGATTTAATGAAGACTTACGTCGTTTAAATCTTAGTTCGTGTTTAAGAATGTACCCAACTGTATTTGGACCAAACTATATCTCATGTTACTCAACTTTATACAAATGCACTTTTTTTCTACAAGTGACATATTTCAGAGTTAAAAGATCTTTTATTTAGTTTTCGGGATCTTATAATGTGAAATTTTAAAATTGTAGTTTACAATTTGCTTAGGTAAAGAAACCATTGTTTACATTAATAACAGTGACTTAACTGAGCTAAAATAATTTGTAAAATACCAAGTAAATAATAAAATTTATAAACACTACTCAAAATCTATAAAACCTGATAGATTAAAAGTCTTTTGACAACTTTAGGTAAAATTGCACGTGGTCACCGAAAATGCAAGAAATTCACTTTTTTGGCATCGCGTTAATACGTTTGAACGTTTTCCTAATGAAACCGGCGCATAAATAACGATTTTTACATCTCTTGTTGAAATCCTTCTGTCCCTGATGACCTACGTACTTGGAAATCAATAGAACCTTCCTTTTACTCTAAACAACCAGTATACCACATTTCAAAATGATAAGGCGTTTTTACTAAACCGAGTTATGGCAACAGCCTAACAAAACAATAAACGATCTCGAGGAGCCAACATTGATTGTTACACTGTAAATATTGTAAAGAGTACTGGCTAAAATGAAAAGCTAACTCTGGAATTGTTTACAAAAACAAAATATACAATTGCAATTTTATAATTCTTTCATTTATCAAACATAAGTAATAGTCAATGTAACCAAGTTGAAAGGAAAAATATTTATGCTGTTACGATATTTTTGATGCACAGACTTGGCTATATGAGGGCATTACCAATAGTACGCTACAAATTGTTAATAATAATATTGATCGGATTGAAAAGTCTATGGAAATGTTAGAGGTAGTATAGTTCTTATTGCTAGTAATATGTGTTTCCGATAACGTTTGGTATTGTGTGTTAGTAGGCAAATGTGAGCATGTCTTGAAATTTGTCGTATAACGTTAGTGAACATCACTAGATTCAACAAGTAGATATTACTGCTATTAAAGTGTAAAGTTAAAAAATGTCTTCCCGGAAAAAAGTAACTTCCGGTTTACCGCGAGGGTTACATTGCAGTCCAATACTGTTTTTCCTATTTACTATTGACTTTTTTCTTGATGTTTGATGTTGAAATCCTTATGTTTGCTGATGACTAATGATATTTGGAATGATCGAAAATTACCAAGATAATGTCTGTATTCAGCAAGATGTAAATAGATTATCGCCACGATGTCAGTTTAACTAAATGTATTTAAACGTTGATATATAAAGTTCTTATTTCTTTAAAGATCCAAAAATGTAATAAGGTATGATTATAAAATAAATGCATTGTCTTAAGTAGTTACAGAAAATAAACATCTAAGAGTATATTTTAATAAAGAACAGAGTTTTAAATTCCAAAGAAATGTAATATCTAATAAAACACGCGGAACATGTGGCCGTATTAACGTGCGGTTACATTGGATGCGTTCCCTTCCGACTATCGGGTCGAACGTACTCGTGCTGAAATAAAAACCGGCCGGCAGATTGAACCGGTTATATTCAATGCGGATAGCCGTCAGTGTATGCGCGTGTACGCACGACCGATTTTAAAAATCAAACTTATTTGTTTTTTTCCAACCACGTGTGACTAAATACGTATTATTCATTTTGATTTCTATAAAAATGAGTATAGAAATAGTTATTTTCATAACTAGTGCGCTGTTTACACATTTCTTGGTGCGAGGCCGAGGGATAAAACATAAGGCTGAGCACCAAAAATGTGACAGTGCACGAAATTGATTTTAGGTGTTTTTGAAAGAAACGCACTAGGGGACCAAACAAATAAAGATTATCACATTCGAGATATGGTTCATAAGATAATAATAATAAAGAATTTAATGCCCAACAGATCGATTGATCCAATTACAAGACAGCAGTAGCGAGAAAAATAGAAATGACGCTATTAAAATAAAATAAAATACCTTACCTATTATATGTTTCTAAATGTTTAAATCTAAAACTAAATTAAATTACCATTGTAATGCGAAATTTGACTACTATGCTAACTAATAAGAATTCTATCACTGATCTTAATCTTGTAACTAGCGAGAGACGTTTTTGATTTCAGTAATAGTGCATTGATAAACTTTTTACATATAACAAATACAGGAGACTTAAGTAGAAGATTAGTATTTTCCGCAGGACAGTTAAAGGTAACTAAAGGTCGAGACGAGAAACGTGGAACATGAAACTGAAGAGAAGATAATAGATACGGGCAATCAATTTTTCCATGTAAAAGTTTGTACAAGAATGTAATGCTGCTGACCACCCTCCTCTTTTCTAATGACTCTACATCATATTTTTCCAGTGAGGTGTTTTGTTCAACAGCAATTTCCGGATAAGCTCCATCAACTTTGTACGATAAATATTTGAGAAACTTTCTTTGTACTGTTTCTAATGATGCTTCTTGATTTTCATAGCAGGGATACCAAATTAACGCCCCATACTCCAGCTTCGAACGAACAAGAGCCGTATACAAAGATTCCAATGTCACCGTGCTAGTAAATGAGCGACAATTATAAATTAAAAATCCAAGAGTTTTAATAGTAGAACTACATATAGAAGAAACATGATCGCTAATAGAGAGTTTGCAATCAAAAGTAACCTCAAGATCTTTTATAACAGAACTACGATTAAATAAAACTGAGTTACATTCATATGGATAATACATAGGTCGGAGTTTTTTGGAATAGGTAACCACTTTGCATTTACCCATGTTAAGTCGTAATCCAATACTAATACACCATTTATACAATCATTCATAGAATTAATAACAGAATACATTTTTAAATCATCATCGTACATCAAAACATTGCAGGACAACAATTGAGGCAGATCGTTAATAAATAACAAAAACAAAAGAGGACTACGTTAGATCCCTGTGGGACTCCCAACGTAACTAGTAAAGTATCCGATTTAAAATTGTTATATTGTACATATGAGTATCTGTCTGTTAGATAGGATTAAAAATTTTTTTATAAAGAATCTGAAAATCCAAAGCTGCCTAACTTACTGATAATGATCGCATGGCCAATTTTATCAACAGCTTTGGCAAAATCCGTGTAAAGAACGTCTACTAGTTGATGATTGTCAAAGCCTTGAGAAACAAATTGGGTAAAAGAAGCAAGGTTGGCCACAATAGGGTGATGTTCTATGAAGCCATGCTAGACAAAAGAAATGCACTGACACACTTTACGGTAGATGCGTGTATATAGTATAATTTCCAATATTTATAAGATATCCCCAGAAAAGGAAATGAACGAAAGCAGTAAGTACCTCTATAATAATTGCATCGTTTTTAATTTAATAAATGGATACAAATAAAAGTATATTATTTACATAGCTATGTACTTACAATAAGGATATTGTAAGAATTTAAATATGATTGATTATACTGAAATGCGTTTCTAATATCACATGCTTGTTGGTTTTCTCTGTTCTCTGGATTTATTTAGTTTACGTATCCCTGTCGTTGTCTCTGTTGTGTGAGATTTGATTCCTTTATCCCTTCCCGATCTATGATAACGTTATGAAGAATACAAGTACATTTTACCATTATATCAGCTTTATATGGATGAATTTCCGTATCTTTTTTCAATACTCTCCATTTGGAGGTTAATACCCCAAATGAACATTCTACCACTCTTCTCGCTGGTTATTGTATGTAGTTAAAACATTCTCTTCTTCCTGCAAATCTCTTTTGCGATAGGGTTTCATCAAGTAGGTTTTAAGAGGATCTGCAAATGCTTGAAGTATTATAGAGAAGTACTGTTTGTAGTTGTAGTACATTGATCCTGAATTTGAGGGACATAGTACTCGAATATGTTTCCCATCTGTACATCCAACAATGGGAAATTCCATTTATTCTGAAAGTCCTTTGAAATTGATCAAACCATGTCTTCTGGTCGAAGAGGTATATGCCTTTCATGAAAAGTTTTCCATATGATAACAGGTGTCGTAAACAATTAACCTTATTGTTGTAGGAGACATTCTAAATGAGAATGCCAAAAAGCGAAAAGCTAGTCCAGTCGAAAGATACCGGAAACAAAGCAAAAGCAAATGTAATGATCATAATTATTATATTTCTTAGCGTCGGTTCTAAATTTCATTTATGGGAAACTTTAAAAAAATAAATAATACAAAAGTTTCCCATCTCTGAGCATTTTCTTCTTGACTTTTAGGTGAAGTACTCAAGTGGCCGTATGTCAACATAATGCTGTTCCTAAAAGACAGCATGTCTCAAAGGAAATATTACACCACTCAATACCCAAGAAAATATTCACGATGAAAATACCATGACTGACTCGGGTAATGACAAAAATGATGTTTCTGAATTAAATTAAGATCAAGAAATAAGTAATTGAAACTCTCTATACACTACGCCGAAGAGTAGGACCACAGAAAAACTATACCCACGATGGGTACATCTCGTAAAAATGACAATTTAGATAATGAATCATCAAAGGGGAAAAAATGAAATCTTCTATATACTAGAAAATAATAGCCATCGAAGAAGAAAAACTTAAGAGCATCTAAAGAAAAACCTAAAGAAAAGCCAAAGGAAGAAGATTTCCATGTTGGTATGAGTCTGCTGCCTCATATGAGAAAGAAAATTATCAGTTCGCATAGAGATGCAGCAAATTCTTTTGGCACAACAATGTTCCCAGTCTGCCTGGACAAGAAGTGCTGAACCCGTTCAGCAAAATTATCAGGACAAATACACAACCTATTTGCCAATGCCAACACCATCACCTCAAAGTTCCTATGCGACAGAAGACGAAGCAGGCCCTTCAAGCCATGCCATAAATTTGCGCGAATACTTAAATAATTTTCAATAATGTTGCACTTTTAGTTTAAGTGTTTATGAAGAAGTATTTTTTTTCTAAATGTTTATATTTTTGGAAAACCATAACTTACTTAAATAAATAAATATATTGAGATGATATTTAGAATGATAAATACCATGGTAATATACAAATAAGCTCAAAATAAAAGGTACATTAAACATAGAGTCGTTGCAAAGGAATTTATTAAACATATATGTAAACCGCAAGTTGCATAAGTTCAACTTAACATAAAACAAGTTTCACATGTATCACATTTTAATCATGGCTGTACAACAGAATTATTCAAGCTAGTAGTTTCCGATCATCTTCGGAAGTGTTAAAATATGTAATTGCTTCAATAAAATTCATGTTATCCATTTATATAAGGAAATCCCATTCTGGTAGCATAATCTGCTTCTGTTCTGAAAGTAAAAGAAGATAATTTGTATCAGTTAACGTAGGTGAAGTAAAGTGTATGTTAAATTGTAAAATAAAAGACGAAATTAGAAAAGATTCATAGAACTTACAAATGTAAAATGTGAAATTAAACAATTATTATGAAAATAACTTACATGTTAGTGCGAAGAGAAAGTGTTGCAACTTAAAATAACATTGTAAATGCAAATTAAGTGCAAGTGTTGAGAAACCAGGTTATGTCAAGTACGAACATAGAGGATGAGATTTCAAAATAAACTATAATTATGTTAGAGACTGGTATATTCTTATGTTTTTTGGGTCATAGAATCCATTTCTGTTTATAGTTTTTCTGTAGAAAGTAAGATAAGTTAGATATAAGTAAATTTGTATATGTAAAACTGCATAATTATTGAAATTTAAATGAATTAAGTATTTTAAAAGTAAGTGGGGGATGAGGTATCGGTGGAAAGGAAATTTTGTGTAGATTACAAAAATAATCATGTTTTTAAGATATGTCCTCATATACAAACGTTATGTGTAAAAGTAATTTGCAAATTTCAGAAATATGATTATCTCATCAGAATTAAGGTCTGTTATTTTTGTATAGAAAAATTGTTCCAATCAAATTGGTTGTTCGGCAAAGAAATGATATGATTTTGTTATATTTTTCAAACAGTCTCTATCAATCCTTCAAGCTGAAAGCATGTCACTCGATGTGTACATGGGTTCAGATTTAAAACTGATCGTGTGTTTCGTATAACCTAAAATAATTCAGATAATAAAACAATTGGAATTTTTGAAATACATAATAAGTAAGGTTAACGTGAATTATTTGTACGAGTGATGTGTTATCGTTAAACAATCGAAGTTAAATTATGTTTTCAATTATTTTTTTTAATACAAAATTATTTTAACAAAGAACATGGTGTTATATTTCAATAGAAATAAAATTTAAAAAAATTTCGATTAAATAAAATTTGTATTCAGATAAATTACTGTATTTAATTATACAATAACTTTAAATCAAATAATTATATAATAAAATTAAAAGTTTTAATTTTTCAACTTTGACAAAATTGTTTACATCTTTAACAATTTTTAACAGATATTACTACTGACGAAGATAGCTGTAAGTTTAGATTGTATAATTTGAGATACATCATTAAAAAAACCAAAAAAGATTTTATTATGTGTGTGTGATAATGGTCAAAGTTTACACTTTCATAAAATTAAAAGTGTTTACGTTTTTCATTGTTTAGCCGTGATGCAATGTGCGCACAAATTCAACTCGGTAATAACCGCATGCGTGGAACATGTTGGGTAATTGGATATGATACAAGGTGTTTGAAATAAAAGAATTCTTATACAATTCCAATTTTACTTTAAAATTATAATTGATTTTATTTTGCAAAATAACCGAACGTAAATGTTTAATACTTTTAATACTGAACTAATCTTGAACTCTATCTCCTAGTATTCTAGTCGAGGCAATTTTATTAAATAGCGAGTATAAATTATATCAATAATTTATGGAACCCAAACGTCGATCAAAGATGTTAAATATTAATCATCCTAATAAATTAATGATGCCGCAACGGGGGGAAATAGTAATTAAATATATCACAATATACAAAAATATTAAGTTTTTATTATGAACGAATAAGTTCAAAGGTAAATATGTAATTAAAAATTATTATTAATTTTATTAAATACATAAATAAAAAGTTTACCTCGAGTAGGATTTGAACCTACTAAAAATAATAAAAATTAAATTCGTCACAATATATAATAACTTACCTTAACGTTATAGCCAATTTCTCTGCAGTTTGAATACACTTTCGAAAGTTCAACTGTTTTTCATGTCTTTCGGAAATTTGAGACAATGTAATTAAATGTTTCCGGTAACAACGAAAATATTCAAAAAATTTCTATGGTTGGCATATCGTTTGCCCATGTTTCTCTTGTATCTTCTAACATCAAGAGAGGTAAACATTTTTTTTACAATAAATACACTTCGTCTTCCGTCATATTGTCTGAGCTGAAACTAGTCGCAATTAAAGGCGTGCAATTTAACCATCAAGTCGTACAACCAAAGTCGTCCGTTTATGTCCGACTCAATGGTCATCAGAATACGCATCCAATGTAACCGTACACCTATGCATGTGTCGCAAGACCTAAACGAACGCTGTTTACAAGCTTTGTTTTGTATATTCGTAAGGAGTCAATTGGAATATGAGTCGGTCATCTGGTCGCCACTCTATATATTGCTAAATTGAAAAAATTCAAAATACATGTTTACGACTGGTAGAGTTTAATTAAATATGACATCGTTGGAATTGAAAAGAAAAGTACAAGATCTATGCTTTTTGTAAATTAGTAGTTAAATGGTTCGACTGATTGCTTAAACTTACTGAAACAAGAGCGATTTTTCAGCAATACTCGTCAAACTGGAACTGCTTATACCTTTTATACTGAGAAGCCTAAATTAAACTTTGGTGATAACGATAGTTTACGTTGTCTGATGAGGTACGGAAATTAATCTTCTAAATATGACTGGTTTGTTGGACCTCTTCATTCCATTAAAATGTCCGTGATCAGAAAACTGATTAACGAATAGATGAAGTACAGTTCATAGTATACTTTACCGTATAAGTTTTTATATTTTAGCTTTAGCTTATAAAGCCTTATTTTTTGATTTCAAACTTGCGTGTGTAGTCTAGATGTGTAACAATCATAAAGTTTCCATCTTTTTTGTTTTACGTCTGTAAATCTGTTGTAACATTTTAAGTGTGACAATTATCCTAAACAGGACTGTGATAGTCCCCCACTAGATCTAACGGTGGTATCAAAACTAAAAAACACAATTTGCGGGAAATCGCAACGTCGAAAGTGGGTACCGACAAAGAGAACGTGGGAGCCCTCAATGAGGTTTAACGGACGATGGTGTAAAAACTTCAAACGCGATTTGCGGGAAAATGGGGCGTTGTAGTTGGTACCGACAAAGGGCATGTGGTAGCCCTCGACATCTAACCGATGGTGGTATCAAAGCTGCAATTGCGGTTTACAAGAGAACGGAGCGCCGGAAAAGGGTACCCACAAAGGAAATGTGATAGCCCTCGACAAGATCTAACGGATGGTGTCGTCAAAATTTCAAATGCGTACGGGGTGTCCGTAACGGGTACCGTAGGAGAAAGTGATAGCGCTCTACGGGATCTATCCGATGGCAGTGTCACGTATTAATCACAATTTTCGTTTGCAACATTAATTGTAATCTCTACTTGAATTGAAGGAAGTTTTTTACAATTGGTAGGTGACAATATATACAATTGAATAAATATCGTTATATAAACTTATCTGAGTACAAAATTCGATCTATCCGGCTAAGTAGCGCTGGCCACAGTCAACAAAAGAGGTTTTCCGTATAATAAAGGTTATTATCAATATTATGAAATAAATATTTTTGACATTCTGTTCCCAAATGATGAGGTACACCGTAAAACCGTAAAATTAGTTCTTATTTAATTAATAATAATAATTATTGTTATTATTATTATTACTGATCCCAAAAGATGGCCAACATCGTTCTTGACCATCGAAATAATGCTTTTGGTCGTTTTTCCAAAGAAATTGCAATCTCAATACAATGAAAAGATAAAAGTCAGATCCACTCATTTTTATTCAATAACAACATATACACATGTTTCGACGACAATAACGTAATCATCCACGGGTTAAAAATGAATAAAACGACAATTTATTAAATTAAAACCAACATCATAAATCACTAACAATATGACAAAGTGACGTAATCTAACCTCAACAAGCACAATGCCTCAGTTCGAACAGAATAAAAAACATACCGACGTAGGGCATCTAATGTAAAATGTAACTTAAACACTAATGTAGTTATTTGAACAAGAACTAGTAGATCTGACAATACCTCTTTTTTATTAATCGATATTCCGCTTTGACTATTTATGACTTTCTATTTCAATGTCAATACAAATTTTCAATATGGTGGGTAAATTCTCAAAATAAAATGTGGTAATGAATTACTGAGCACCACTATAGCAATGCATGTACAATGTTTGATGAAAAAGAACTACCCTCAAGCTAGCAGCGTCATATTTCATTTTCGTGATCGGACCAATTCTACCATTTAGGGCTCATTTACAGCTATTTGGAGATCTAGTACTCGATTTAGAGCTTTTATAGCTTTTTTTTTTTTTGAAAAACGGGCCGCAGCCAACTTGTATGATTTAGAGCTCATAAGGACTGTCAAATTACGAAACTCAAAAAAATTTAAAAAAACTGCTTCTATAGGACAACTAAATCATAAAATCAAGTAAAATTTAAAATAAAGCCTGGATGATTTAGAGCTAAATTAGAGCTCTTAATATAAAATTGTAAATTGAAAAAATCACCCCATTCTACTCTTTAACCACCCCTTAAAATACTTTCATATAAAAAATTTATTCTCTTTATACTTAGTAAAATAGGAATGTGGCATTGTTAAAGCCACCCCCTTTTTGCAAAAACTTCACCCAAAAATACTTATACATTTTTCATGGTGGCCGAAAAACGCATTTTTCAAATGTCATTTTGTTTTAGTGTCTCGCTGGTGAAGTCGCGGACACTATTAAACTAGGCCGTTCTTCTCCCCATGTGCCCAAACGGATACGTGGGCTAAAATTTCTGAGAATGAAAATTTCTAAGGTGGGGAAAATTTTTTTCGAAGTGCGAGGAGAGGAACGAGAAAAAATTTCATAATGATACTGTAGTTATACTCCAAGATGATTAGACATTTTTCGAAAAAATAAACATTTTTTCAGCATGCCTTAAAAAACCTCCCACTATCTCTAAATTATGAAAATTTTATCCATTTCTAAAAAGATACGTAGCATTGAGAACTAAACTATACACAGACTCAAAAAAACTTTAAATGGCACAAATTAAGTGGTCTTACAATCTAAAGTACATTTGAAGTCACATAAAACTCGTTAAAAAATTATTGTGCATTTCGCAATTTGTCTTTTTCTATATATATATATATATATATATATATATATATATATATATATATATATATATATATATATATACAGGGTGTCCCATAATTCATGGTACATAGAACCATAGTAGAATCCTGACCTAAAATTATGACGATTTGCCAAATATGACCTTAATAAAATGTTGATAATTAAGCTACAGGGTGTTAAAGTTAAAAATTATTAAATTGTTAATGGATCTAACTTTTTAATACCCTGTATTTTTTTACTAAATTTAGTGGAAAATTTTACTGGCCTAAGGCGCACCCAACCATATGTGAAATTGCTTTTGCCAGTGGCGTACAACATGAATGTTAAATCCGTTCACCCTCCCAAATATTACGCCACTCTGCGAATATCAATTTCAACTATAAATTCAAATTTTCCAATGTCTTGTAGGTAAAATATGTACTATTGGTAAGAACCCGTAAAGTGAATAATTATCGAGATATTAACCATTAAAGAGGTAAAACCATAGTAATTATCACTTATTTTCTACCTATCCACAATACATTTGGTAGTAAAAACCAAAACCATGTTTTATTTATTTATTTATTTTTATTTTATTATTCTGGATTCCTAACAAGAGTGAACAATTTTAATGTGAAAATAATGAATTGTAAACTAACCTAACCTACTACCAAATGTACTATGGATAGGCATAAAAGTTGAAATTACCTCTTTAATGGTTAATATCTCGATAATTATCCACTTTATAAGTTCTTAACGGAGAGTACATATTTTGCGTACAAGACATTGGAAAATACGAATTTATAGTTGAGATTGATATTTGCACATCGGCGTAATATTTAGGAGGGTTTATCATTTATGTTGTACGCCACTGGCAAAAGCGATTTAATATATTGTTCTACGGTTGAGTGCGCCTTAGGTCAGTAAAACCTTCCACAAAATTTAGTAAAAAAATAAAGGGTATTAAAAAAGTTAGAGCCATTAACAATTTAATAAGTTTCAACTTTAACACCCTGTAACTTCTTAATTATCAACATTTTATTAAGGTCATATTCCAGCGGGAGTTTATTAGGGGTAGTTTTTGGTTTTTATCAAATATTTCTAAAACAGCTGCATATTTCATAGATATAAAAATACCTAGATATAGACCTTAAACATATCGATTAATTAGGTTCTATGCAATTTTTTGATAAGACGCGTAATTTAGAGGCAAAAACAATCCCAAGGTTCAAATTTTTTGATTATCTGAATAACGATTAATTTTATCAGAAAAGGTGTAGACGTATATTTTAAAGAAAATTTAATTTTACGTAACTTTTCTTTATACAGTTTTTTAATATAACGTAAGGTAAGTCAAAAAATTAATTAAATATGAATGAAAATGGTTATACTGCATAACTGATATCTTACAGAAGCGGGCGGCTTTGGAATTTTTAAAGTTAACATGTATATATTAACATCTATCCGACATGAAATTTCAAACGTCATTCTGACAGATTATTTTTTTGTTACAATGTTGCCTGTTTTCGTTATGAACGTATAAAAAAAGCGGTTGCATAGTTCCCCTAAAAAAATTATAATTCAAATTATTTCATTTCTTTTAATTTTTTAAGTTCCCGTCAGACATGAAGTTTTAAACGTCTCTTTGACATAGATTTTCTGTTTTTACAATGTTGCATATTTTCGTAATTAACTTATTATAAAAGAGGTTGCATAATTATCTTAAAAAACGTTGTTTTAATTTGGATTTTGTAGGTTGGAAGGTCGTGTGGTGTTCCGCACCAGATACTTATTTAAAGTTTTTGGATTGCTACTAACATCACTTTTTGAAATTTTTACAAATCCTTCTTTTAATTCATCGTATTTTTTTCGACATCAGGTTCTCAGCGTTTCACAAAAATATTGGTTTAATCGAATTTTTACTATTATAACATATCATTTGAAAATGACAATTCTTACTGTTATAAAATATCAATACACTCAAATTAATAGCTAACTGATTACCTTACATTTCAATTTTACATATTAATAATTGCACACGTATCAATTCCTTGTTTGCTAACTTTCTAACATAGAAATAGAGTTTGAAAACTTGAGTTCTAAGCCATTCATATTTACAGCAGGAAATGATAGGTCTTTCTTGGCGGACACAAGGCAACAAACACTACGTTTTGTCGGCGTTGAACGTGAGTAGATTATTCCTTCCCCATTCAAGGACACGTTCTAAGTCACTGTTGATTGAGGCTGCCATTTTCACCTTAACGTCCTGTCTAGACTTATTGTTGTGGGAAAACTGAGAAGAACTACAATGTAGAGTGCTGTCATCCGCAAAGCAATGAATCGAGTTAGTTGTTGAGGAAATGAGGTCATTTATGTACAGCAGGAAAAGTGTGGGAGCTATCACTGATCCTTGGGGTACTCCCGCGTTAATAGTAGTTTCTTTCGAAAAGAAGCCATCGACGACAACGCGTATACGTCTTTTGTCAAGAAAGCTGGATATCCAATTGATGAGCGAATCGGATAAGCCGAACGAAGTGAGCTTGGCAAGTAGGCACTTGTGCCAAACCTGGTCAAAAGCTTTTGAAATACCTAAAGCTACTACTACTGTTTCACCGGACCTCTCTAATGTGTTAATCCAAAGTTGGGTGACATATGAAAGATCACCCGTTGAACGACTCTGTCTGAACACATACTGGTGGTCGTTTAAGAGTTTATTGGACTCGAGGAACGAAAGTAGTTGGTGGTTGATGGCTTGCTCCATGATTTTCGGCAGAATGGAAGTGATAGCTATTGGTCTAGTTTGAGGGATCAGTTTTGTCGCCTTTTTAATAATGTAATGCCATATAGGCCTCTTGAGTCGTCATTGAAAGGGTCCTTACGTTATTCATTATGATGTACCTTTCACTACCGTCGGCACAACCTATATTTCATATTGACACTAATTAGTATTCAGTACATCGTACTTACTATTAATTTATTAATACGTTCGATTCATTTAATATAATCTAATCTAATAATACTATAATGTAAATAATAATCATTATGCTACTTACAACAATTATAGTAATACTACTTGACAAAACTACTCTACCCATATTTATAGATATAAAACTAGTTTGCTTCAGTGCCTCATTTTGCAATGTGCTTATTAAACTAACCTACGTTTAATACATGCAATTAATTTAATTCTAAAGCTACCCATCTACGATCAAATCTATAAAGAATGTTACAATGATATTAATTACAAACAATGCTACTGCACACGATTAGACACCCAATAGATAAGTATTTTAATAAATTTAAGATTTACATATTTTTGAAGCAACTAATTGGCGATAATAATACGCGACATATTCGAAATTTACATGTCTTTGAAGCACCTTGTTCGTGAGAGACGTTGGTACACCGAATTGGCTGAGCAAATTCTATTAGGAATTTAACCATTCAATATTTATGTAGTTATATATTTTAAATAATAATTTGTTTGTGGTAATGGAGCTACACAAAAGAAAAGTTTATACCAAATAATTAACTACAAATTGGCGTTAAATAATCTGTACGTTACGTTTGTTTTTTCAGTTTTTTTTTTATTGGACGTGCTGAGTTTAGATTCAAGCAGGGTTGAGATGATTTAAACCAGTCGATTTAATCAGTGATTTAATCGCAATTTAAATCTAATGATTTTTATAATAAAATTACCCGATTTAAACAACCATCAGGCTACTGGCTAAATGTAAAATTGCTTGCATACACAAGCACAATTGGAACAATGTAAAACAAAGAATGCCTTATAGAATATAATGGATACAACTCACTATTAAATTAAATACCAATGCACCACAGGAGTTATGGTTTCAAACGAAATAAAATAGGAAAACGGTATATTCTATTGCATTATGTCACGTAGCGTTCTTGACATTATTGACCTAGTGATACTGCTCACTACTGGATGCTAAATGATGCAGGTTCGGTTCAATTTAAGATTGAACAAATAACCAAAAACTATAATTAAGAAATCTTAATCGTAATCTACATTTAAACATTATTATTTTTTTTAATATTTAAATTAATCAAACAAAATTAGTGTTGTATATTCATTATGAATGTAAAATACTTATCTTTTTGGGATTTTTAATGAAAAATTAAAGAACATTTAAGATCACCTAAAGATGTGTCAAACCCTTTATCATCTTCCGGAGTGTATAAGTTATCTTGTTCATGTGGAAAAGTATACATCGGGACCATAAAACGTAGCTTTGATACAAGACGCAAAGAACATATGAGATTTTGTAGATTGGGTCAACCAGAGAGGTCTGCTGTGGCTGACCATGCCCTGAATAATCTAAATCATGACATTCAATTTGACAATATGGAAATATTGTCAAGACAAACCCATTATTATGTTCGTTTGCAACGTGAAGCTATTGAAATATATAAACACCCGAATAATTTTAATAGACAAGAAGAAAATCTCCGTTTAAATAGGTTTTGGCATCTTATAATTAAAAGAGCATAATGATACGCCTTGATTTTAATTTGTTTTCAACTTTTGGTATGTCTAGGTTTTTGCTATGTTTTTCCTAGACCTTGAAGCAAATGCTTTACCAATTATATGTTAAATTACCACAGCACTATAATTTAACATAAGTAGTTGAAATTAAATTGAAATTAAAAATTACAAAGAACGTTCTGCATTGTGCTTTTCATTGTTAATAACACTTCCAATTATTGATAAAGATATCTCTTTGTTAGATTTAACTGGGTTATTTTATTTGATGCAATGTTTGGATTTGTGAATGCTTCTATCATTTTAAAATTGAAGTTTTCGCAACTTTACACTTACATCATAACTCGATTAAATTTTGTTAAATGTGTTTTTGGCTGGCAAATTTCATTGTTAGCTTTCGTCGTAGAGAGTGTTCTGGTTTGTCATCTTTGAGGCAGTTTAATAATATTTAATTTTATGACCTAGTTATTCTTTATTAAAAAAATTTATAGTTGGCTTTATGTTTCCAAACTGTTATACTAATAGCAGGCTTATGTTTATGTTTTAATTTTTCAAATTTGACAAAATTGTTATTACATCTTTAACAATTTTAACAAACATTACTACTGACGAAGATAACGGTAAGTGTTATCGAAACGTTTAGATTGTATAATTTAAAGTACACCATTAAAAAATCCCAAAAAAGATAAGTATTTTATTATGAGTGTTAATGGTGAAAGTTTACATTTTTACATTTTCATTATGAATGTGTCTTATTTTTATTTGATTTTCTTTTCAAGCGACTTAAAAAGGATAAAATGTTGATTGAAACTATTTATTAACATACATATATGTGAGAAAAATAAGTTTTTAAGGAAAAAGTCCGATTTAAATCAATAAATACGATGTAGGCAGACAATTTTATTATTGCAATAAACTTTTTTAAAATCGCAATTGTTACCGGGTTAGAATAGATAATTAATTGGTTTAAATGAGTAATAAGTCGTAATTTGATAATGTTTTCGGGATATTTTATTTTATGTAACTGATATTTGAGTATAAGGGTTGAAAAGAAAAACATATGTTGGGGTAGAAAACAAGTGTTTTGTAGAACTGCATTTACCGAAAAACCGTGACGACTAGTTTAATATTTCTATACACACGTATTGCTGCTAAAAACGTCGCGTTAGTAATTAATTATATCGCCACATACGGAAAAATTAAAAAGGCTCCTTTGTTCGTTACTAGGAAATTCGATAGCTATAAGGTTTGTTACGGACGAATGTATGTTTTAAAAATTAATACTTCGTTTAGTAATAAATATTTACACGTAATATTTCATGTTTTTTATAACTTTTAAAAACGGGGGTGGATTTGGGAGTAAAAACAATTAGTTCAAGTCGGAGGTTCGATTGAGTTGGACCGTTAAAAATCAATCATTGCCTTGCACGAAGTTTCTATTTAATTACCACGAGTTATTGAAGTGCACATAATTGCCATTTGATAACAAAGGGTAGTAATTTATGTGCGAATACGCCATCTCGCAAGCACGCTCATTCAGTCTGTTAAAATAAAAGGACTCCGCTTCAGACACTACCGTAAGCTGAGAAAGGGATGCTGTATTTTCTAACGCAGTCACTCAAACTTGCGGGTAGGTTACCGGTCACTTTATTATGATTTATTTGAACCTTACCTTCGCAAGGCTTTGTTTTTAGTGAGTCTTTGATTCAGCCGGCTTATTTAGAATTGTTTGTGTACGAACTGGTTTTGCTTTATATATGTAATTTATTGTAATTGTTCGTATGTTTTTGTGCTTTTATTATTCTTTATACAATTGTGTATGTGTAAATTCCTTGCCTATTTTTTTTTGTTCTTGTCTAAGTGTAGTTAAACTGCATTACAGTTAGAGATGTAAAATACCGGGGTACTTAAAACTCGAGGTAAATACCCTAGGTATTCACCTGGGTAAATACCCAAAATTCATAAATACCCGGGTACTTTGGGTATTTATGATATTTTGGATCAAATCGCCAATATAATTCGTATCTACTCCATTTTTACTTTTGTCAATATTATTTATAGCATTTGAGGACATTTTATTGGTCATCTTTATTAGTTATTTTATAAATTAATAAATAAATTTATAAATAATTTTTTTTAATGCGAATATTTTTGTAAAATGACCAGAACTGCACCATTTTTTTTTTTGAGAAAGTGGTTGAGAAAAAATAGACATTATAAGAAATTGTCAAGTATAATGTAATAAGTACAAAATAATGTTACATTCGAAAAAACAATTTTTATCATCATTTTATGCTCCTTTTAGCATGGGATTGCAATGAACTAAGTAAAAATCTCATAAGTTTTATAAAAATTATGAATACCCACGTTTTGAGTATTTACCGGGCATGTAAATACAATACCCATTTTTATTTACCTTCCCACTGGGTATTTACCCGGCCCACATCACTAATTACAGTTACCTTATTTTACCTGCTTAATTTTACTGTTTGTTATATTTTATATGTACCGTAATCTGCATTAATATTTTCTTAATTACTTAAACACGGGATGATTGGTTGTATAGGGCCACATGTTTGATATTATAATTTTTATTCTTATTTATTTATGGCACTATTGTGGGTGTGATTTCACCGTTTATTTTTTGTTTGTGTTTATGTGCAGCTAAACTGCTTTTTATTTTTGTTGTTCCGGAATCTTATAGTTTGTACGAACTTTAACCTGATCTAATGGTATTTTGTTATATCTTGAACCCTTCCATTGTTTTTTTTGTTAGTTAATTTATTAATGTACTTGTGCAATTACTTATTTGTTAATAATTTGGGTTTTCTTAGCGGTTCTTTCCCAACTTAGTAAATTAACGGGTGGAACCATCATTGCGCAAAGCTCGTTAATTCTAACTTGGGTAGTTTCATTGTTTATCTGTCCCACATGATGCAACACAACCTCATCCAATCCTATCTGATTCAGATAAGACGGCGTACCTTACCACTAGACGGCCAATTCTTTTGATCAGATATGAGGTTTGCGAGTAATTAAATATCAGACTTGTAAATAAATTCTAATGTTTTAATTATTGCCAGGAATGTCAATGTAAGGCAAGCAATTAATTTGAGTAATTAGTAGCTTTATTGTCAGTCAAGTCAAGATACATCCCTTAGCGATTATTTTGTTCTTGAACTTGCATTATTGCGAATAAGTTCAAATTATACTTTTAAAGATAGAATACCTGGACACTACACCGATTTAAATAAAAAAACCGAATTTTTCGATTTTTTTCAAATAAATCAGGATCTTTATAAACTCTGGATTCAAGTCAATTCGTATGGCTGTGCTGAGTGTAGAGTTAAGTCAGCACAGACGTTGCTTTTTATTTAATAGCGACCGACAAAACCCGAAATAGAGCAACGAATCTGTAATTGATTTTTGCTTATCTATTTTTTTTAAATGGATATATTGAGTTTAGAGTTAAGTCAGCACAGTGATTGTTCTTTTTAAATGGCGAACGACAAAAATCGCAATAGATCAACTAATAAGTTACAAATTTATATGATTATTCCATAATTAATTGTTGTTTATTCTATTTTTTTCGTGTGGCTGTCCTGAGTTTGGCGTAAGTCAGGACAACCATTGATTTTTCGAAAATTGTTGGAGCAATAAGATCTGCAATAGAGCAGACGTGATAACCTCGTAGTGATAATTAAGTAGGTATTAACTTAATTTTTCTAATTATAACGAATATAAAATAAGTAAATAAATAGTTAAATAGTTGGTTTGAAAGAAAATGAATGTATAATGTTAGGATCTTATATTAGTATACTTGTATGATTACATTGCGATTACAATAAAACCAAATAATAACTATATCATGGTTTAATATACAGGGTGTCCAGAAACGCTCCTGACAAACGGAAACTACACACCGATTTAACCTAAATTACCTTAATCCAACAATGCCTCCTAAGAGAGCTAGAACCCCTTGAAGATGGCACCGTCAAGTCACTTCTTTTTAATATCTCAAAAACACTGCTACGTAACAAGTTCAAACTTCATACAACGAATAAGTCGATAATGACAAACTGAGAAGACAATTTTCTTATTGCCAGAAAACTTTTTATTTTCAATTTTTTAATGGATTTTACATGAAATGTAAAAACTTTACGGTATATTTTCCATACAATACTCTTAGTTGAAATCGCTATCTAGTACCCTTTGCGAGAAAAATAGATTTAAACTATACCGTTTCATTACTAAATTATGTTTTCAATGTCTGGTTGTCTGTGATAAATCAACAAAGAGTGTCTGATTTTACTTGTTTTAATTAGTTATTTAATTTGGTGTAAAATGTTGTGGTAATCATGATTAATAAAACAAATGTTTTATTTTAAAAAGATAGTATAATACATTATAAGTTTTGTTATGAACGAACAAGTTCAAAGGTAAATATGTAATTAAAAATTATTAATTTTATTAAATACATAAATAAAAAGTTTACCTGGAGTAGGATTTGAACCTACGACCTGTACAGGGTGTCCTATTTTCGATGTAATTGGGGGGTTTTAGGTATTTTCCAAATAGAGTAAAATCATGGTCGGGACTCTTGGACCGACTTTTGAAACAAATTTAATAATCTAAAGAACATTTCAATATCTCGACTCGTTTGGGAAATATAGGGTGTTTTCGTTTTATGCCGTTTTCTTTAAAATCCCGTAACTTTTTGTTTGTGAATATTTAAAATTTTGGTAAAACATCTTTTGTGCCTTTTTATGTGCAATTTAGTGCTTTTGAAACAAATTTAATAATCTAAAGAACATTTCAATATCTCGACTCGTTTGGGAAGTATAGGGTGTTTTCGTTTTATGCCGTTTTCTTTAAAATCCCGTAACTTTTTGTTTGTGAATATTTAAAATTTTGGTAAAAACATCTTTTGTGCCTTTTTTATGTGCAATTTAGTGGCGTACTCGATTTTTCTAACTTAATTTGTTTCGAGTTACAGACCAAAGTTGCATTTTTTTAATGGTAACCATATATGACTATGACTCCATTAATTAGTGATTTCTTTTAGCTTTCTGAAAATATATAGTTTCATATATTTATCTCGGTAAATAAGAAAATTATAAACGATTTTTTGAAAAACACCTCTTGATCAAATCACTTATGCATAGTATAGTTTCATATATTCAAAAGGAAGTATATTACTATGCAGAACTTATTTTAAAACTAGATAAAATGCCCTCATAGTATTTTATGACATATTAAAAACTTATTGATTTAGAAAAAATAACAACATTTTTATTTTATAACAGTTTTTTCTTATTTTAGGTATTGTTCAAACTGATGTCCATTATGATGTAAACAAACTTCACATCGGCGCGAAATACACTCAATTGCCTTAATGAAATGAATAGATGTATGCCTAAATCTTCAAATGCTGCCCTGGTTGAATTGACCAATTGTTCGTATGTTTCGTGGCGAGTATGATATATTTTATTTTTAAAATCCCCACAAAAGAAATCCAGTATTGATGAAGATCTGGAGATCTTGCTGGCCACTGAATAGGTCCGTTATTGCCAATCCATTGATTGTTAAAGTTTCGGTTTAAGTAATCTTGGAATAAAACAGTATTATGACAAGGCGCACCATCTTGTTGAAAATAAACATTTACCCTCTGCGCTAATGGAATTTCATCTAGCAGTTGTGGAAGACAAATGTTTAATATTTCCATATACCCCTCGCCGTTAAGGTTGCCGTTAAAAATGTGGTAAACAAATATACCCCCAAAATAAAGCATGATACATTAAAACCAAATCTACCTTGATTTTGGCGTGCTAATGTTACAACATTGTTATTTTTGACCAATATCGATTGTTGTTGCGATTAAAATTCCTGCACTCGTAATATGACTCATCAGACCAAATGATATTGCGCCCAAAATTCCTATTTTGTCTACTCTGTTCTAAATACCAATTACAAAAATAATTCGCCGTTCTAAGTCACCATCATTAAGGTGCTGAATTACTTTTTTGTACGCAGTATAATTATATTTTTAAGATTTTTGTACTCTTGATTTAGATACGTCAACTTCTGTTTCTATTTGTCGGCAGGAGGTATTATGATTTTCTTCAACTCTTGTTAAAACAGTTATTTCGTCGTCTTGTTGGTTCATTTTGCATAATTTTTATACTAGGCTTCTCAAAAGATCCATAAGTTAATAGATGTTCTTTTAATCTGGCGAATATATTCTTGTTGGGATGTCTTCGTTCAGGGAATCTTCAATAAAGTAGCTTTATTATTTTGCGTTTTTATAAACACTAGCATTATTAAAGTATTAAACGCACAACCTACGTATTAAAATATGCCTCTGCAGCTTGCAAAGTTTTGAAACAATAAATCTAATCACATTTACGTTTCCACCATTTATTTATATGGAACAACTGCGTGAAATGTCAAGTAACTAGCAACGAATGCGTGCAGTAAACAAAGGTTCATAGATGACTTGATCAAGAGGTATTTTTCAAAAAATCGTTTATAATTTTCTTATTTACGGAGATAAATATATGAAACTATATATTTTCACAAAGCTAAAAGAAATCTCTAATTAATGGAGTCATAACCAACTATGGTTACCATTTAAAAAATGCAACTTTGGTCTGTAACTCGGAAACAAATTAAGTTAGAAAAAAGAGTACGCCACTAAATTGCACATAAAAAGGCACAAAAGATGTTTTTACCAAAATTTTAAATATTCACAAACAAAAAGTTACGGATTTTAAAGAAAACGGCATAAAACGAAAAACACCCTATATTTCCCAAACGAGTCGAGATATTGAAATGTTCTTTAGATTATTAAATTTGTTTCAAAAATCGGTCCAAGGGTCCCGACCATGATTTTATTTTATTTTTATTTGAGAAATACCTAAAATCCCCCAATTACATCGAAAATAGGACACCCTGTACTTTGCTAGAGTACAGGTCGTAGGTTCAAATCCTACACGAGGTTAACTTTTACTTATGGAATCTACGTCAAAGGACGCAATTTGGACGCGCGACAAAGGACGCAATTTGGACGCGCGACAAAGGACGTGTGCGACAAAAGGACGCGATGACAAGGACGCGCGACAAAAGGACGCGCGACAAATGTACACGTAGGAAAATAATATGTCTACACTTAATGCAGCATATCCTAATATTTGGAAATTTATAGACGCTCTGAAAAAGAGGACAGTTTGAATATGTGACAGTTTTGATTCAACAGTTTATTTTGCGCCTTAAAATGATATTTAAAGAAATGCCTTTTGATGATCGATTGGTAGCATTTGTAATTTGTGGGTAATGCCAATGTACTAAAGCTTACATTTTATTCAGCTTTTAACTAAATACAATCTTGAGACCTAAGACATATTATTTTCCTGCACGTACATTTGTCGGGCGTCCTTTGTCGCGCGTCCTTTTCTCGCCGGCGTCCTTTTGTCGCACGCGTCCTTTGTCGCGCGTCCAAATTCGCGTCCTTTGTCGTGCGTCAAATTCGTCCTTTGACGCGATTACTTATGTATTTAATAAAATTAATAATTTTTAATAGTATAATAGAACTTCTGTATCTAACAAAAAAAGCCCCGTGCAAATTGTACCAATACTTCGACATAAAAAAATCGGTATTTTGTAAATAACTCGAAAACGATCAAGTTTATAAAAAAATTACAAGAAGAAAATTACAGAAATTTGATTTTCTATCTGATACCAAAATTTCAAAAATATCGCGTGGGCGGGTTCCAAAATCGTGTTTTATGGAAATATTTGGGAAATTGAGAAATTTTATTTCCTATCTAATGGTATTTTCACTTTTTGAATATGTTAAGTAGTTCCGGAGATATTTAGGAAAAACCGGTTTTTTAAAGTGACGGTTTTTAGTAATATCTTGTAAACCGTTTGTTGTACAAAAAATTATACGGACACAAAATACTCACAATTGTATTACTAATTACATATTAAAAGGAAAAAATCTAAAAAAATAAAAATTTACTTTACCCCTTCCCACATACCCCACTGACCCCAAAAATCTGTGGCTTTGGGTAGTTGACATCTATATGTGTGCCAAATTTCAAGTTGATATGTTAAGTCCTTCGAAAGTTATGGAGTACACACCCACAGACAGACACACAGACAAGATTTTTTGCTCAAATTTTGTTTTTGGACGTTTTCGAACGTTTTAAAGCGATTGAGCAAATAAAAATATTTGAAAATTTTTTTAGCAATACAGTACTTCCCATCCGTTGGATGTGGAAATAATAACATTAAGGTAACTAACAACAAGAAGAACAGAACGAAGTTTTAATTTTTATAGTATATTATGCTCTACATCAGGGCTGTCCAACTGCAAGTGCTCCAAGGGCCGCTTTAAAAAATGCGTTTTGGAGGGCCGCATTACAAAATACTTCGTATACAACTTTATCAGTTAGTTTTAATAGGTATGGTATATAAAGAAAAAACGCGTTTGTATTATTATTTTAATTTATTCAAAAACTATCTACTTACAAAAAAATTAGTGAGAAATTTGAGGATGTTGATTTTCACTAACTAATGCATCAATATTAACTTCAATATTTGTTGTTGATAAACGAAGCAACTGAGTAAGTGACTTATCAGAGAGGGAACATTTATATTTTAACTTTATAAATTTCATATTGGAAAAGCTGCTTTCAAAGATACGTGCTTCCCAGCATTGAGCCCAGTGTAAGCCCTAAGTTTCGCAAGTTGGGATATCGTTCTTCTGGCAGCAACTTGAAAAAGTCCAATCCAGTTCAGTTCTTCCTTGGTAAAAAGGATCTGTTTGAAGTCACACAATTCCAGTTGGAGTTCTGCTCTGCTTACATTCTCATCTGAAATTGTAAGGGGTTGGGTGAAAACTAAAATCTCTTTCTATTTGTTTATCGCTAAATCGTTTATCAAATTCTTCTGCAACTGTGTCAATGTATTTTATGTGAGGTAAATTTGAAACTTCCTCAAAACCCTTTATTTCTTCAGAATGCTCTTTACAACTTGGAACAAAATGAAAAATCTCTTTTTTCTAATGAAGACTTGAAAAGCTTAATCTTATTCTTAAATCCATTTATGTGTCCAAATAAGTTGGCAATATTCTGCTGTTTTCCTTGTAGCTTCAAATTCAATTCGTTAAGGTGAGATGTCAGGTCTGCTAAAAATTGTTTATCTACCATTTGATTTTCCAGTTCCGTAGTGTTGGACTTGACTTCATCTTTAAGGAAAATAGGAATCTCCTTGCGTAGAGCGAAGAATCGTTGCAAACAATTTCCGGCGCTTAAGTAACAAGTCCCCATATGTAGCATCTACTTCGGCTAAAAATCACGAAACTTTCTGTCGGTCAAAGCACGATTGCCCCTCTAATAATATTAGTTATTTTAACAACCACTTTCATGACATTCATTTGACGTAAGGATTTTCCACATAGGGCCTCTTGGTGAATAATACAGTGTATCACAGGACAGTTAATGTTATTTTGTTTCAAGAGTCCTGCAAATCCAATTTCAGTTCCTATCATAACTCTGGCTCCATCAGTAACAATACAGGAACATTGATCGAATCCCCGTAGTCTGATACCACCTTATTTAGAGCTTCAAAATATCTGTACCCTTGGTTGTACCGTGGAGAGAATAAGATCAAGCAACTCCTCTGCTACACTGAAGTCGTCTTGAATAGTTCGGATAAAAATTACAAGCTGGCTAATGACGGACAGATCAGTGCTTTCATCCAGGCACAGCGAAAATATTTACATTCTTCAACCATGTTATGCAATCGAAACAACACCTTGGGACGCTTATGCACTAATAAGTTTTTGTATACATATTGATTGATATGGTTCACCCGTCTTGCAATTGTTTGATGCGACACTGAGACTGTTTCGAATTTTTCGGCAATTTTGTTTCATTGAATTGTTTTGCCATTTTTAATTAGCACTCCATCACTAAAAGGTTTCTTCGCTCTGACAATTTCCAACGCTACTTCGTAAAAAGTGGCAATACTGCGCTTGTTATCAGTGTCAAATTTTTAAAAATGTTGTTTGTTGTTTGAGTTTTTCTTATAATCCGTAATGATAGCCTTTCTTGACTCCCCTGTATATTGATGAAATGTTTTCTCGTGTAACGTAGTGTAACGTCTTTTCATATTATATTCTTTGGGAACCGATAGTACTTGCATACAAATTTATTATTGTTGTTTGTGATTAAATAGTCTGATTCCCAACGGTCATTATAAACTCGATGTTCGTTCGTTATTTTCTTTTCTGCAAAGACATATTTCACCGAGTATTTCACTTAAAAGGCTTTAGAATTGGTGCGTACTACAACAGTAGAACAATTATTAACGAACTCTGCCCGTCCCGCTTGACTCAACCTCTTTATATATAGCGCGTGGCTTCCCGAATATTCGAGAGTGACCGAGTAGATCGGTCCGATTTCCAGTAACTTCGCTGCGACCTTCTATCCGTCGCCAGTGGCGTCGCACGTTATTTTATTTGTATTTTATGATTGATGTAACAATTGTGCATATTTCGTATTTGAAGGTAATTTATACATTGAGAAGCCCGCTCGCGACCCGCGGGCCTCGTGTTGCGCAACACTGAGTCTACATGATCACCATTTGTTTCAATACATAAATCTATTATTTTCTATAAAGTTTGTCTAATTCTTGCAGAAACTCCACAATTATTTCTAATTTCATTATGCCAGAAACACAAAACGTTTAAATTGATTTTTCTCGCAAACGGTACGAGATAGCGATTTCAACAAAGATCACATTTTGTATGGAAAATGTCGTCAAGTTTTAAATTTTATGTAAAATCCATTAAGAAACTGAAAATAAAAATTTTCGTTAAAAAGCTGTTGGACCGCTTCTGATGGCAATAAGAAAATCTTGTTTTCAGGGGTCGGTTTGTTATTATCGACTTATTCGATGTACTAAGTTTGAACTTGTGACGTAGCGGTGTTTTTGAGAATATTTAACATACAGTGACTTGATGGTGCCATCTTCAAAGGGCTCTAGCTCCTTAGGAGGCATTTTTGGATTAAGGTAATTCAGGTTAAATCGACATAAAATCATGTCTAGTATGTGTAGTTTCCGTTTGTCAGGAATGTTTCTGGACACCCTGTATGCAAACAACGATAATTTGGTTTCATATCTAATACGTAACATTTTTTTTTATTTTTAGAATTGAATACATTACTAAAACCTATCTCTACCTATGAGTCACATTCACTTCATTGCTTCACACTTACGGAAGAAATTGGTATTTGTAATAAATAACGGTAAAATAATTTAGTTTATATAGAGAGACACATAAATGATATCTAGACAAACATTATGACATAATTTTGTTAGCTTTAGATTTTTATTCTTTTATTAGCTTATAACAAGAAAATACGTTTATTGAATAAAGATAAGAAATGGGAAACTCGATTGTGTCAACACACGGACACACCATTATTTGTTTGAAATTAAGTATATTAAATGATAGTATGTCCAATTCACATAACAAATGTGGCCAAACATATTGTGCCATAAGTTTTTGCGTAGTTGAGAATAATTACTACTTCAGAAATTTAAAATAAACAATGCCTATTTATGTTATATAATATAAAAATTATTATCAAATCAAGGTAATATATTTATTTACGTCACGCAATGCAAGGCTTGATTATCATTTATTTCAGAAAATTCATTGTAAACTAAGATACCGTAATTAAAGTTAAGTTGTATTTAGTGCTCAAAATTATTTTTATGCCCCAAAAGTGGTTATTGCTATAAAATTATTGAAAGGAAATACACCAAAGTTATGACCTAATGATCTTGAACGTAAGTTTAGCAGGAAATTAAACCAAAAACGAGCCAAACCTTGAACAGGAACACTCGTAAAAAGGTACAACGCAAAAGATGCACAATTTTATGTGAATATACACAATACTGTTTATTTTATTTATAATAAAGCTATCACCTACAATCACAATTTCCACGTTAATAAGTAAAACAGTCGCATCTTTCTAATACAGGGTGCCCCATAATAAGCGTAAAGAATTTTCACGTTCTACGGTTTAAAATAAATCAATACTGTCTTATAAACATATGTCTGCAAATTCTACAGCACCCCAAAGGTGGAACTTTAACCCTCCAGTAGTCGGGTGAGGTTTAAGAGACAAGCACTATTTTCTTTTTGAGATCCCATTCTTATTTTAGAGCGGAGTGTACACGATGGCCAATGCCTTCCGGCCCGAAGGCTTACGACTCCCCGAACACAGTCATAAGCATCAGACTAAAAAATTCATTGCGTGATTTTCAACTTTGTCCTGACAGATCCTACCCGACTGTTTATGTGATTTTGTTAGTAGTGTGATATAAATTGGTTTTTCTAATTTTAGGAAAATAAATTGCATAAAGCACATATTTACCTTCCAACCTACATATACATATGTAGGTATAGAAGGTTATCAATCGACATTTTTTTCACTATCCCTAAACCGACTCATTAGCTCATTTACAACTTTTGGCCAAGTTTCGCCAAAATTTGTGTGTGTGAGCGTGTGCGTGCGTGCGTGTGTGGGTGTGCGTGCTTGCGTGCGTGCGTGCGTGTGTGTGTCGGTGTGTGCGTGCGTGCGCGCGTGTATACGTACTTACAATTTTGTATTTAAGCTTGTTTTCATTTGGTTTAAGAGCTGATTTTGGGAGAAATCCAGCGGTGGAGAGCGGCGGTTTATTAGGGGCAGTTTTTGGTTTTTATCAAATATTTCTAAAACAGCTCCATATTTCAAAAATATAAAAATACCTACATATCGACCTTAAACATGTCGCTTAATTATGCTCTATGCAATTTTTTGATATAACTCGTAATTTAGCGGCAAAAAATTCCTAATGTGGAATTTAATTTTTTCATTATCTGAATAACGATTAATTTTATAAGAAAAAGTGTAGACGTATTTTTTAAAGAAAATTTAATTTTACATAAATTTTCTTTATAAAGTTTTTTAACGTAAAGCGAAATAAATGTAAAAATTAAATAAAATGCTGAAGCTGTATTATCGATATTTTTATAGAAGCGGGCGGCTTGGGAATTTTTTTTTTACGTTAACATGTATTTAACATCTCTATCTGACATGAAGTTTTAAACGTCATTCTGGCATAAATTATTGTTTTTGTTTTTACTTACAATGTTGCCTGTTTTCGTTATGAACGTATAAAAAAGAGGTTGCATAGTTATCGTAAAAAAATTGAAATTAAAATTATTTCATCTCTTTTAATTTAAGTTAGCATCTAGATGTCTATTAACCTCTGTCTGTCATGAAGTTTTAAATGTCTGTTTGACATAGATTATTGTTTTTGCGTTTACAATGTTGCCTATTTTCGAAAAGAACTTGTTATAAAAGAGGTTGCATAATTATCCTTAAAAAATGTTATTAAAATTATTACATTTATTTTAATTTCCATTTTGTAGGTTGGAACGTCGTGTGGTGTTCCACATCCGATATTTTTTCTGTTATGTAGGTATGCACTATTTAATTCAGTATCTGCATTTACTGCAGGATTATTGCAATGATTGACCTGTTACAGACAATCAGAATTTTCATTTTTTTTTTGTTTTTTCAGCTGATTGTAATAATAGATCCTTACTTGAAAGAAATCCAATGGCTGCAACAGCTACATGATGAGGTAAAACCACAGTTATTTGAGTTGGAAAGGGAGCCAGAATCAGATAATTGTGAAGAAAGCGACCACAATTCAAACACTGAGGAAGAACTAGAGAAGTAGTGAACGAAAACTTGGAACCTGCGAATCAAGAATATTTGAAAGTTACTGCAAATAAGTCAGATGTTTTATTATGCAAAAGGTGGGATTTCTTGGAGAAAACATGCGCTCTTAAACAATGTTCAAACAAGAAGTAGAAATATAATTGCATACGCTCTTCAAGCTCGTCAAGCTGTTGAAATGTTATATTGATGATAATATTCTTGATAGTATTGTTCATAATCCAAACATATTCATTTCCAACATTAGAGATAGTTTTGCAGATCCGCATGATGTTAGACCTACAAATAGTGCTGAAAAAATGTTGGGCTACTGATGGAACAATTGAGGAGGTGTTTCGAGCTCACTTAAACGATTTCTGTTTTTGTTTCGTTGTTTGCGTTGCAACGATATCAATACCAGAGAAGACAGAAAACACATGACAAACTGGCTCCAATCAGATATGTCTTTGAGCGTTTCAATTAGAACTGCAGAGATAATTCGGTACCAGGACATTATTTGACCTTAGAGAAGACGCTGTTCGTATTCCGCGGACGCTGCGCATTTCACATGTACATTCCTAATAGCCTACCCAATATGGTATAAAGGTATTTTGCCTAGCAGATGCTGGATGTTTTTACACTGTGAATATGAAAGTGTATTTTGGAACGCAGCCTCCAGGACCATATTTGTTGAGTAGCAGAATAACAATGCCAATATATGTTACCTATAAAAATCGAGAAACATCACCATATAGCAATGCCAATAAGTCCTACTCTCACGAGAGAGGGCGAAGGTGAGTTACCTCAATACCGGTACTTTTGGCTAACAGAAGATATACTCCGACAGAAAAATCAGGCAAGTTAGAAGGCCTTAAGGTGATAGCCCCATCATCTAACTTACCTATAGCTATGGATTGGTACTCCACACTATAGGGAAATGTAAAATTATTACTCTCAATTTTCACAAGTCGAAGCCGGACGGGCTTAAAAAACGACAACCCAAGCGAGACAAGGCCAAGAATACGGGAATTAAGGGCGAATTTAAAGGACGACAAACCCAAGCGAGACAAGGATAAGAATAAAGGAATTAAAGATACAGTAAAGGTAGCCACTTGTAATATAAGAAGCCTTACAAATAAAGAAGCAGAACTAACCAAAGGTCTTAAAGAACAACATGGCAGTACTAAGTGAAACAAAAAGAAGTTAAGAGGAATCAAAGATCTACAAGATTACACAATGATCTATAGTGGTGAACAAACAAGGAGAACCTGTAAGGGAGTAGCAATTTTAATTGACACAGAGTGGAAAAAGCACACTTCATAGCTACTCGTACATCAATGAAATAATGCTATCAGCTACATTCAAAATAAATAGAGGACATCTTACAGTAGTGGGAACTTACGCACACGAGGAAGGAAAAACTGAACAAACAAATAATTTTACAATCAACTCCAAAAAACCACCTCAAAGACTAACAAATCCGATCATTTGATCATTTGCGGAGATCTCAATGTACGAGTGGGGCAAACACCAATAAACCAAGTTGCAGGAACTATGGGGGAAAGACACATAAATCAGAATGGACACAAATTTCCTGATTTCGCAACATTTAATAATCTGAAGATTACAAATACCTTCTTCGGGAAAAAAATATACTTGGAGTGCAAGAGGCCAGTGCTCACTTATAGACTACATAATAGCAAACGAAAAAATACAAGCGCGCGTAACAGGTTTACGAGATTACAGAGGTTATGATCTATATACAGACCATATTAGTCGCAAAAATCAATTTACTGACAAAATGGGGTAAAGCTAAACAAACCAAGTCGAAAGAAATTTTCAAGATGCAGGCCCAGGAATACGATAGCTATATCAAACTAGACTGCAACAACAATTAGAAAAAATATCAATAGAAGAAGATGCAGAACTGAATGGGAAAATATAAAGAAAAGTATAGAGATCGCAGCGTACGAAGCCCTCGGAACAAAGCGTAAAACGAGAACCAAGCGATGTTTAAAAATATGGAACAACGAACTGGAAATAGCGACAAGAGAGAAAAACAATGCCTATAAAATCCATCTCCAAGAAAATACAGAACAAACAAAAATCGAATATACGGAAAAACGAAATCAAGCAAAACGCTCATCACGACTCTTGGGATCGCTTCGTAAACACCGTAGAGCAAGGCATACATGGAAGACAGGAGCATTCAAAATGATAAAACATCTAAATAAAACAGAGAAGGATACAGCATCACTGAACGTTATAATAAGAAGAGGAATGGATAAACCACTATCGACAACTATGGTGTACAGACGAAGAAGAATTAAAGCATGACGAAGTAGATTCGATTACTTTACAAGAATTAAAAGACGTGATAACCAAAATCAAAAACAGGAAAGCACCAGGACCGGACGGGCTTAATAACGAACTTTTCAAATAACGCGGATTGTTACGATATTCAAAAAAGGAAACAGCAGTAATTGCGAAAATTATAGAGGCATACGCCTCCTTAACAGTGCCTATAAAATATATACGAAAATTATAAACAAAAGAGTACAAACCATGGCAGAAAACTTATTGTCAGAACAACAATGCGGTTTCACAAAAGGACAATCATGCAACGACAACATATTTATAGTCAAACAAATAATTGAAAACACATGGAACACAACATCGAAACTCACATGGCATTTGCCGACCTTACAAAGGCTTTTGATAATATTAACCGAAACATGCTATATAAGATAATGCAGAGAAGTGGCTATCCAGAACACCTCATACAAGCAATAAAAAGTATCTATAGTAAGACAAGGGTGTAGATTATCACCTACTTTATTTACTATACATATAGATGACGTAGTTCGATACTGGAAGACAAATATACATGCAGGAATAAAAATAAATAATAAAACATACATAAACTTCCTGCTATTCGCAGACGACTTAGTAATTCTACAATACAAAGAACACCACATACAAAAAGCACTTTATAACTTAAACAATGTATGCAAAGAATACGACCTCAAGGTCTTCATCGAAAAAACAAAAGTTTTGGTGTTTGAAGGTAAAGAAACAATAAGAAGTAAGATTATAATCGAAAATCAACCGATCGATCAAGTATCAAACTTTAAGTATCTAGGTCATGACGTGTGCTATGGAGAAAAAAAGACATTTCTAATAAGCTATCCAAATTTCCGTACAAATGTGGAACAATACACAGAACCATGAAAAATTGTACAAGGAAAGATACTAGAATAAAACAATGGCTGTCTCTACCCTTACCTACTCAAGCGACAACTGGACTCTCTCTGAAAAGGATAAATCTCGAATACAAGCAACAGAGATGAATTTCCTAAGAAAAGTACAAAATTAGATCATCTGAGAAATGAAGACATTAGAAACAAACTAAAAATATTCTCCATCAACGACAAAATAATAGCATATAGAAGAAACTGGAAACAACATATTCAAAGGATGGATGATAGAAGAATACCCAAACAGATTCTACATTATGCACTAAAAGGAAAGAGAGATCCCGGACGCTCCAGAAAAAGATCGAATAATTTGTGAAATCGGAACGGATAAAACATATCCAAGCCATACAAAGAAGAAGAAGAAAAGAACTTCTGAATTCCAACAGGTCACAGTAGTCGTCCATGTTTGGATTTTGTGATCTCATATCTTTGGTATCATACACAGCAAAAACGAAAAAGTTGATGACACCATTGACGAAGATTCTGGAGACGCACGTAAGCCAAACATTATCACAGTTTATAACATTACAAAATCGGGGTTACTCAGTTGATTAGAAATGTGAGGCTTATAACGTAATCAGAAACACACGAAGTTGGTCAATGACCATTTTTTATAATTTACTCAATATTGCAGGCATAAATTCACACGTTGTACAGTATATAGATATAACATAATTTTCGAGAGAAGATTCTTAAATCACTTGACTTAGCTAGAATAAGAGAAAACATACTAATAAGAGCAAAAGACAATCATTTACAAAAAGAAACCAGGAACATCGCCCAAAAATTAAGTCGAGCTGCTGCACATGAAGTGACTCCACGCGAAAATAAAAGAGGTCGTTGCAACTATTGCCCAACTCGTAAAACTAAGTTTTTTTGTGTGAAATCTAAAAAACGGCTTTGTTTAGAGCATATTCAACCGATATGTGGAGAATGTAGTGAAAACGGAACAAGATATTAGGAGTGTACACATTACATCTGAGTGAAGTACAGGGTGGTTCATTTTCGATGTTTTCTTATGGGCAGTACCTTTTCTATTACATAACCAAGATATCTCTGACCGTTAGCCAAAATTGAATACATCGCGATTTTGAAAAACTAGAATAACTTTTTTTATTTCTAAATGTATTTTTTATATGGAAACCATAGTTGGCTATGACAGTTTTTTTGAGCTTTTTAAAAATACATAACACCTCTATGCTATTTTAATAATGAATTGAATTTTTCTTAATTGGTATATTTATTAAGGATAACAGTTAGCTTAGAAAAGCAGATATGAAATTGAATGAAGATATTCTACTCAAAAAAGAAATTTTTATACGTATATAAACATCTAATTCTATAAACCAACAAAGGCATGAACACAAAATATCAATATAAAAAAGACACTAAAACTATAAATATTTTTCAAACTGTGCGCCCTCTTTTTGGATGCAGACTTCGCATCGTCTTCTAATTGAACTTATAGAGTTATATATAGATAATGATGTTAATTGTGTAAAAGCTACATGCACACTTTCTTTTAACTCATTCACAGTATTATTAGTTCTTTTGTAGATAATGTTTTTCAAAAAACCCCATAAAAAGAAATATAGAGGCGAAAGAACAGGTGAACAAGCAGGCCACAAAATTGGTGCTGTCGTTCCCATCCAGCTATTAGGAAAACGTAAATTTAAGTAGTCACTAACTACACGGGAATTATGTGCGGGAGCTTCGTCTTGCTGAAATATGACATTGCGATATTGTGCTAAAGGAAGACTCTCTAGAAATCCCTCCAAATGAATTCGTACAAATGGAGATATTTCATTGAGTAGTATCTGCCCAGTAAGGTAAATTGTGATTATTAAAAATACCATCACTACTGATATGCGCCTCGTCTGACCATTCAATAGAGTTTGAAAAATTAGGTATATTTTGGCACTGACTATATACCAGTTACAAAACTCAGTACGCCGCCTTCTGTCGTCTTTAATCAAAAAATATTCGTTCCGAAATCTATAGCAATGGCATTTGTTAAAATTCGAAGGGCTTTGCTTCGAGACACGCCTAGATTAACCATCTGTCTAGATGAAGTTGTTGGCTCTGCCCTCTGCTTCGATTTGTCCTAAGATGACCATTGAATTTTCTTCAGAATTTCGTTTAAAGTAAGTTTTTGGCCTGGGATTTTTAAAAGAATCGAATTCAATTAAATTTTTTTTGTAACCTGAAATTAATTAAGATATTTAATTAAAAATTATTATTAATTTTATTAAATACATAAATAAAAAGTTTACCTCGAGTAGGATTTGAACCTACGACCTGTACTTTGCTGGAGTACCGCGCTAACCAACTGTTATATATGTAGAACTGATGTAATTCTAAATATAATGAGATTACAGTCAAATTACTTATATTAATGGAATGTGAGCCTGCAATATCGCAAGGATTCACACATACCAAAGCAACTTGACTAATATTAAATTATTATTAGTTTTTGTTATGAACGAATATTATATTGCAGACTCACATTCCATTAATACAAGTAATTTGACTGTAATCTATATTAGAATTACATCAGTTCTATAAAGACAAAATTTACATCGATTGGGGCTTGAACCTTGGTGACGCAGTTGGTTAGCGCGGTACTCTGCAAAGTATGTCAGGTTCAAATCTCGAGGTAAATTTATTTATGTATTTAATAAAATTAATAATTTTAATTATATTTACCTTTGAACTTATTCGTTCATAACCGAATCTAATAATAATTTAATTAAGATATTGTTTTGAGCTATCAAAAAATTTTATTTCTATTAACTATACCGTTCAAAAATATTTTTATTTGGCTGCTGCCTTTCAGGAAAATTTTGTAAATATAATTCCGATGCCACATTCTTATCACCTTCGGATAATATAAAACACGCAAAATTTTTCTGAATTTGTATAATTACGCATATTAATAACTAAATTCCAAGATCACTTTGTTGACCACTTCTAATTTTTAATTTATTATTTGACATATAGGTATCATTTGTTTTTACTTAAATAAATCTCAGCCTCCTATGCTTACTGTGTATTCTTAATATAAATCGTAAATAAGAAAAACTTAAAAAATCAATTAATTATTAAAATAGCATAGCATTTTTGAAAAAAATGTCATTTAAAAATGTCATAGCCAACTATGGTTTCCATATACAAAAATACAACTTTATGTCATATCTTTTTAAATTAACGACGTATTAGAAATGTGAATGCACTAACGGATGCTACTTAAAAAAGTCACTTAAGAATGTTTTTACAGTTTGTCGATACATTTAGAAATAAAAAAGTTATTCAAGTTTTTCAAAATCGCCATTTTTTCAATTTTGGGTAATTGCGCAATAACGGTCAGAAATATCTTGATTATGACTATTGGATCTTAATTAACAACAAAATCCAGCACAAGGACCCCATATTACTTTTTGTCCATCTGTAATAGAAAGGGTACTTCCCATAAGAAAACATCGTAAATGAACGACCTTGTACATTTTTATTAACTTTTCGTTTGTGTTATAGTAAAAATTTTGTTTATTTTAGTTTTATGTTTATTATTGCTGAAAATAAAAAAAAACGTTTCACATGTTGCAAATGAATATTTTTTGTTTAATAATTTTATTGCGAAAGACAAATTGGGTCTCAGACATCACCCGACTGTTCATGTAAGTTCACCCGAGTACTCAAGGGTTAAGGGGAGGTTTATTCTTAGTATTTCACTAATCGTTGGTAGTGCAAGTCTAAAACTTTGTATATACACTAAAATTGATAAATCAGGTTTTGTATTAAGAGCGTCACAAATCGCGAGGTAGCAAAGTAAAAAATAACCTATTTTATGTGCAGTTTCTTACTATCATGACCTCAAATTAATATAGTTTTGACTTTCCTCAAGAAACAAGATATTCTAGTTTAACTTTGCCAGTATGCACCGTTTTCGAGTAAAATCAATTCACAGATTACGTTGCCAAAGCGAGAATTACATAATTCAAATTTTCAAGCTTGCTCGGAAAACAAATAAATCGTACATAGCAACAAAACAATTGTTAGGAGCACTGTCAAAAATAAAACGTTATGTTGGCTTTCTGTTATAAAGAATGCAAGGTTTTACAAACCGTAAATTAGCTGACAAACACATCGTGTACGGTTTTTGCAAAGGCAACTAGCTGCGGTACGAGAGTATTGACGACGGTTTCCTCAACGTATAGTACCTGGGTACAGGAAATGGCCATTAGTCACAAAAATGTAATAGAAAATGGACCATTTCAACGGGTGAGGAGACGATGGCGGCCAATGAGAGCCCTTAAGAAATTGAACAAGTTCCACAAGTAAGCCTAAGATTGCTTGCTACAATAACGAATATACCCAGATCAACGGTGATTGCAAAAATTTTAAGAGCCCCCTACTAAACTAATAAAAATGGTTCATTTTAGCTAGGAAAAATAACACAAATGCAAGGAGTTTTTCCGTTCCACTATCAAAGAGTGCAGGTCCTGCAATTAGAGGATTTTCAACCTCAAATTCAGTTTAGCCAATGGATTTTAAATAATTTAGATGTTAGTGTTTTGTGGTCTGACGAAGCAATGTTCACTAGAAACGGAATGTATGTAATACACATTATTGGTCGGACGCAAACCCCCACATGGGGTTAGACTCAATTTTAAAAACAGGTTTTCTATCAATTTATGGAATGGAATTGTTCGAAGTCAATTTAATTGGCCCTATTGATACCGGCTCGTCTTAATGCTGACAGATACCTAAATTTATTAGAAAATGAGCTTCCTGACTTATTAGATACGTATCGTTAGTTTATGTCGAAGGCACTATTTTCAGCATGATGTAGCATCAATACGAAATTGGTTAGATTAAAATTGTCCAGGAAGATGAGTAGACAGGTATAGACCGACAGTCTGGCCAGCGATCACCGGACCTGAATCCACTACATTATCATTTATTGGGCCATATGAAAAATGGTGTCTATTCAACTAAGGTTGATAATTTAGAAGAATTGCGCAGAATAAATGTAGCCAGTAATATGATAGGCCAAAATCACTTTCAAACCCTTCGTGCCTCCCAAGCTATACGAAGTCGAGCTAAAAAATGGAAACGTAGCCGAGCAACTAATGTCATAGGTACATGATTAAGTAACGACTAAGAAAACACAAAATTGTATAATCAGCGTTTTCTTATTACATACGTACTTTACTTCGTAGTTCATTAAATTTCTATTCTTATGTATAATTTTAAATTTTCCATATTGCTTATAGCCCCTACCACTGTTTTTACCTTCCAACCTACACTGTAGGTATAGAAGGTTATGCAATCGACTTTTTTTTTCACTATCGGTAAATCGACTTATTAGCTCATTTTACAACGTTTAGCCCAGATCGGCCATGATGTCTGTCCACAACGAAAACAAGTACGTACTTAAAATTTTGTATTTAAGCTTGTTTCCATTTCTCCTGAAGTTGATTAGATTTTGGGAGAAATTCACCGAGAATGTTAGGTTGTTTTTATTTTCATCAAATATTTCTGAAACAGCTGTATATTTCCAAGATATAAAAATACAATATGTACACTTTAATTATATAGATTAATTATGTTCTATGAAATTTATTGATACGACGCGTAATTTAGCGGCAAAAAATCCTAAGGTACAACTGCAAAACAATAGGAAACGAATTTCAGGTCATTACAGTATCTGCCAATCTCGATGCCACGATAACTTTGTTTAAAAAAAATAACCCAAACTGCTTGTCCTTTGTTAGCAGTAAATTCTAGTATAATTTTGTGCATATTCTTTGCAACCGTAACCTTTGTGAAAATGGATGTTCTAATTTAACGCCTAAACGTTTTCTGTGATAATCATTTATTATAAAAGGTGTAAGTTGTAGAAGTTATTTTAAAACTAACCAAACGTAACCGTATCAAAGCAAAAGTTACAAATTCAAAGATGAAAACTAGTATGAAACGGAATATCATTACGTTTTTCCGGATTAAAACCTGCTCCCTCTCTGAAAGGTTGACTATAAATTTATTTTAAGAATCTATGTCATCTTGTCGTGCTTGATAAACATCTACACCCTTATTTGTCTTTTCCTGAGGCGATATAACGACATTTACAGTGATATTGATCATAAATTTTTGACGGCGCTTAGATGCATTCTGATAGAAGAATCTATTGTGGAGCAACAAAAACATACAAATGCCTATAGGCTCACATCAGATATTATTTTTTATCATTATTATTAATTATATAATAATATAAGCTAAACAATGTTTGATTACTATGTCTGCCATGAGGTAAGCCCGAATTGTCGGTCAGTTGTTCAATACACATTTGAAAATAGAAAATTTCAACTAATCACTATGCGCGGTTCGAGATTTTGTAGAATTTTTTAATTTTTATGTTTTAAATTGTGAGAGTACCTAAACTTTAGTCTTATAGTGGCACTGTTGCGCCTTACACACGAAAATTAAAAATTACATCATTAGTACGCCAAAGTGACTGGCAAAACTGAGTTAACATTCGAAAATTTAATCTTTATAGTTTCAATAATTTTCGAAATATCGTCTCAAATATGGTCAATACTTAGTATGAAAATGACCTAGTATTGGTGTATTTTATCGCCATATCTATTAGCATTGTATCACATTTGTGTTTAGTCGAATCCCAACTTATGTCGGAACTTTGTTCGTCATAGCAGAAAAGAAATGATATCCATTGTATTTACCATATGATACATTGAAGACTACATATATCGATACAATCGATACATCAAACGAAGTATCTCGATATAAATATCATATAAATTGCATTCGTCAACATAACAAACTTGTTTTTGTAATCAAACATGAAGCATGTGAATATAGAAGTTTTAATTGCAAATTTTTAACATCGCTATAATCACAACAATATACACTGTTTTAATTAATATTAGGAATAGTTTGATTTTTATATTTATTTGTACATATATCGAGATTTCTGAGGATATTTTTTTTATATATAATGATATACAGATATCTATATATGGTAGCGATCCGTATTTTCAACTGGTTTACAGTTTGAAACTAAGAGATACTTGGGTTGTGCAAGATGCATGTATAGTTTTTAGTACGAATTATAATGCGCACACCGCTGCACATTTTTAAATACTTAAAACACATGTCACCGTGTGTAGAAATTCTAGTAGAAATTGTGATATTCTTAGCTTTGTTGTATTTTATTGAAAATTTAGGTATATTCAGTTATAAAGTTTGAGAAGCACTGATTTAGTGCTGGTTTTATGGTGTATTTGACGCTATTTGAGTTTATTAGAAAATGTTGTAAAGTATTCGTATTCAGTTTTATGGTTATTGCGGTTTTTTTTCTTTTTCATAAAGATGTTCAAGTTCTAAATGCGAATATGTTTGTCGCATATTTTAGGTATAGTTGTTTATGTTTAATCCTTGTAGGAGAAATAAGTAAAGATAGTAGATTTTATTATAGTAAATATCGGGCAATCCTAATTTTAGCTAATCGTTAATGGATAGCTTAGTTTTGAACGAAAAATACGTCATATTAAATTAGGATTGATTTTCCACAGTATAGCGACGACGAAAATAGACTGGGTAATAATTTTTTTACGCGTGATAGCCTTTATGTTGCGAGTTGGTGCTTTTGACGTATTTTCTAGATCGTTTTTACGAAAATTGTTCGGGTTTATCGCGCGTACGGTTTGAAGGAATTTTATTTAGCTTTGAGGTTGGTTATGTTTCGTGGAGTTTAAAATGGTCGACGTTTGAAGAATCGCGAGAGAGCATTGATTAAGTGGTGAGCGACGAGTTGAGTAGTGGAATTTAGAGGAATAGCTCGTTTCGCGAAGCGTATTTTAATACACGTTATTTTAGTAATGTTGTTTTCCAGCCGCCCTAGAATCAGACATGGGAAAAGAATCGTGAACGGCTTTGTTAAAGACTTCAGTAGTTAAGTGAGTGGATTTAACGAAGGTGAGTGTTGAGGAGTAACAGCTAAGCACACGCTCTGGATATTATTTTTGGATGTAACTGTAATACTCCTAGAAATTACGTAGAGCCTTACTGACGGTAATTGTATCCATCCATCAGCTAATGCAGTAGAATTTTGGGTGTTGTGAGGAATATAATTAGTGGTGAGCGGTCAGCTATTGTATCGACCGGAGAAAGCGAGTCTGAGACCCAAAGCATCCCTTTACTGTTTCAATTGCTTATTGTTATTTTAGTTTACAATAAATATAAACGTTGTTTTGTTTTAAAGATTTTGAGCTTATTTGATTTTACTAAATATTATAAATTACGCGCCACCAGTTTATATTATTTGTAAAAGTTACATGTTTATTTGTTATAGACATATTCACACGTATATCTTAAGATAATTAATTTCTTTGGGTTAATGTTGAATGCTGATGATGTGTTGGTATGGTTTGTAGTTATTTATATTTAAGGAATAACTAAATATTTGTATTTAAGTAAAAAGGCATGTGCCACCAATCTTGAGCTCTCGAAAGCGCTTTTGTAGTAGCAAAAAAAGGGATAGTCATTTTTTAAATTTTTAAAGGTTTAAGGAGCGATTTACGTTTAAACCGTATCTAGTGATAAAAGCTTTTGCTCGTTATGTTGAAATTGATTGTGTATTTGCACGTTTGTTTTTAAGTAATTTTGTTAACTTGGGTTACTGAGTTTTGTTTAAGTGCTAACTTGCGTTTGTAAAGGGACAGTATACCGATGCTAAACGGCGTTAAACTTTTCTTTTTGTGTATTATTTATGTGACTAACTATAATAATTTAATTTGAATATATGTCAATTAAGATATGGACGGGAGTAGTTTTATTTGAATTAGAGAGTAAACTAAAGTTAATTTCAATATTGGGGAGATTTCTTTATTTTAATTTAACTATAATATTCAAGGTGGAATTTAGTAAAAATTTAGAAAATAGTAAGAGCTATATTGTGATATTGTGGTGGATTATGTTTCCGAATCGACCCAGAGAACCGTTGGTAGCAAGCAAAAAGGTAGGTTCAAGGATGTTTCCATATTTTATGATAGTACCCCTATTGTTTGCGTACGTTTTCCCGGGATTAAAACAGGGTAGCATCCAAAACAATATCAGATCAGACGTTACTTCTTGTATTTAATATTAAAATTTAATTTGTAATCAAATCTACGACAGGCGAGTTTATTTGAATTGGATGTTCTAATGCCATATTGAGATTTACCCATTTTAATTTAACTACAATATTCAAGAATTTAGTAAATATTGAAATATCAAAGACCTATATTGTGATATTGTGGTATTATGTTTCACATCCATAGAACCGTTGTAAACAAAAGTTAAATGTTTCATATTTTATGATATATATTGTTTGGACTGGATTCAATAGCATCATAACAATTCAATCAGTACTTGTATTAATTTAATAATGGTAATTTTTCAGAGCCCATTGGGGTTCCAATGCAGGAACCGCGTAAAAAACGGTTAACACACGAAGTGTGAATGCTCTTTCTCCAAGATATTCCTTAATTACACAATTACACAATCTTTTCTAAAGTATCTAACTTGCTCGATAAACTAGTTGCCTGTATTACCGTGCGTGAAATCTATTCATTTTAAATACTAACAATACAATTTAAGATAATTATTTTGATTTTTTAACTAGTTTTAAATAGGTTCCAGTTCATTCGCTACCAAAAATTATAATTTGAACTATACTATATCCACACTCACGAACACACGGAGACAGACACACAGACATACATACATACACACACACATACGATTAATCCCGCGAGTGAATAAGTCGAGAGCTACAACCACTGGAGGGGTTAAAAAACTCCTCAGTTCCGCAGTATACAGGGTGACAATTTTTAACTAAGCTTCTATGGGTAACTTTGTTATTATAACACCTACAGAGTCGGTCAAATTTGCAATATTAGGTAGAATTTCAAGACCAATCAAATGACGGTTTGAGTTTTGACCAGTGTTGCCAACTTTCGTAGTTATTTAGAAAAAAACTAAAAATGAGCCAAATTTCCAAACTAAATATCTTTGAAACCGTTGCAAATAAAGCTAAAATACAAGAGAAGTAATTTATAGATATTTTTACGAACTTTAAGATAAGCCTATTTTTATATTTATTTTGCATTTCATATTTGAGATATAACACAAAGTTACTTTTTTTTAAATGGAACGTATAGTTTATTTTAGTCCTATTAAATAGCATATTTTTTACTGATTTCAAAAATGTATAGTTTACCTTATTTATAACAAGTAGTTTTCTTGTAATTTAATAAAAACTGTAAAGTTAAAATCGAGTATCAGTTTTAAAAAATAGTGCGCCTTGGAATGAAATGAAACAAAATAAATCTATAACACAATAATCGTCAGTTGTGAAAAACTTACGAGTACGAACTTTATTAACGCTGAAGTTTATAAAATGTCAACCAATCATAAATATTTATAAACAAAAGAAATACCTAAACTAAACAACTAAATTACAACAAGATTTCAAAATGGCCACCATGGTTTTCAACACATATACGACAACTTTGTAATATATTATTTTGCACTTTTAACAAGGTATTAGGTCTAATTGCTGCAATAGCTGTTCTTATTTTATCTTTTAGATCTTCGACATTATGTGGATTATTTAGTTTTATGAACGCTGTCTTTAACTGTTCCCCACAAAAAGAAATCCAGAGGGGTTAAATCTGGAGATCTAGGAGGCCATGGAATAGTACCACGAGTAACAATCCAGTTATTAAATCTTTCTGTTAAAAAGTTTGAAACAACATTTGCATTGTGAGCAGCAGGAGCGCGTATTAAATTTAATGGAACTTCGTCCATAATATTTTCAAATTCATTTCTTAAAAACATTAAGTAGCGTTTAGCATTTAAATGTTGTTCAAAAAAATATGGACCAATGATTTTAGTACCTAAAATACCGCACCATAGGTTTATTGAGAAAACATGTTGATCTCGTCTCTCTACAGTTAAATAAGGATTTTGTTGAGCCCAGTAAATGTGATTTTTTTTTATTAAATAACCCATTGTTGGTAAACTTGGCTTCGTCCGTAAACAAAATTGATTTAGAAAAGTTATTGTTTCTTCGATGCTCTTCAATAAACCAGGTAGCGTAATTTAATCGTCTTTCAAAATCTGCAGGATACAATGTATTTCCAACGTGGTGACGGTAATCTTTGAAGTTTATTTTGTTTCAAGATTATGCGTGCTTCTTCTTTTGACGTATTACATTCGAGTCCAATTTCCCGTACAGATGCAGTCTTTAGGACATTTACATTATTATAAGCCAGAACATTTACTTCGGTTTCTTTATAAAATTTTTTTTGCGTCTTTTGTTTTTTTGAAAGACACGTATTGCTTTAAATTAGTTTCCAGTTTACGAAATAATCTTTTAGCAGGTTGCCTTCTTTCCATGTACCTCTGTAAATACATTTCCGATGCTGCATTTTTATCACGATTAGAAATATAATAGCAAAATACCATATCGTTCTTTTCTTCACAGGAATACTCCTTCATTGAATTGCGGAAGGAGAAAAATAGCGTATACATTGTGACCATTTATATATATATATATATATATATATATATATATATATATATATATATATAATTTGGAAATAATATTACAATTGCGACTAATAATTTTTTTGCTTATAGTTTTGTGGTTAGATATGAAAAATTAACCACAGAATTAAAAAAACCGAAACTGGATGTAGATATCTACTTCTTAGAGCAATAACATTATCCACACTATATGTATTACATTCGGAATCTTTTGTCACATATCCGTCAACGCAGTTGTAAATTCTTACCGGATGCTTATTCACTCAAGCGCAATAATTTGGAATTTAAAGGTTAGTAATATATCACGGCTATAATAATTTTTCACACGTGACGTAACCACATCATTGCATATGAACTTGTTGCTAATATGACTCTTCACTTTTTATTAGTTCCGTTATTAATAAATAGTGTATGAAAAAATCATGCAAACGTTATAATTTTACGTTCGATTATAGCATAACGAAAGAAGTTATTACCATAACATTTTCTAATGAATATCATGTTATAACGAACGATAATATAAAAGCAAGGTATATAGATAATTACATAAACAGTTCAGTTGAGTGATGATAGAAACAGATCCAAAGATGTTAGCAGCATACATGACAAGGGGGTTGTGAAATATGTATCCGTGATAAAAAGCTTAAAAATGTCTTATTTTATTACATAAAAACAGAAAAATAAGATAAAATAAAATACGGTGGCACAATGGCGCAAACAAGATATAGGAAAGCCGAAAAGGTACCCAGAAACAAGATAGCTGAAAGAATCGCCAATCCCTTCAGTGCGATTGGCGATTTTTTCCCTGATTTCTGCATCTAAAAGGAATAAAATACACTGGGTTTTATTTTGCAACTCGGACGCCACCATAGAGAAATTAATTATAATTTAAAAATGGTTACCAAAAATTGGCTGCTAACTTCACAGCGAAACGATATGGTCCCTAAAAATGTTGGCTGCTAAGTTCATACCGGTTGTTAGAAATAAGACCCTGGGTGGAGACCCAGCTGTTGAAAATGGTAGCCGTGTGGAAACCCAAAAATATGCACGGAAACAAGTCAGGAGGTCCAGGGCTGAGCTCTAACTGCTGGAAAAGGGGGCACTGATGGGGCCCCAACAGTCTTCTAATTAACGTTTTTATTTAGATAGAAAGTACACACTTCGATTGTAGTGAGCACAATTTAAAGTCGAACATATGAGTACAGATCCTCTTAAAATCTACAAGTTTGAAATCTTTTACCAATGTGCTACATAATATAATATAATATTATATATATATATATATATTATATATATATATATATTTAGATAGACACACACAGGGTGGCCCAATAGTGCGTGAGTGGAAGATTATGGGTTTATTAAGTAAAATTTCTAAAGTGTGTTGATGGGATGTGGTGGGGTATCCTTAAGGCTACAAAGCTAAAATATTTTCACTTGAATCACAAAGATTATACAGGGCGATTTATATAAAAGTTGGATTTTTTCAATCGAACCCCATGTATATTATTGCATATTTGGACCCCTTGGTCAATTCTAGTGCGACTTTATGTATGACACATGGCACCTAAAACAAATCGTTTAGCCGCAATTCGTCATTTTTACACTGGTAGTATACCAACTGATTTAGAAGTTAATTTTTGTTGTGTTGTTTTTAGATAGTAAAATGGATTTACTTTCTTATGGGTATTTAGAATTTAGTGCTTTCTATTTGAAACATTGGTGAAATTTTTTTCTAAACATTAGTAATTTTGGTACAACGTAGAATCACAAATACTAATTTAAGCAGAATTTTATAAATTCCAATTAAGAGATTAAAAATAAATAATATTCTTGGACTATTCATTAAATTATCTTGTAAAATAACGAGTACTTACTTCAAAGTGACGGTACATTGAAATCATCAAAAACTCCGCCTAAACCGCCATTTTGAAAACACAAGACGACTTGTGATACATCATTGGAATAGCAATTTATATTCCAATAAGGTAAAAAATCCAATTTTTATTCATATCTTCAAAACAGTTTGAGATATTTAAATGAAATTTTACACGTTTTGACAGTTAACGTAGGCGCAATTTTTTTAATATAAAACTGTTATTTTTAGTTTCACCTTTCGCGTGCGTACGGACAGATGACACATTTTTAAAGAAAAAATTAGTACGCCACTGCTTTTTCTCAAAATAAAAATTATTTTTGAAATACCTTTATGATTCAGAAGAAAACGCTCACTTGATTTTTTTATTTGACGCTTCGTTTTCGATTTAAAAAATAAAAACTGTTGATACGCACAATATTTTTTAGTGGTTTTAATAATATCCGTTTAATTAAATATTCTTAATTTTTAGATTAACTATTTTGATTTTAAACAATAAATTAAAAAAATAATGTATTTATTTATAAAATCAGAGATATTGTTCAATAATACGACCATTTTGTTCAATGCTCAATTGGGCTCGCCTATTTATTGACGTTCGAATCCTTTGAAAAATTCCATGTGTATTTTGAATTTTTGAGTGCGAGCGGCCATCCCTCTTCTTAACAGCTCTTCGTCAGTGTTGATCAGCGTATCGTAAACGAAAGAAAAAAATCAATGGGGTTGAGGTCAGGGGATCGCGCCGGCCAGTGTACTAGACCTCCTCATTTAAGTGTTACCGTGTTAGCAAAGAAAAATGCGCAGGTGCCCCATCGTGCTGGAACCACATCCTTTCTCTGATATGTAGTGGCACATCCTCTAATAACATTGGCAAAAAATCTTCCAAAAATTGCTAATACAAGTAGCCAGTTAGACGAGAAGGAAGCAAATAAGGACCAATTAAATTATCACCCACAATGACGAACCAAATATTAAAGACGGGTGTTGATTGCTATGAAAGGAATCAGCATGAGGGTTTTCAAACTCCCATATGTATATATGACTATTAAAAGAACCTTGTCTAGTAAAGCATGCCTCATCTGAAAGAGAACTTTTTCACCAAAGTTCTGTTCCCTTAACTGCTTTTGTAACCACCAGCGACAAAAAAGTTGTCTTCTTCCAAAACATCGCTATAAAAGCACCCACGCACACACCCACGTACACACCCACGCACACACCCACGCTCACACACCCACGCACACACCCACACACACACACACACACAACACACCCACACACACCACACACACAAACACACCCACACACACACACACCACACACACACACACAACACACACACACACACACACACACACCACACAACACCCACACACACAACACACACAACACACACGCACAGCACACACACACACTAGACAACACCACACACACACACACCACACACCACACACTACATCACACCACACACACACACACACACACACACACACACACACACGCACACACCACAACACCACAACACACAACACCAAACACCACACACACACACAACACACACCAACACACCACCACACACACGCACACACACCACGCACACACACACACACACACACAAACACCACACACACACACACACACCCACACACACCCACACACCACACACCACACTACACACACACCACACACCACACACACCCACACACCACGCACCACACCACACACCAAAACCACACAGCACACACACCGCACAGCCACACACCACACACAACACACAACACACGAACACCCACACCACACACCACCACACACCACACAGCACACACCACACGACCACAACACACACCACACACACACACACCCACACAACACACACCACACAACACACACCACACACCACACACACACACGCCACACACGACACGCACACACGCACACAACACACGCACAAACACCCACACCACACCCACACCACACACACACCACACGCACACACGCACACCACACACGACACACACACCACACACACCAAACACACACACACAACACACCACACACACACACCACACACACAAAACAAAATACACCAAACACACACACACACACACCCAACACACACACACAAACACACCACACACACACACAAACACCACCACAACCACACAAACCACACAACAACCACCACACACACACAAACACAAAACAAAAAAAAAAAAAACAAAACAACATAAAAACACACCAACACAACAACAAAAACACACACAACACCCACACACAGAACACAACACACACAACGCACCAGCACACGCACGGAGCACAGACGCAATGCACCACGCACGACACGCACGGCACGACGGGAACGCACACAAAACACGCACCACACACACACACACACACTGAAATAATAATGCGAGTTTTGGACAAATAATGTTTCAGTATCATATAGAAAACGATAATTTCAATGAAAAGAACAAGTCATTATGTACTTTTCCACTGTTAACATCAATTATCAACAATTTTTATTTATACATTTTAAGAAATCTAGTCCAGTGTCAATTTTTGTTGTTTAACTGACATTTATTCAAAAATCATAAGACAACGACGAAACTTTGCCCAAATTTCAGATTTTGACATAGAATTATCATGAAAAATTGTCATTCAGAAATCAAAGAATCAGACCACATCCGCATTTCTTCTTGGTCTGAAGAACATTAACGATCGTTTAAGAACCACGCAGCACCAATGATCGAAGAACGACTTTTCATGTCACAAAGATCGGTTTCAGTCAACAATCTGTGCGGTGAACTGAACAGGAGCTATTTCGTCACCTATCAATGTACTACAGGAGAATTAAGTCTTTGGCTTACATTCGTATCGTCCGTACACCCGTTAACCAAGAGCATAAGACTGCTAGATTGGCATGGTGTCAAGGGAGGGCTTCAATGGAATAACTGTCTTAGCACGAATCGCGTTTTGTTTGTGGCGAAAATGGTCGTTAGAAGTGCGGCGGTTTCAAGAACGTCAAATTTAATTTGTTGAAAGACGACCCACACTAACACCTGGAGTCATGGTTTCCCATACGTGTTGGTGAAGATCTTCTTGTGTTCATTCTAAACATTAAGTGCTCAGCGTTACATTGATAATGTTTTGAACCAGTGGTAGTACCGTTAATGCAGACGTTGCCAAATGGTATTTTGCAACAAGATAATGCTAGACCACATACCGCACATGTTAAAGAAGGTTTCTGGATCAAGTGCAGCTACCAGTATTTTAAACGATATCTTTCAAACATGTATGGGACAATGGGTCGAAACAAAACCAAAAACAAATGAATTCGACACCATCTAGGATGGAAAATGCCTCAGGAAATAGACCATCTCATAGAAAATGTAGTGAATGCATTTGTGCGTGGCGATGCTACACATATTAACATTTTCTTGTTAACTGTTAATATTTTGCCTTTTTTATGTATTATTTTTTTTTAATATTTTTATTATATTAAATTTTTAATAATTTTATTTTTAAAAAAAATAACAAATAATTCATAAATCATGGAAATGAGTTTCCTCAATTGTTGTTTATCAAACAAAAGTATTTTTATGTTATAATAAAAAGATATTACACATAATTAATTTTATTAAACGTAATATCCAACAATAAATAACTATTTTATTTCATATAAAAATAAGTTTTAAATATTTAAAATCAAAATGTGGTAAACAATAAACATTTTATAAAAAAAAATTTATAGTTTACATTAATATTGTTTAATTTTAAATATTAAAATTTAAAATAACAAAACAAACACCAGCATTAAGAAATTGCTCAAAAATGTAAACTACGATTATTCCAAATAAGACATAAAAAGAATTGAATTTTTAACAACAAAATGAAAAAAATGATAATGTTATGTCGTATTTGTATGTTTATTTTTTATTTTGATAAATTGCATTTATAATGAAAAAATTTTAATCTAAAAATATGGCTTTTTTCATATTCATTAACATGTTGCTGTGTTTGAATATTAATTAATGTTTTATTATTAACATAACAGGATTAACTCAAATTTAAAAACCCAAACACAAAAATGTCCACAAAATTATGAAAAATTGTATTATAGTCTCAAATTAAAATTGTATATATACATTAGTCAATTATCTCAAATTTAAATATCTATTTTGCAGTCAAAGATATAATGTCACTGTGGTGTTTATATTCAAATTAAAAAAGATGTTCAAGTTGCAAGATGTTGATATTCTTTTTCCATGCTAAATTCATGAAGAATAATTCTGTTGATCAAAAAGTCCTATTTCAACGGCATCAAATTAAAATTCATGTTGACCCCGATCATACGGATTAATATAACGATTTTGTTTTTTTAATTCTCATTATAAAAAATTATTGTGTTTATATTGTCACAGCCTTTGGTATTTTTTTGTCGTCGCGAAAACTGCACGTTTGGCTGTACAACTTAGGATCATGCTTTTAAAAGATCAAAAAAAAACTTAACTTACAATTTACAATTTACCAAATGGATTGGTTGATTACGTCTTTTTGAAAATATGCAGCATTAAACATAAAATTGACAGCTTGTTTTTTGTCATCAAATCAAATGTTTCAGACTGTTAAAACATTAGGAAAATAGGATAATCAGATTCCTCAATCTACCGGATAATAAAAATGCTTTCCAAACGGGACGATCTTTGAAACGGCGGTGATACAACATAAGCAATGGATGGCGATCGGATAAAGCCGAATGATATGGAAAAATTTCTCTTTAAAATTGCCCAAACTTTGTAAGCTATGTATACCACAAAACGGCGAAGGAACTTGCTTTGGTGTTGGTCATCTGGTTACAATTTCAAATCCATCAAACTTATTTTCAATTTTATAAAGAATAAGTTTCATTTATTATTTTTATTAATAAATTGATAGTAAATTGTTGTTTCTAATTCTTTCAACACGTTCATGTGTTTTGTCAATCATGCGCATATTTTTGCTATAAAAATTACCTGTTTGTATGAACTTATTAAAATAAAATAAACATTTTTTTACAAATTATTTAGGAATCTTTTTTATTTTTAGGTAGTTTCCATGATTTTCTACTGTCTCAAAAGAACTGTAAAATGTTTAACGTAAAATCACTGCTTCTCAAATGGTTAACTATTCCTCAAACAAAATAATAGGCGGGTATTTACAAATTAAATTTTGGAGGTATATCAAAATTAAATTTACGTCAAAAAAATACTGAACATGGTCTGTTTTTGGGCTACAGGCATACAGTGCATCAATCAATCAAGAGCTGGAATTACAAATTGGTGGAGTGGCAAAACGTTCGTAAAGTTTGAAAAACCCTGAAATACACTGGACATTCGCTCAGAAGAACAGGTTCTACCTCCTTGCCAATTCATGATTTTTTCTTAAGCGATTTGGTGGATAAAAAGCACCATGAAAAATATTTGAAGATTCCGAAGGAAAAAAAAATTCGTATAATTCAAGGTGGAGAAAGTTTTGTTGAAGTTGTTAAAGACGAGAAAACATCCTTCAGAAATTGTATCTGAACGCAATTCAACCCAATTCAATAGTCCAGCTCAAAGGCAATATGTTATAAAGACTAATTTTGGCACATACTCGATCCACAACAGTGTGGATTGTAAAAATTCCTTCAATTCAAATTAATGGAAATGAAAGTTGTACCATTAATATTAATTTAAACATAAAAAATGACCTTATTTTTCAGTTAATTTCACCTTAAGTCTTATTTTAATTCAATTTTTAATTCTGTATTGTTTATTTTCTAAAATTTGTTAAAATTTTTCTGCAGTTGCCTTTAATTAGTACGGTAAAATTCTAGTGTACTGTAAAAGCTAGTATAACGATAAAAACTGTTTTTATACTTATGACAAAAAAATTACAGTACATATGAAATAAAAATTACAAATAATTACATTGGATAGCGATGACTAACAGTTTGTAAAATGGACACATAGGGATACATTTGATATTGTTATTTAAAGAAACTTTTAAACAGCATTAAGACAATTTTGTCACTTTTCACTAAAATGTAATTTTTATTTTTGAAAAGTGATGGATAACATCGATGGTATATTGGATTACTTCTACGTTTAGTGGATTAATAATGTTAGGGAATCAATGACAGTATACAATTCGCCAATTGTGTTTTAAAATATATAAAACAGAAACTTACGAAGTATCGAATATGACTTGTTTTAAACTATGTAAATACTAGATGAAACATTATATTTGACAATGTTTTCATTTTGTTGCAATTGAAGACATTTTTTTAGTAAATAAAGAACTGGTTATTACATAATCCCTTATGATATGATTTAATCTACTAATATGTTACATGAATTTTAATGTTATATAAAGGCAAAACGATCAAGGTAATAAATGATTTAATTATAATTTTTTTTGCAATGTCAAAATATTTTACATACCAATAACATTAATTTTTACTATTTATTTATTTTTCAACTTGAAATAAAACTATAAAATAAATTCAAATTGTAAAAGACATTTTTATCAAATTTTTCACAAGTTGACAAAAAACGTTATTTAAACATGTTAATAATACAAAACAATTATAGTATTTTTTATTCTTTTTTATAATTTAAAACTACGTTTTTTTTTTGTTATGAACGAATAATTCAAATTAATAATCTTTTAATTGCTATGTATTTGTTTACAAATAAGGAAAATCTCAAAATTTGAACACAAATTGTTAGTAAATTAATTAATCAAACAGTTGTGATATGATTAGTAATTTTTTAAATTAATTTTTACTATTCCATTTTAATCATCTGAAGACCTTAAAAATGAAATAATAACAAATGAATTTTAGCGTTTAAAGACGTTAATTGTTTTCATATTAAAATAACATTTAGTATTTTTGTTGTTTAAATTTCTAAATTATTCATGTGTCAAATTTTGTATCCATTTAAAATTTTTTATATGCAATCAAATGTAAAAAATTTTTCAAGTGGTATCTTTGATTAATATCAAATAAACTAATTTTGTTGTATATACAATCTTAAATTCTTTTTTTAAATAAATATATTGTTAACCAATTTATTAATGAAAATCGATATCGAAACATTAAAATGATAACCAAATAGTACGTTACTATAAGTTTTAAACTTTTTTTTTTAATAATTAACTTATTTGTTTTATACTTTATTATTTGTTTTACAATTTTTAATTTTCAATTTCGTATATTTAAATTAAATAATTAAATTTTTATTTCATTATTAAATTAATTACAAATTATTACATATACTTGTTTTTATCAAGCCATTTACATTTTCCTTTTGATTAATATATTTTAATACTAATTTCTTACTTTTAATATATTACTTTCATTTGAATGGATCCAAATTTGGAAATATATCAAATATTTGACTACAAAATTGAAGTTTATCCTTAAATCTGAATGACATTTTGAGGGTAAACAATTTAAATATTACTATCAGACTGTACTGGGTATTATTTTGGTAGCATTGCATTGAAACAGACATTTATTTTACAATTGTTGTTTTCAATATGAATTTGGGTTTCAACTTTCAAAATTTTACTTTCATAAATATTATTTTTTTTTTATTCAATATATTTTATTTTACAATAGTTGTACAATATGTAATTTGACAACAGTTCAACTTTTTGTTTTTAATTTTATTATTTTTTGGTATCTCAAAAATAATTAATAATGTTCTAAAAATATTTTAATTGGTACACTCATAAATAATTTTGGTAACATTGCGTATAAAAGTTTTATACTTAAAAAATTTAATTTCCAATTTTTAAAGTTATGAATGATAATTTTAAAATCAAACATTTAGGTTAATAATGTTACATTCTCAAATGTACGTTGGTACTCAATAAATATTATTTTGGGACATTGCATGTTAAAAGTTGAATACTTAAAAAGTAATTAAACATTTAAAATTGAAACAATTTTAAATCAAACATTTAGGTTAATAATGTTACCACATAATGAAAGTTTTAAGGACTTATGTTAGTAACGCTAAAAACATTTTTAACTTTTAGCCTGTCAGCCATTTTGATTCAAATTTACGCCAACAAGTCAGCGCAAGTTAAAGAAATATTCAATATTTAGTAGTTGTTTCCATAACGAGCGCGACGTGTTGGTGTCTATACGATAATTTGATGCGGCCAAAATAACGTAAATCCTGCCAAAGAACTGATACTCCAAACTGTAAACTTTAAATTGTTTAGGACCAAATAGATGTAAAAATTCCTTCTGAAGGATTTACAGGACAATGTTGTTTCCAAATTAAATTAAATTTGGTAAAAATTGAATCTTAAAAATTTTGTCAACATTTAAATTTTATTAAATTGTAATCAGACACTTTGTTTACTTATTAGTGTTTAAGTTGGCACTTTTAATATCATTTTGATAACGGTCAAAAATTGGGCTTCAAAATTGTTTCAAATTTTTTAAATGTTTGTAAAAGTCAGACATTGAGGTTAAAAATTTTGCTTTTAAAATGAAGGGACTTCATGAATTTTTTGCATTAAACGTCAAAAGGGTTCTTATTTTATACAAATTACAAAATTCACTTTCAAGTGAATTACTTTTTTGCAATTTTTATTTTTCAATATTAAACATTCAATCAAGTATATAATGAAATTAAAAACGACGTATTATTTTAATTATAACATCTATACCTTTTAAATACAATATCATTTTTAAAATAAACTTCAGAATAAATTACGTTCAGATGTATTTAAAACGTGTTTGACTCTATACTAAATTCCTTTAAGAATGTATAATGGGTTAATTAAAAAGTTTTAAAACACAAATGTATTTTCATAAAATGGATATTTGTAAAATTCATGTTGCGTTGTAATAGTGATATTTTTTGGTAAATTTTTGTCTTGCTTGAGATAATTTTGTCAACTCCATTATTTTGTGTTCTTTTAACCTCGTGTTTTCATTTATTTCTCCCGTCATTTTTTACATATTACGTAAAGTTCTTTTCAGAATCTACCGCCAAATCATTTTAACGTGTAAAATTTATAAATTTAATGAAACATTTTACAGTATTATTTTGTGTATTATGGCAAACAATAACCGTTTAAGAAAATAATAAATTGTTTGAATTCAAGATTAATGGCGTATAACATTTTTTACAAAAAGTAAATGAAGTTCTTTAAAGTGGCCTTGGGAATTTGTGGAACATTATCAAAGAAATGAATTTCTGGTTTGCCGTTTAAAAGACACCAAAATGTCAATATACACCTTCAAGATTTTGAAAATCATATAATTGCATTCGTTAAAAATAAACTGTACTTTAAAAAAGTCTTAAGAGCTATTGATGATGATTCTACAAAAAAAGTTTGTGGAGAATATTCAAGTTTTCAAATCTAAAAAAGAAAAATTATGAATAAAAACAATGGGTTTTATATAATAGAAAATATTTAAGTATTATAAATTTGCATTCTGATGTAGTTCTTAGAAGAATCAAGTCATTTGTAATTTGTAATCGTTATGTAATTATAAATTTGCCTTAATTTATTCTGTTAAAGAAAATGAATCTTCAATTAATTATTTTTGTCGTTATTTTTTTTCTTTGGTTTAAATTTGTGCGTTTAATTTTGAAATAAATTTACAACTGCCGATAAATGAAAAATCTCCTCAAAGAACCTGTTTTGGTCATTTTGTAGAATGTTAATAAATTAACTAAATTTTTGAGTAGAATAGAATTAGGTCATTTAAAATATAGTTTTCATGACGCATTAAAATTTTGTAAATAACACTATCAAGTTATCCATGTTACGTGTTTGTGTTTTGCTGTATATTAAAAGTCAAATTACAATTTTTTATCAGGGCTACTCCCTTTATAACACATTTTTTGAAAACACATATTTAATCATGTAAAACAAATACTGATTTTTAAAATTTCTAAAATAATGACGTTTACAAAATTACACTATTTTAAATTTTTTTTGAAGATAACCAAAAAAACTTTAAACTTTAAAGCCCATTTACCTTCTTAAATGGAATATAGGATAATGATTTTAAATTAGCATTTACATTAAAACAAATTATTTGTACCCACCTTGCCCCATTTTTTATGCCCACAAGTGTTTTCAACCCTTATTTTTATCGTTAGGTATTTTTTACCCTTATTTTGGTGGGATCTTTTAATTATTTTTATTAATATAAGATGATGATCTTTAATTTTTTATTAATTAATTATCCTAGGGAATTCTCAATTGATGTTTATAAGATGATGATGATCTTTAATTTTTTAATTATTTTTATCCTAAAATTCTTAATCTGATAGCTTTTAAGATGATGACGATCTTTAATTATTTTATTAATTAATTAATTATTTTAACCAAATTTTAATCTGATTTTAAGATGATGATGATCTTTATTTATTTTTATTAATTAATTATTTTTACTCGCTTACGTATAGGACGTGTTTTTCACCCTATTTTTACACACCCACGTGTAGGGGTTTTTTCACCCTATTTTATGACAGCTCACGTATAGGATGTTTTTTAACCCTATGGTTTCTTTTATCAACCCTAATTAGAGCCTTTTTGCACATGCTCACGTGAGGACTGGTTTTGGTGCTGGGGGCTGGTCTGGACCGGTCTTGGACTTGGAGCTGGTCTTAGGTTATTTTGATGGTATTAAGGTCCTTCTGACTATTTAATAGCAGTCCCTGGAGGTTAGGCAAATGCACACATACAATGTTGGAAATTGCATAATTAATAAATTTATTATTAAAATTATCGGTCCTATTGCTTTAAAATGGGCAAATGCTATTGGATGATCTTTTACCTAAACGTTGTATTTCTAATAAGGAGGTTCTTGTGGCACGTGTAGGGCTTCAACCTTATAAGATGTGAAAGCCCCTATCTTTTTGGTAATTATGTTGTTCTAAAACTTATTTAGGCTTCGATCCGTCATACAAAATTGTATTATAATAAGGAGGTTCTTGTAAGGCAGGACTTGTATCAGGGTCTGCGCCCTGGCCCTTTGAGTAAAAGATTTTAGCGCCATTCTTAACAATGAACATTTTCCTAATAGAAGCTGATAATGCACACCTCTCTCTCTTCGTTTCCCCTTTCTCTTTCTCACACCACAAACAAATCAATTAATTAATCAATCTCAAACAAATCCGTTCGACCATCAGATAAAATCAATCAACCCGAAATTATGTCTTACAGTTTGCGGAAACCGATTACAGTTCAAACTGAATGCATTAAAGTTAATTAAATAAATAATAAATAATTTCCTAATGCAATGATGCTTTATGTATAAGTTCTAAACAGCCACCACCTATACATTAAACATCATATCTGATTTTTTTTAAACATACACAAAACTATTTCATTGTACGTGTTCATTAACAGTTTAAAACCCATTAAAAGTTAATTACTTATATATAACATAGAGTTAAATTAAAATTAACATGTTTTAAGAATATCAAGTTGATATAACGGAAATAAAAGGCAAAGGTTTTAATGGTTTATTATTATATGAATTAACAATAACTATAAGTTTAAAATGTGCGTACCTACTATTTTGTAGAGCTGATCTTATGACGTTAACCTTGTAATAATACATTTAAAAATCTTTATCGGCATTTTTTGTTAGCAATATCAGGTAAAAACATATATTAAAAAATACCTTACCTTTAGAAGTTTTCCTTCAACGCTACCATATTTAAACTGAATTTTTTTATACAACGTGTTCACTAAAACACGCTTTGTGAATGCTGAATATAAACACTGAAATACCTGTCATTAACTATTTAGAAAGTAATACAGAAAAACCTGAATTCGTATTTAACAAAATGCTTACAAAAATTTACATTCAAACACAAATATTTTAAAAAATTTTAACAAAATTTTTAAATAATTGAATCTTTTATAAAACTCATTAAACGGATTAACATTAAATACTTAAAATATGCTTTATACTACGTCTATTATTACATAGAGATGGGATTATTCAAATTTAATTGATTTCGATAACTCTAAATACTTAACCGTTAAATCTTGCTTCTTTTCTCGATATCAAAAAAGCTACTAGTGATACATTAAGTAAGCATAATAGCGGATACAGCTACATTGCTAACGATTATTTGTTTTTTTGCATGGATTTTTAATGAGACAGCCTCATATTTTTTTAAAACATAACATCTATCAAACGAGATTTTTGGATACAATCTTCTCCCTGAACCTTGAACGATTATATTGTAAAACCTATAAAAAGCTAATAACCCTAATAGTTTTCAGACATTATTACATGGAACGAGGTTAGCCCTAAATTAATGGTTTCAACACGGCTCTGGAAATGCTGCCACGCTTCCTTTTTAGCTCCAAAGTTTGTATTCACTTCCTTCAATTTTTATCTGCATTCTGTTTCGACTGTACGTTTTCTAATACATAAACAGAATCTTCAATACTGTGATACGTGTAGCAAAACACATTAGCTAGTTAGTTTCACCTTATTTTTACATGCAAGCCTGATCTTATCATAAATAAATACATCTTCAAAAAAGCTAATTAAACATAACTCCGGGCCTGGGTTAAAAACGCCCAATTATAGCTTTTTCAACACAATGGGCCTTTTACCTATCAGCTTTGCCGAGGATCAAACGAAAAACACGCATGCACGCACGTAACACGTACGCACGCACGCAAGCTCGCACGCACGCACCAAGTTGCACGCACGTTCGCATGCACCGCAGTACGCTCCCGTACACCCCGTACGCTCGCACGCCGCTCGCCTACCACCAAGCTGCACGCCCACGCACACCGCCTCCGCCGCCCACGACCACACACACGCCCACAGAGCGCGAAACGCAAACGAAAACCACACAACAAACACGTAAACAAAACACGCAAAACCGCTACCAAAACCACGCTAAAACGCAAACACAAAACTGCAAAACGTCAAAACCATACGAAAAAACCCAAACCCACAAAACCACGCTGCGAAACTTACAAAAAATCAAGACGGTGGAGCACCGTTAGGAAAAAAAAGGTTTATTAACAAAATTGAAGGAAAGCTTTTTTGAAAAAATTATTATTTTATTATTATAAACAACAATACATCATTTTTTTATCGGTTTCTTCTTCTTCACCGTGAGTCGTCTCATCATCATGATTTTGATTTGCCCTTCCCCCTACCTCATCTCTTCTTTCTCTTCTGTGAACCATCATCCCTTGGATGTGCATTCAGCTCAAAACGTCATCGCTTCAGACAGCTGCGTATCGTTTCTCGTGTGTTTCGCTCTTTAAAGTGTAACTGTCATCAGTGAGCATTCAATAATGTATTCTCCTTTTATGAGCCAACATCAGCGGACATTAGAGATTTTACTGACTTTTAATAAACTATTACAACATAACCGTTCAAGATAATGATGAAAGCGATGACGTGGTTGAGCTGGTTATCTCACATCCAAGATGATGGTGATGGTTCACAGAAAGAAAGAAGAGCGATGAGGTAGGGGGAAGGGCAAATCTCAAAATCATGATGATGGGACCTACGGTTCAAGAAGAAGAAAACCGATAAAGCATGTTATTAAATAATAATGATGTATTGTTTTTAATAATAATAATAATATATTTTCAAAATTAAGCTTTCCTTCTTTTGTTAATAAACCTGTTTTTTTTCTAACGGTGCTCCACCGTCTTGATTCATGTTTGCAAGTTTAAAGTTTTTTCGCTTTAGCGTGTTTTTTTTGCGTGTTTTTTATTTGGTGTTTGTGTGTTTTTTTTTGGTGTTTTGTTTTGGTGGTTTTGGTTTGCGTTTTTGGTGCGGCGTGGTGCGTTTTGTTTGCGTTGGTTGTTTGTGGTTTTGTGTTAGTGGGCGTTTGCGTGCGGCTCTTGTGCGTGGTGGTGGCGCGCGTGCGGCGTACGAGCCGTGCGGGTCGTGCGCGGCGTGCGGCTCGTGCGTTGGTGCGGCGTCGTGGGCGTGCGGCGTCTGCGGTCGGTTTGATCGTCCGTGCGTCGAATTGGTGGTGCGTGCAGCTTTTGGGCGTGCTTTCTGGTGGCTTTTTCGTTTATTTGTAAGCAGGCTGCATTTAGTAATTTAAGGTTGACTAAAGCTAATGGGTTGCTTGCTAACCCCCAGTTTTTAATTCTTTTTTAGTATTTAAAAAGATCAGGCTTGCAGTAAAGTAAATAGAGGTGAAACTAACTAGCTAAGGTTTTGTGTAACCACAGATTGAAACTTTTATTTTAGAAAACCTCGCCTGAAAAAATGCGATAAAAATTGAAGGAATGGTACAATTCGCAAGTGATTTAAGGTTGATTTCAACCTTTGAAAAGTTAATTTAAATAACCTCGTGTCCATTAAAATTCTGAAAAACTATAGGGTTATTAGCTACTTTATATTGTTACTTAATGTTCAAGGTAAGCGATGAGGAGACAAAATTTTTGACTTGAGATTTAAGTTTCAAAAATTATTTAAAAAATCCATCAAAAATAACGTTAGAATTAGTTACCCTATTTGTTTAATGTATCACGTATAGTTTTTATAAGAAGAAAAATTATGTATTTAGCTTTAAATAATTTTTGAATAAATTTTGTAATAATGGTTATAAAAGTTCATATTTTAAATGTTTTTGTAACATGTTTAATGAGTTTTTATAACCTGAAATTCAATTATTTAAAAAAAATTTTTTTTTAAAATTTTTGTTTTGAAAAAATTTTTTTTGTAAGAATTTTGTTAAATAAATTATTTTTTATTCTTTTAAATATTAATGAATATTAATATTTTATACAAATTAAAAATTTTATAAACTTTATAAAAATTATTTAAATATTACTTAAAAAAATTTAAAGGTAACTAATTTTAAATATGTTTTTACCTATATTTAAAAAAATTATAAAATTTTTAAAAATTATTACAGGTTAATATAAGATCACCTACAAAAATATAGCAGGATTTTAAATTTATTATTGAATTAGTTTTAATAAACCTTAAAATTTTTTTTATTTGTTAATAATTGATATTCTTAAAAACAGTTAATTTAATTTAACTTATTTAAAAATAATTTAAAAAATAATTTTATATATATTAATAATTAATTAAATTACTTTTTTAATGGGTTTTACAATTTAATGAAATTAAATGAAATGTTTTGTTGGTAATTAAACATGCAAATAAATCAGAATGTGTTTAATTATAGGTGGTGCTGTTTAAACCCTGTATAAAAAGCACAATTAGAAATTTATTTATTTTTCATATTTTTCCCTTTAATATTCATTTAACGTAATCGGTTTGAAACTTAAAAAATTTGGTTGATTAAATTTTTATCTATGGTCGAAATTTTTTAATTGAAATTAATTGATTTGTTTTCGTGGTGAAAAAAAGAAAAAGATGACAAAAAATTCATTAAAAGGGAAAAAGCCATTAAGCGAGAAAAAAATTTTAAAAAAATAAATAAAGTTCATACTTAAACCATAGATTAAGAATTTTGGTTAAAAAAATTTTAATTAATTTAAAAAATAATTAAAGATCCATCAAAGCTATCAATTAAAATTTTAGGATAAAAATTTAATTAAAAAATTTAAAGACAAATTTATAAACTTCAGTTGAGAATTTAGGATAATTAAAATTTAAAATAATTAAAGTCAACTTAATTAAATAATTAAAATCACCATTCAAAATAATAAAATCGGCCTATACGAATTAAAAAATGGGTTAAAACACGGTTCACGGTCATATAAAAATCGCCAAAAACCCCATTTTTGATCAAATCAAATGGGCCATTTAAATTTTTTCTAATTAAAAATAATTTTATTTTTTAAAGTGAACATTTTTTAAAAGAATTTTACCTTTAATAAATAAACGGGGTGTTTACCATAGCTAAAATAGTGTTTTATTAATTAAAAACTCAATATTCGAAATCCTAAAAGTATAATGTCCCTGTAACCCACATTTTTGCAATTTATTTCAGTTTAACATTACTTTAGAAAATAAGTTAAAAAATAATTTTCTAGATGTTACCATAAATAATGAAAATTTATGGTAAAAAAAACTTGTGCAGTTGTAGTTAAATGAAAAACCTTAATTTAATTAAATAAAATCGTGTAATCATTTATTTAAATTATTTTTTTAGCATTTAAACATTTAATGTACCATTACAAAATGTTAAAGCCAAAAAAATTAAAATTTGGTGTTACGATTTTAAGTCCTGTTTCTTTAATTGGGATAGAAAAGCCAAACCTATTCCATTTCTTTTTCATGTAAAAATTTCCAAAAATGGTTTAAAATATTAACATTTCATAATGGAAACACTTTTTTGGGCATGAAAATAGGAACCTAAAAAATATTCCTAAAAATGGAATAAACGGAAAGGTTAAATTTAAGGTTAAATTTTTCAATAAAAAATTTTGCTTTTCGGACCGGACGTAGAATGATTTTTCTTTTATTTTACATGAAAATTTTGTCAAAAATGTTACCATGGAAAAAAAGCGCCACCTTCGAAAAACAAAAGGAAAGGATCTAACAAAAATGTTTTTACCGGTTCCAATTAGGAATTTATATTTCGGAATTTGTCAAATCACAAAGGAATTAATTTTTCCGATGCACACCGTGAAAAAATGTTTTTAACAAATTTTTTTGTGATTATCAAGAGCACGTACATATAAATGCATACAGGCCATGGTTTATCCTAATTAATAAAATAATTAGCATGGGTTGATTCTATTTTAAAGTTGACTTTAGCTGCATTTTTATGTAGATTTTAAACACGTAAATCGTTTTAAAACTAATTTTGTCCATAAATAAACAAGTACGCATATATAAACACATAAGCTAAAAAAAAATTAAAAGGCCACGTGTTTCATTCTCTCCCCAAGGGGGAGGGCGAGCTGCTTGAGGTGTCCAAGCCCCTTAAGCCACAATCATGTATTACCACCATGAACCCAGCATACATACATACATTACGTATATATGCGTGGTTCTGAGGGGGAAGATACTACTCCAGCATTCGCCTAAATAGTCGCATATGGTGTGCGTATACGCAGTGACCATGCCGCTACATGTGTATGAGGAAAACCTCATACAGGGTAGACGGTAACGGACTCGAATGCATCACCTCCCCAATGCTAAGCAGGTCGTGTTACCACAACTCTATTAGTTCGGTACAAAAGTGAAAATTTACCCTTCGTTAATAAAATAATTAACTGGGGTTGATTGTATTTCAAGGTTGATTTCAGTAGTATTTACATGTAAATTTTGAACGCCTAATTTATTAAATAAAAATCCGTGGATAGCTTCAAATCAGTGTCACCATTAAGGTTATTTTATGTTATTTGGCAGCATTTTAAACCTGTTCATTTGAAAATGAGGGTATTTCCACAATACAAGTACATTTTTACCGAAAGCAGCCAAAAAAAATTTCAGAAATCTTCGAAGTGTTAGCAGGCAGCTAAAGAAATCATTCCCGATTGTATCTGTCATTGGCGCAATCACCCGAAATCATTTGCGCAAACCATATTTTCCACCTCTTTCAATTGTAAAAATCGTGTCGGGGCAAATTTTGGTTGCGTAGGTAGTGATTAATCACTTTTACAAGTAAAATTTTTGGAAACAGCAATTTTTTTGGTGCATGAATATTATGTATACTTTTTAAATTATTCTTAAAAAAAATGTAACTACATCTTGTCTTGAGGATAAATATTAGGTTAAATTATAATGTGCAAACACATTATACAAATATCTTGTCCGCCCGTTTGTACGCCGTACCGATTGACGTAGAATGATATTGTTTTCTTTAAAATATTTTTTAGTACACTAGTAACTGCTGGTACAACCAACATGGTTGACATGGAGATAAAATGTTACGGTCAAAACTCGAACACATACATAATACTGGAAAACGATTTCAAGTAACAATACACGATATTTGGCGCATTTTGTACCGATGCCCAATAAGTGAATGTTATGCATTTTAACCAGAGATGTCATAATCGTCACAAATGAACATCTAGATCACAAGGATTGTGATCCCGATCTCCCCGGACACACACCACGGAGTGAAAAAGAATTTGTTTTCACGATTGATCTCCTCTCAAAATGGGGAGAGAGGGGATTCTTAAACTGGTATGCCTCTAAAGAAAGGTGTCCACCTCATTTAGCGATATCGGACATAATTCCGAAACGGTACATCATAGACACATCATACAACCACTTCTTAGAAAGCTCTCGATAAGCCGCTTACCTCCTCAGAATGAAAAATAGAGAAGTTTTATACGGATATGGTATCTCCAAAATGAGTTAAGTTTACAACTGTATACACGGTTTGGTTTACAATATACCTTATTCCTTATATATTGTAATAATATTTTTAGTGCTAAGACAGTTGGGAAAATCATAGCTTTTGCACATGACAATCGCATACACTTCTGGTACATTTATAGCAGCTGAAATCAATCTGATATTGATACATTCACATATGAGTTTGTTATTAGCATGGAAAGAACAAATCTTATATGTTTTGATCTTGATCTATTTTAACAGTCTCACCAACACACTAGCATCAAACATCTCCCGTTAGAAAGCTCTCGACAAGCCGGAGTAAAAAACAGAAGTTTTTTGACGAATTTGGTATCCCCTCAAAATTGGGAAGAAAGAAGAAAGAAGTACTTTTTCACCAACTCTCACCCTCTCCGACCTACTTTTCGGGGAATTGGAGCCCTACAGATTGGGGAGGGTTTTAAATGCTCCCACAGATAATGGGGAGGTAGTAGTACAATGCTCCAAGGCATATCTTCATGATACTGAAATGAGAGTATTTTTCTACCAACTCTCATTCCCTCCGATCACCCTATAATCCAGATCAGTCACAATTCCGAAACAGTAGACCACTCGTTGTAAAGCTTTCGACAAGTCGACAAGACCCCGCAGGGTGAGAAAGAGTTCAAGTTTTCTCGACGGTTTTGATCTTCCCACAAAATTAGGCGGGAGATCCTTAAACGGTCTGGACGTAAAAATGCTTTTCACCAACTTTCACCCTTTCCCGCTATAAGCGGAATTGCTTATAATTCCGAAACAGTTGATCACCACTCGTTTCGCCATAGGAATTGAGTGTGCAACATATTACATTATCCAGCTTAAGCCTATTATTACTTACAAATTTACAAAATGTAACGTTTCCTGTTAATAATTAATCAATTATTACATATTATTGTTAGAAAATTTGATTTTATAGAATAAGGCGCAATGGGTATCTATGAACAAAAATCACTTTAAGTATGACACGAAATCAAAATATCTGGTGTGGAACACCACATAACCTTCCAACCTACAACATGGAAATTATGAGAAATAAAGTAATTTTAATAACATTTTTTTAAAGATAATTATGTAACCTCTTTTATAAGAAGTTCATTACGAAAATAGGCAATATTGTAAACGCAAAAACAATAATTTATGTCAAACAGACGTTTAAAACTCCATGACAGATAGAAGTTAAAAGATATCTGCTAACTTAAATTAAAAGAAATGAAATAATTTTAATTTCAATTTGTTTAGAATAACTATGATGCAATCTCTATTTTATACCTTCATAACGAAAACAGGCAACATTGTAAAAACAAAAACAATAATCTATGTCAGAGTGACGTTTAAAACTTCATGTCAGATAGAGATTCATAGACATACATGCTACCGTAAAAAAAATTCCAAAGCCGCCCGCTTCTATAAAAATATCGATAATACATTTTCATTATATTTATTTAATTTTTACAGTTATTACGCTTTACATTAAAAAACTTTGTAAACAAAATTTATGTAAAATTAAATTTTCTTTAAAAAATACGTCTACACTTTTTCTTATAAAATTAATCGATATGTTTAAGGTCTATACCCAGGTATTTTTATATCTTTTAAATATGCAGCTCTTTTAGAAATATTTGATAAAAGCCAAAAATTACCTCTAATAAATCCCCCTTCTCCGCAGCTGGATTTTTCCCAAAATCTAATCCGCTCCAGAAGAAATGAAAACAAGCATAAATACAGAATTTTAAGTACGTAGATATTTTAGTTCTGGAGTTATCGTGGATACTAACATACATCCATACACACTGAGACACACACACACACACAAACGTTGTAAAATGAGTTAATAAAGTCGATTAGCGATAGTGAAAAAAAGTCGATTGCATAACCTTCTATACCTACATATGTATATGTAGCTTGGAAGGTAAAAATTGTTGTTAAAAACCCTGCGACTGTTATGGTAATCACTTTAAATTCCTGTGATTTCCATGACAATTCATGAAGTCACAGTCTAAATAAAGAAATCATAGGATTTTTAGTGTATAAATTTGTGCATAAAGAAGAATAATTAGATAATTACTTTATTTATTTTTTATATTACCTATTTTAAGCTTGTGTGACATTATTTTGAGGTCGGCATATGACTGCTAGTAATAGTCCAAAAAAGAATAACTTAATCTCAAACAGTAAACATAAAAATTTATACATATTCTGTATTACATTATATGCTCTTTTCAATTAATTATATTAAAACATTTGTTTACTCATTAATTTGGTTAAAAAATAACTATTTTTATGACTAAATAATGACGTTATACTTTTGTTAAATAATAATGAATATTTAATTCTTATGAATAACATAAAAAAAGTTTAAGATAAAATTAGCGAACAAAATATCATACATTCATATTAATGAAGTAATTAACGTAAATGATTTAAGGTACGCCATTCAATAAGCAGAAACACACAAAGATAAAACAAAATAGATAAAGTAAAGTGAGAACGCAAACGTAAACAAATCAATTATTCATTGGTATAATGCTGAACTACACTTTCATAAAGCAATTACTGAACGGCCAATTTTTGTTACTTAATATGGTTACTGCAATAATTTAGTCATTTTACATGAAACCCTATTTGACGGCCATATACAGACGTCAAATTGATATCGGGATATATATATATATATATATATATATATATATATATATATATATATATATATATACATACATACAATTGAATTTTAAATATGGTGTGACATAAAAATGTAATACCAAGATGGCCTTGGAATTTTTGGACCAAACTTGCCAAAAATGTTTAACTAGTCAAACGTAGTAATTGATTAAAATTTCATTCTAAATAATCCAGTAACCATGGAAAATTTGACGTTTTACTTGTTTTAACAATCGAGAATATTGGGAGTATTTCTTGAACGATTAAGTCCATTTCGGTATTGCTTATGGTTGTAATTCTTTTGCTTTTGTGTTCTTCTTTGCATTTTGAGGTTGGGATTATGCCTAGAGTGCGGCAACGTGTAAATTATCAACAACTAAATGAATTCGACAGAGGTCGCATTATTGGCTTATGTGAAGGTGGTTTTTCATTCAGAGAAATTTCTAATGGTTTAACCGTAATCAAACCTCTGTAGTACGGTGTTATCAAGCATGGTCTAGAAAAGGTCAACAACGTCGCAGAAAAGGAAGTGAACGACTAAGAGAGACAAATGTGGTCCAGGACCGCCATCTCCAATTAATGGCATTAAAAGACCGATTCTCAAGTACAAGATCAATAGCTGATCAATGGTTTGGAAACGAAGGACGTCCTGTAACCCTTCGTACAGTTTACCGTCGAGTTAGAGCTTTTGGATTTCAGTCCTATCGACGACACCTTGTGCTTCCGCTGACGGCACGTCGCCGAGAGCTACGTTTGGAGTGGTGTCCCTTACGGCTGGATTGGGACGTGGAATGGCATAGGGTGGTCTTCAGTGACGAATCCCAATTCTGCTTGGGAATGCACGATGGTCGCTTGAGGGTCAGACGTAGACGTGGAAAACGTCGCAATGTGAAGTTTTCTGTTGAACATGTGCACCACACTGTAGATGTTATGGTATGGGGTGCTATTGGTTATGGAAGCAGGTCTCAGTTGGTATTCATCCGAGGCAATATGAATGCCCACCGATATGTTGATGAAGCAGTAGTACCCTCATACCCTTTCATTCATCCAGGAGCTGGAGGACCCGATTTTCCAACAGGATAATGTCCGTCCCCACATTGAAAGGCTTCGAAGAGGCTAACGTCAATATCTTGCCGTGGCCACCCAGATCTCCCAACCTCTCGCCCATCGAACATGAAGAAATCGATCACCCGTTGGAATCCATGCCAAGAAGGGTGCGGGAGACTAATAGGGGTGGTGCAACATATTATTAATAAAAAATGCCTTTATCTTTTGTTTAATTTCTTTGAAATTTTAATCAATTGCTACATTTGTCTAGTTAAACATTTCTGCCATTTTTATGTCACAGAGTATACATACACTTCAAATGCAGTGTCAATCCAACTTCTCCGGTGCTAGAGTAGCGTTCTACTAACTGAGCTATCCAAAACGGCAAATCACACTCGATTTAAACTTAAGCTGTATGAATATTCTTAGTTATCATGTTTTTTGTATATATTATTAAGTTCACAGTCATTTTTTGTGCTTGGCATGTGCAAATTTCGAGTTCACATGACATACCTACTTACTCAAAAGAGGACTGTGATTTTAATATAGTAAAAACATCGTAACTAATTTATTGCGTGTATTTTCAAAATTCAATTTTACTTATTGTTGGTTGACGGTTTTTGTTTAATATAGATGAAATTATGAGAGAATTCCGATATCGGATTAACACTTTTATTCCAGCACTACGGTCGAACATGCAACTTTGTTGTTTTTACATATGTTATATGACGAAGACGGAAAGAAATTTGTTGTGTATAACACCGCGGGTTGTGAAATAAAACCTACACTGTACGTTAAAACATAGGTTCAATTTAAGTACATGCGTTAGAAGAAAATGCAAAAGTACATTGGCATGTCTTTATATAAATGACAAATATGGACTTAAAATTATCTACACAACAGTACTTCAATTTTTTTACTCACATCATGATGATATAAACAATTAAGTTCATAAAAGTAACTAACTATTAAAAAAACAATTTCTGATGAGCCTGAATACCTACATAAAATATTAATATACACTTTATTTAAAATCGTTATACTATCTAATCCTTAATCCGGAACCTTCAACAAGCCGGTTAAATTTTAAACTATGATATTTTTTACAAATTGACAATTATTATTTTCAGTTATTTTTGTAACCTTTACCTATAATTGTACACAAAAAAACGAATTCCAGTTAAGAAAATTGAAATGTGAAAAGTTTTTTGGTTTCGAAAAGCGTTTTAAATTTCAATTTTACACAAAAAAAAACGAATTTTACTTCACAACATTCAAAACCTGACATTTAATTTTAAAATATGCATAAATACTTTCATTATGACGATAAAAACTTTCAAGTTCGTAAAAGTGCCTGAACAATTAAAAACCAATTATATTTCTAGGACAATTAAAATCTTTGGAATATATAGGTATAGGAACGATTTACATTACAACTTTATCTTTCTTTAAATTCTAGCAATTGGTAATTAGGAATAGTATAAATTAAACGAGTAAAATAAATATTCCAAAAAAACCTTCGAATTTCAATTTTCTTAACTGGAATTTTTGTGTACAATTATAGTTAAAAGTTACAAGAATTACTGAAAATGATACTTGTCATTTTGTAAAAAATGTCAGAATTTAAAATTTAAGCTGGCTTGTAGGTTCCGAACTAAGGAATAAACCGTAAGCAATTAGATAGTAAAACGATCTTAAATAAAGTGTATAAAGTGAGAATAATGAGAAAATTCGTGCACGTAATCAATGGCACTTTGTAACTAGGTGATTGTACCAACTACTTAAAATTTTTTTTGTTGGTTAAATTCATAGAAATCATGTTAATTTAAGAAAAAATCTACTAAATTTACTAATAAAGTTAAATTTTTGATTTTAATTATTTGTCACAATCTATTTTGAATGAAAACGACAAAAACATTTGAAATTTGGGATTTATTTTTTTTTAAGTTTGTCCAGTGTCTTATTAGTACGATTCATTGTATCGCACTTTAATCGACTTAATTGTTTGTTTAAATTTTGTATTTATAAAAAAAAACTGTTCTTTTAAGAACAAGCGTGTGTATCATTTCGTGATTATTCCTAGAGATATCAATTTATTAGTACAATCGTTTGATTCACCTAACCTAATAATGGCGGGTTAAAAGGAACTACATATAAACATACTATAGTAGCGCCGGGGAGAGGTGTCTCATGGCGGACTCGAGAATGGGGATATAATTATTACTGTGAAGTGCATCTGTTTCCCTTTATCTTAGTGCGAAGTTTCCACTTAAAGAAAGACGGGTTATAATTTAAACGTCTGCTACATATTTTAAATGCAGGACTTACAAACGTATGTCGATTCTAAAGTCAAAGCGCATGACGCTGTCAGATGTCTTCTTGGCTATTTAACCTCAAATTATTCTTCGTATTTCGTTTCGTATAATCGCATCGTGTTTTGTAGTTATAATAATTTATCTTTCGCTTCGTAATTTATTAGTTTCCATTGCATTTGTAAACAACAGTGTTTTTTTCAAAACTATTATTATTAATATTCACTATTACGAGGTAAGTTTAAAATGCAAAATGTATTTCCAATTGATTGAATACATTTATTTATTTTGCAGCAAATAATGATGTCATTAAAAGGTAAATCTTTGAAAAGCCAAACTCAAGCAATGCTAGTGAATACACTACATTATATCGAGATGGAACGCGATAACGGTGGGCCAAGTTTACCTTTAACTTCCATTATCCAGGTACGCTTATAATTTTCACTATTTAAATTTATATTTATGTAATATTATGTTACAGCGAACTGATCTCGCATGCTGCATTTCCGAGAAAACCGTAACTCGGACAAAGGCAAGAATCGCGCTCGCTTTAGAATCTGGGAAATCGACGCCGGATTCACCGCAAAAACATAGGTTGCGTTTGAAGTCGAAGTCAGAGGATGTGGACGAATACGTGAAAGACGTTTTGAAACGAAAAATTTACACCATGCATGCAACTGGTAAATAATTCAGAAATTATTTTTGAAATGGAGTTAATCACTGTTTAATTTTAGGCTCGCGTATTACTATCGAAAAACTCCAAACTGAACTTAAAGAAGATACAATATTTACCTTCAGTAAAACGAGTTTGAAACAATTGTCACTCACACAAAATTGGTTTTGAATTCAAAGTTGACGATGGAAGACGGCGTTTAATGGAGCAGGTTGCTGGTGCTCGAGCAATATTTTTGCGAAAATATTTTGCTATTAAAAGTTGTTAGTTAGTTACGATCCTGTCCTTTTGAATGAGACGTGGATTTTTAGTCGAGGAAGCGTTCAAAAATTATGGCATGATAATGATTTGAAAAGCAGAAAAAACAAACCGCTAGGAGAAGGGAAACGGTAATTAAAATAGTCCGATTTGTTAAAAGTATGTTTAACTGAATAAATTTTAGTTTGGTTTTATACCTAATTCATCATTGGTATTTTCCAGTAAAAGTAAGATGACTACCACGATAATATGAACGTTGATTTATTTCAAAAATGGTTTCAAGAACAGCTTTTACCAAATTTAGTAAAACCAAGCTTGATAATTCTTAACAATGCCAGTTATCATTCTACATTAGTAGAAAAATTACCTTCAAGTAGTTGGAAGAAAGAAGTTCTTTTTTTTAAGAAAACACAACATTCCTCATTCGAATGATGTGCTGAAAGTGGAATTATTACAAATTGCCAAGGATTTAGAAGTTCCAAAATATATGCAATTGATGAAATCGCTCATCAATGGAGACATCAAATTTTACGTTTACCTCCGTATCACTGCCAATTCAACCCTATCGAGTTAACGCGGGCAAATTGAAAACAGTATTACAACAAAAACGTTGGAATACAGGGCTTCAGGGACGAGAATGTTTTATCGCTATAATGGAAGGATTCATTAAACAAGGTAACTGGAGAACTGTGACAAAAGTGTATTTTACATGCTGAAAAGGAAATGAGCCAGTGGTGGGGCGTTCAAAAAAGAGCTGAGGAAATGGTAAAACCTCTAGTAATCAATGTCGGAGAGTTGAGTGAAGATGATAGTGAAAGTGAAGGTGACGACTTTTAATTATAAGATGTCCAATATTTCAATTTAAAGCAAAAATTAGAATCTTAGTTACTTTATAACATTGTAAAGAATTATTATATTTAACATATACCTCTGTAGCTGTACTTAGGTTAGATTCGTTATATATATATATATATATATATATATATATATATATATATATATATATATATATATATATATATTGACAAACTGTAAACTGAGATTTTTAAAATCGGTTATATTATTAACTAATAATAAATCTCATTTTTAACATCCAATACAGTGTATTTATTTATGACAAAATCAGTTATTTATAAGTGGCTTCGATAACAAAATTACAGTCTTGGCTCTTTTGACGCAGTGAGATCTGTCGGCTAAAAACGATCATCCGCAATTAACCAAACTTTTCGCACTTCATTCGGGCACTGCCTACTGCTAGCTAATTCGTTTCTTATTGAAAATTATTGATATAATTAATTTGTAAAACAGATCGAAAACGAAATTTTGTTGACCCGGTCTCGGTTCTGATAATCGTTTACAGTTGTACAATATATTTTTATCATATGACTACACACACTCGGTGGACTTTACATGCCAGAATAAGTGCGAACTGACCTTAAACGAAATTCGACTTTATGTATACGAATGGATGGAGATTTTTAAGACCTTTAGGATGCTAAATCCCGGGATATTCGAACAATAATTTTATTTAAATTTTACAGCGCCGCTTAAATTTGAAAATAACCTAGAAACATTGACATGTTTTGTTGATATTCAAAATTACTAACTATATGAACCAATAACGACATACGTTTTTAAAATCTTAAAATATGCTTTACTAAAAGATGAGTCATAAGACACCTCTCGGCGGCCGACTTTACAAAATTACGTCATGAAAAAGTTATGATGTGCACGCATCTTATTATTCTCACTATATTAACATTTTATGTAGGTAGTAGGGCTCATCAGAATTTTTTTAATTGTTTAGGTACTTTTAGAGACTTAATTGTTTATATCATCATAATGAATTTAGTTATGCGTAGTTTAAATAGATGAGAATTATTCAATTTAATTTTGTTAAGTTTGTAACATTTGAAAAACGATACAAGTAAAAAATTTTGAGGTACTGCTGTGTAAATGATTGAAGTCCATATTTGACGAGACACTATACAGCGCAAACTATTCCAATATTGCGCATGATCAAGGTAGATTTATATGGCCAAATAAAAAAAATGGAAATAAATCTACGGTAACCTAGGTTACCGTAGATTTAATTTTCATTTTTTTACCCTTTTTTATTGGAATGCTTTGCTTATTGCGCATGATCGGTAAGGAATAATTTGCTTTGTTTAGTGTATCGTCATATTTGCCATTTATGTACAGACATGCCAATGCACATTGCATCTTCTTCTAATGCATATACTTAAATTGAACGTTTTAACGTACAGTGTACACACACAACGAATTTCTTTCAGTCTTCATCATGTAACATGTGTAAAAACGACATGCATGTTCGACCGTAGTGCTTGAATAAAAGCTCTAATCCGATATCGGAATTCTTTCGTAATTTCAACTATACTAATTTTCATATACAGGTTGTTTCAAAATTAACGCCCGCCCTTTCCGAATATGAATCGGGTGGCTAAAACACATTGAAGAGTAAAAATTTTGCGTTTTGCCCTTGGTTACCGAGTTATTGATAACAAACAAAAATCTAAAATTCAATCTGTAAACTGTATTAATAACGAAGTCACTTCAAAAAATTAACTGGCGTCGGATGCTAGGGTGATGTTAAAAATGTATGATTAGTTATACGTAATAAGTATAATTATAATTTCATACGGTTATTTGTTTTAAAAATGGAACGTTATTATTCTAATCGAGAATACGTTGACATGTTAAAAGTATTAGGTGTGTGTAATAACGCCAGCGCTACAGCTAGAGCGTATGCGGAAAAATTCCCACGTCGACGACACCCTGATGCAAAAACTGTTAGATGGGTTGACCAAAGATTACTGGTAACAGCTAAATTAAGTCCAAGATTAAATAAAGGAGGACGCTATCCTACGCTAAACGTCGTCCAAGAAGAGTAAATTCTTGATTTTGTTGATGCGGATCTAAGCATAAATCTTCGATTTACATCGAGACAAACTCATTTTAAAAAAGATACAATTCATGGAGTGTTAAGAAGGAATGGTGTATATCCATTTAGGCCCCAAAAAGTTCAAGTTTACATGAGGGAGACAAGGAGCTTTGGATTAATTTTTGTAGATGGTTATTGGGTAACATAAACAATGATCCACATTTTATAGAAAATATTATGTTTACTGATGAGTGTACATGTACTCAGACAGAGAGCACAAATACTCATAACCTGCACGAACGGAGAGATGAAAACCCTCATTTAACACGTAGATATCCACCAAAGACCACGGTCAATAAACATTTGGGCTGGATTATTAAATAATAATGTAATCGGTCAAAACATTCTACCTAACCGACTTAATTAAGCGCTGTATTTTCAATTTTTAAACAGCATAAATTTTAAAGTAGCAACTAGATTGAATTGTTGGTTCCAACACGATGGTTGCTCCCGCACATTATGGTATACAAGTAAGAAATTTATTAAATCAAACTTTCCCCGACTGTTGGATTGGAAGAGGTGGACCCGTGCTATGGCCAGGAGGCCATACCACATGTTAGAAGCTGTGACAATAATAGACGAGAACATGCTACAGAGGGTTCGTGATTCAATGGTAAACGTGCAAATGTTTGCAATGAAGTAGGAGGCGATTTGTTTGAACACCTTTTGTAAATTAATTTCTTGTTTTATAATAATTATTTGTTTTTGTAATAAAGTTTAAAGATAGAATTTTAGATTTTTGTCTGTTATCAATAACTCGGTAACCAAGGACAAAACGTAAAACTTTTACTCTTACGATTTAATTTGTTTTAGCCACCCTATTCACATACGGAAAGGACGGGCGTCAATTTTAAGCACACATGCATATACAGGGTATATGCATGTGTGAAGCTGGCGTATCATTTCGTGGAAACTCATAAATAAATCAGAGTTCTGGTTTTATTTACAATAGTTCTAGAGTTCCTGATAGTTTAAACAAATAGTTCTAGTCGTTAAAGCACAAAAAAAACCTTCGGACAAACTGAGACGCCAGCTTCACGCGGCGTCTCACTTTGTCCTACGGCGTTTTCGTTATCAGAACTTGTTATAAATTAATAAATTCTATATGAGTTCTAAGAAGAGTTCTAGCTTCTAGAAGCAAAAAAATATTAATTAAGATAAAATAAAGACAAGCAAAACCCATATCTATAGACATCGTAATGGGACGCCAGTTGATTTTCGCCAGTGCTGTTTATTATAAAATGATTTCGTATAGTTTTAAGTATGCATAACGCTATTCCAAAGAGTTCTAATGATAGAAACAATTTTTTTAAACAATTATATTGCCTGAAAAACGTATATTTTCGTGTATAAAGGTGAGACGCTGATCGATAATCGATAGTGCTGTTCAATAAAAAGGTATTTTCGTATAGTTTTAACATGAATAATGATATTCCAAGGAGTTCTGGTGATAAAATCAATTAGAAATTTTTTTAAACAATTATTCTGTTTGAAGGATGGGTTGGCATAAATTACCATTTTTTATAATAGGTATTCTATAATTAGATTCGACATTGTTCCATTTTGGATAAAATTTGCATAAATCCAAGTATGTTTTCTTTTTATGAAGTTATCCCATCCAATTTTTTTTTATAATTAAAAGAATTATCCGAAACAGAGGAATCCGATATTAGAGTGCACGTTTTTTTAGTGTCATCGTCGTGAGATTTTTTTGCAGTTATATAGTTTTTATCATTATCATCCGTTTCACAAATCAATACAACATTTTAAAACGATACATTATTTGTTGATGCAAATCGTGTAAATGTCTGCATATTTGATTTTGCATCAGAAATGTTGAAATGTCAAGTTCTTTATGCACTTTATTGCTCTTGTCAAAATAATGAGGTTTTTCCTAATTAAAGTTTTCTCTGATATTTGATTATATTATATTTTTTATGTCAGATTAAACGAGAGTGACAAAAACAGAGAGAGAGAAAGAGATTTTATGTATATACAGGGTGTCCCAATAGTGCATATTCGGTCGATAGCTCCTTAGCCATTAAACTTAGGAGATAAGTTTAAATATGAAAGTTGTCTATTTTTATAAGCTGCATAATCTAAAAATAGTTTGGTTTCTACATGGTGTAATATAAAAGCGGTACAATATAGAAGTTTTGATTTTTAAATAGAACACCCTATACATTTTTTTATTTTTCGATTCTACATATAATTTTACATATTTTTTATAAGAATTACTTACAAGCTAAATCTTACAGTTTTTGAGATATTTGCAAAATTAACTAAAAACTGACATTTTTATGTAGTAATTCAAGTAGGCGTATCTCAGTTATTTTTGAAGATAAAAAAATAATCTTTGGTATAGAATTTATTTATACATGAGCTTACTTTAATCTATTGTCAAAATTGGATTTCAATATACAGAGTGATCACAAAAATTAATTCAATAACATAAATTTGAAAATGCTATATCTTCATTTTTTTAAATGGCACACCCTATATTTTTTTTAACGCCTTGTCTTCGTCTATTAGTCGGCTTTAATTTCTATTAAATATGTTCTATACCTATCTCTAATAGTTTCGGAGATATTTAAGTTTGTTCAATTTTTTTCGTTGATAACACTGAAGAGAGTAACATTAGTCGGTCAAAGCAAGCTGTGAATACATAACAAACTAAAAAACATATTAACTGAAATACAAACACTTAAAATTATAATAAATGTTCAATGTGACCACCATTTTGTTGCTGGCAAACATGAAGTCTTTGAATGAACGACAAATTTACTTTTCGTAACGTGGAAACATTTATATTTTGAATGACGTCTCTAATTCTTGCCCTCATATCATCTACAGTCGTTGGAGGAGTTTGATAGACTTTTTCTTTAATCCAACCCCAAAGAAAAAAGTCCAGCTTTGTCAAGTCAGGCGATCTTGCAGGCTAGGAGATCGGCCCTCCTCTTCCAATCCATTTGTTTTGAAACTGGATATTGAAATAATTTCTAACGTTTCTGCTAAAATGCGGAGGAGCGCCATATAATTGCAGCCACATTTCTCTAAGGGTTTGTAAAGGTAAATATTCAATAAAGGTTTCAAATTCGTTGAGCAAGAAGTTTAAAAATGAATTTCCATTGACCGTGTTTTCAAAAAAATATGGTCCTATAATTCTTTCCCCAATAATTCCAGCCCAAACATTAAATGACCAGCGGTGTTGATGATCAGCGGGAATTATAAATCTGGGATTCTCAGTATCGCAATAATGGAAATTATGTCTATTAACGTATCCATTTTTGTGGAAAGTAGCTTCACCAGTAAATAAGATCGTGCTAAAATAGTTGGGTTTTTCTAAATTTTTATTTATGGCCCAATTGCAAAAGTTTAATCTAATAACGAAGTCATCCTCATCTAATTCTTGTGCAAGTTGGACATGGTATGGATGATATTTATATTTTCTTATAATTCTATTAACTGATGTTTTTGAAACTCCAACTTCTAATTCTAATTGTCGGCAAGAAACGTGAGGATTTTCAATCACGGATTGAAGAACTAAATGTTCATTACTTTCGTTAATTGCAGTTCTTTCTCGTTCTAAATTGTCTTCGTACTGATACTGCCTGTTTGCTCAATCTTGCAAATGCTGAAACTTGCGGGTGTCGTGCATTTGGAAATGTTTGCTTATAAATTCGATGAGTAAAAAGACAATTTTTATCGCTTTCACCAAGGACATAAATCATATTAACAAGTTTTTCTTTCGAAAAATTCGTTTTGTAATTTAGGAAGTAAGTATACAACACTACACAAATATTAGCACTGTTTGACAAGTTTAATTTCTTAATTTGTTTTCGTTCATCTTTTGTTTTTTTTTTTGATTAAATTGTTTAATTTTACGATGAATCGTTTAAAAACATCTCAAATATCTCTTAAAAATGGTCGTTTCATACAATATTTATTATAATTACAATTTATGTATTTCAGTTAATATTTTTTAGTTTCTTATGTATCCACAGCTTGCTTTGACCGCCTAATGTTACTCTTCATCAGTGTTATCAACGAAAAAAATTGAACAAATTTAAATACCTCCGAAACTATTAGGGATAGGTATAGAACATATTTAATAAAAATTAAAGCCGACTAATAGATGAAGACAAGGCGTTAAAAAAATATAGGGTGTGCTATTTAAAAAAACGAAGATATAGCATTTTCAAATTTACGTTGTTGAATTAATTTTTGTGATCACCCGTTTATTCAAAGACTTCATTTTTGCCCGCAACAAAATGGTGGTCACATTGATCACTTATTATAATTTTAAGTGTTTGTATTTCAGTTAATATGTTTTTGAGTTTCTTATGTATTCATAGCTTGCTTTGATAGGTATAGAACATATTTCATAGAAATGAAAGCCGATTAATAGACGAGGACAAGGCATTAAAATTAAATATAGGGTGTGCCGTTTAAAAAAATGAAGATATAGCATTTTCAAATTTGTTATTGAATTAATTTTTGTGATCACTCTGTATATTGAAATCCAATTTTGACAATAGATTAAAGTAAGCTCATGTATGAATAAATTCTATACCAAAGATTATTTTTTTATCTTTAAAAATAACTGAGATACGCCTACTTGAATTACTACATAAAAATGTGAGTTTTTGGTTAACTTTGCAAATATCTCAAAAACTGTAAGATTTAGCGTGTAAGTAATTCTTATAATATATAGGGTGTTCTATTTAAAAATCAAAAGTTCTATATTGTACCGCTTTTATATTACACCCTGTAGAAACCAAACTATTTTTAGATTATGCAGCTTATAAAAATAGACAACTTTCGTATTTAAACTTACCTTCTAAGTTTAATGGCTAAGTAGCTATCGACCGAATACGCACTATTGGGACACCCTATATATAAGGCAATAATTAATAGACTGTATGGACCGGACAATTGAGCTGGAAAAGATGAGTCACCCGTGTAATATCTTCGTTTAAAATTACATTGAGTAATGATATTAAAAGGAAATGTAATTCTTTCCTAGATTGCATTTTACGTGTTTGAGATACACTCATTTCTTGTTGTTGCTGACGTCATAAACATCTCCAGTTATAGTTTATAACTTTAATCATCCTTTTTAAATATTATGGGGCATTGTAGATAATCTTTAAATCCAGGGCGTATTATTTTAGTAAATAGTTTTATCAGGTGATAAAAGAAGTTTAATCAATATATTTTTTTTGTTAGCACGCACTTGGCGTATACATTGCAACTAGTTTTCACTATCTAGCAATTTTGTTTGAATAATTCTTACTTAAATCTAAGTCTAAGGTCTTAAATCTAGGCAAGTCTTAGCGGTTGATGGATGTGTTCCCATTGGCGCACTCCATATATGTTTTAAAACACTTCTTTCACATGTTTTAATTGCCCTTAGCTTCACTATCACTAACTTAACTTATACTAGTTCAAAAGGTTTTTGCCTTTTTAACCTACGAATAAGTCCACTGTTGTCGAGTAATTGTAGTACTTCGACATTTTCATGTTCATGTAACCATGTTTTCTCGCGAACCGTTTAATCTCCTCGCTGACCAAAGGCACTTTCAGGTCTTTGTGGATGTCATCATTTCTGATGTACCATGGCGCGTTAACAATGTTCCTTAGTCCTTTATTCTGAAAGGTTTGTATCATTTTGACATTAGATTTCTTGGTGCATCCCACAGTTGCACTCCGTAGGTCCAAACAGGTTTTATAATCTGCTTGTACAGGAACAGGTTATTATGTAGAGACAGCTCGGAATGTCGTCCAAGTAGCCACCACATTTTTCTGAATCTGATGCAAAGTTCTTCGCGTTTTTTCTAGACATGTTCTTTCCACTTCAGCTTGGCATATAATGTCATGCCAAGATGTTTCGCTGTGTTAGCATGAAGGATTACTTGGTGATTAATTATCATTGGTAAATAATCTATTCTTTTGTTCGTGAAGTGTATATGCGTAGACTTTGTCTCATTTAACTTAATTCGCCATTTCTTGGTCGAATTGGTGACGTTGTTGACAGCTGCTTGCAGTTTGTTTGTAGCTGTTTCGATTTCGTTGCTTGTAGCTAGTAATGCAGTGTCATCGGCCAATGTAGCAGTTGTTACTTCATCACATTTAGGCATGTCGCTGGTATAGAGCAGGTACAATACCGGCCCAAGGACGCTTCCTTGTGGTACACCTGCAGCAATATCTTTTAGTTCTGAATATTCTTCGCCATATTTCACTCTGAATTGGCGGTCAGAGATATATGATATAAGGATTTGACTTATCTTTTTAGGCAGATTCTTAGCTAGCTTGTATTCGAGACCCTCGTGCCATACTTTATCGAAAGCTTGGGCCACGTCCAGAAATATAGCTGAGCATATTTCTTTTTCTTGTAGAGTTCTTTCAATTACATCAGTGATACGATGCACTTGATCGATGGTTGAATGCTTATTCCGAAAACCAAATTGGTGACTCGGGATAAGTTGCTTTTCCTCTATAACTGGTTTGAGGCGTTTTAAGAGAAGCTTCTCAAACAGTTTGGAAATGATTGGAAGTAGTGACATTAGTCGATACGACGACTTCGCGCAGGGTGCTTTGCCCGGTTTGGGGATCATAATAACTTCAGCAACCTTCCACTGCATCGGTACGTACTGTAGTCGTAGTGCAGCATTGAATAGGTGTGTAAGCTTCATTATGCCCTTTTTTGGAAGTTCTTTAAGGACTTGGCCACTTATAAGATCGTAGCCAGGTGTTTTTTTTTGGCACTTAGGTTCCTTCGAATCTCCTTTGCAATTTCGTTTGGAGTCATAGGTTCTAAAGGTCTATCTTCCTGTCTATTTATCTCAGGTAAGAGTTCATTGTAATCAGCTGGATGTGGTTGGAATGTATTTGCTAAGTGCTCAGCAAATAGCTCTGCTTTTTCGCTATCTTTCTTTGCCCAGCCACCGTTTTATTTACGAATAGGCGGATTTTGGTTTTGTGGACGTTTTAATCTCTTGGTGGCCTTCCAGAGAGAGTAATCAGTGTTTTTATCGACTGTTAGACCCCTTAGAAATTCAGAGAAAGTTTTTATTTTTAACAGCTTGAATCTCCTGCTTAAGTTGTTCATTTAATCGGTTAAGCAGTGTCTTGTCTGCAGGTGATCTGGTTTGTTGCCATTTCTTTCGTGCTTTGCGTTTCGTCGAGACTAGCTCTCTAATTTCTCTTGCTTGCGTAGTTTATCCCTGGTGTTTTGTTTTTTGGCAATGAGGTGTTGTTCCATGCCGCCTGTTGTAGGTTGACAACGAGCAATTCTGTTTCTGTGTCTAGTTGTTCGATTTTTTTAGTGGAACGTTCAATCTGTCACGTTCTTCCACTTCTGCTCTAAATCCGTCCCAATCTGTCCGTTTGTTTGTTAATGACGGTAGTTTTGAGTTATTAATAATTGTCTCGCTTATCGTTAGGATAATCGGAGAGTGGTCTGATGACAGGTCATAATTGTCTTCAATGCTGATGCAGTTGGATGATATGTTTTTTAGTATGAAGAAGTCAATAAGATCTGGTATTTTATTGCAGTCTGATGGCCAATATGTTGGCTTACCAGTTGACTGGCATATGCATTTGGCTTGTTTGATTGCTTCGTGCAACTGCTTGCCTTTGGGGGTGATCAGCCTTGATCCCCAATAGGTATGTTTAGCATTGAAATCACCTCCAATTATGAAGCGATCTCCTAGTGTTTGGAAAAGTCTAAGATAATCCTCTTTTTCTAGCGCGTACCTAGAAGGACAATATATTGCGACAACTGTATACTCTTTAGATTTTGCATTGATTTTTACAGCTGTTGCTTGCATTTCGCATGTTTCATAACTGACATCTTCGTAATGTTTAATGTTCTCCTTTATTATTACCGCTGATACGCCCCTGGCTGTGTTGTTTGGGTGAATAGTGTGATATAATTTGTACCCTTTTATTTTCAGGCAGTTTTCTCTAGTAAAGTGTGTTTCCGAGATTAGACAGATGTTTATTTTTTGATCCCAAAGGGATAGTTCTAGCTCATGGGCATGCTGGAGAAGCCCATTTGCGTTCCAGGCTGTTATAGACGCAATTTTTATTTCTTGCTTTTGGCTGCTGCCTTATTGCTGGTTTCAAGTTTTTCAACTCTGTTTAGAATAGTTTTGATAAACTCTTCTTGTTTATCGATTTTACCTAGAATTGCTTACAACGTGTTATTTATTGCGTCTGGTTTAGTGGTTTTGCGGGTGACTCGGATGCTTTTCGTTTTTTATTATTAGTTTTCTTTGTTTTCTTGACAATTCACTCTGTTTCTTTCGTTAACTCTGCTTCGTCGGTACAGTATTCAGTTTATTTTCTGTTTCCTGCTTTGCATTAGGTTCCGCCACTGGATTCTCGAGGCTTTTTACTCTTTGCATTTGCTGCCAAGCGTTCCATAAATTAATCTCATTTTGAGTTTTTAGTTGATTCTCTTGTGAGAGCCTGATTTTGCTGAGATAATATAAACTCAGCTGGTGTTGGAGGTCGTTGGTTTAAGACAATATCGTTATCCATTATGTTGCTGTGTGCATATTGCACTACTGCAAAATGATTAAATTCTTATCTTACCGGGGAGTAGGTCACATCATCATGCGTTGCACTTTCTGAGCAGGAGTTTTATCCTTATCGCGCTTCGCGTTTTGCATGTACACGTATCCGTATTGGATATCACTCAAGAGCAGCGTCCAACACTTCTTTGTCCTTCAAAAGTAAAACGAGTACTTAATCAATATATGCAGATGCACACAATTTGACAATAACTAATGAATGTGTGCGCTGTGTGGCTGCTTAAAAGCGGAAATGTATTGTAATTGTACCTCTAGTATTAGTTCTTCAAGGGCGCTCTATGACGTAATCGTGTTTTATAGCCACTTTCAACTTTGAAAATGCACTTTGGTTTCAAAAAAATATAAACGCGGCGATAAGCGGTTTAAAAAAACATATATGCAAAGTTGCAACTTATTATCCTTCGTTCTCACGAAAAAGGTGTTTTTAAACTTTTGCCTTTGTAATAAGCCCAAATTCAAAGAATCGCTATTATGTTTATGCATGTGCATCTACCTATTTCCTTAATTCTTACAAAAACCGTATTTAAAATACCAGGCGGCATGGGATTTACATAAACTTGTTATTCACTTTCAATAGAAAAAATAATACATACTGTGAGATAAATCGTAAATATTGTAATGATTAAGTTTTTGTACGTTCTCAGCAATGTTTATTTAATTTGATATATGTTGTGGTTTTAAAATAAGGCGTTTAAGCACGTACTGTTTATATAAGCAAAATACGATTTTTAAGGAACGATTACTAAAGTTCGGGCAAAGCAAAAGGCGTTGCACGTCACAAGTATGATTTAATGTCAACAGTGTTGTCATATGGATTATATTATTTTAGGTTATCGTTCTTTACAGTTCCTTTAGGATAAGCGTAATTGCTTTCTTTGTTTATTTGTGTGATTATGGGATTAATCCATTTACACATGTCAAAATTACAGAATAAAATATAAAATAGTGACTCCTAAATTAATTTTAGCTTACTTAAAATTGTGCTCACAAAATGCATCCAAGGAATAAAAAGCTTGAGCAGTTTCCTAATTATTTATTTAATCTGAAATTATCGTTATGTGAATGACAAATACATTTACAACAAAGGGACTAAACGTATCAGTGAAAAGTATTCGTGCGCGTTTGTAACATGTTAAACCCCACCTGCCCACGCACTAATGGACATCTTAATTTTCAAAGAGGTTGTAGAGACTAACGGTGGGCATGATCGATTTTGGTTGTTACGTGACCACCGGTGTCACACTACTTGATTTGGTCCGAGAATAACCAACGGCGTTGACTTCGTTCAGTCAACGCCATCGGTGCGTACATTGCGCTAACGTGTTAAAAATGTAAAAATAAAATAGAGCAATTATTTATTTCTTTGTTAATTATTTGCGAGACAAGTCCCATTTATAAAAAAAATAACATTTCCGACTTCACACTGTACAACTAATTAAAACAAATTGCACTAAAACAAGTTGGGTACAATTCACACTAAATTCCTTAAACTATCAGAGTGACAAGCCGATGAAAAGAAATAATTCACACGATGTTCAATTACTTAATCACTAATATCTTCATAATCGCTATCTGATTCATTTTGATTTATACGAATTATTATAGGTGCAATATCACCATGGTCGAACCTTATTTCGGGATCCCACCATTGCTGAACAAGACTTTCAGTATGTTGGATCGAGTTGTCCCACATTTCTGGTGTCACTTGCGCTAATGCTTCTTGCCACATATTTAAGCAATTTTCAACTGATTTTCCATCCCTACCTGTGTTTATTATAATATGATTTTGTGATTCCCCATATATGTTCGATTGGGTTAAATATTCAATGATAGGGAGGAAGTCGAAGTACTCTATGACCATCTTTTCCGCCAGCTGATCCGCAACAAATAGTTTTGGTGGTTTGTTTCGACAATTATACATAAAGTGATTTAATAATATTATAATACTTTATACGTACTCGACAACTACTTGCAATAATTCGGTTTTTAAAAAGTACACGTCAAATGGAATTTTTTGTTCCGTCAACCAATCTTGAGTAGAACCTTGTTGTCCACGAACTGTTCGGTATTTTGATAACTACAGTGCTATGATATGATGCGCTGTCCATTACAATAACGGATGGTTGACTTAAATTCTGTAACAGCAGGTGCTCAAACCACTGTAAAAAGTTTATTTCGTTCATTTCCCCGTGATAATCGGAATTTGGTGTTTTTGAATTAAATATCAATTCCGCACCAGGTGTAAAGCCATTTTTATTTCCAGCATGAAGAACGATATATCTAATGACAAAAATTATAATAAAATATACCAGGAACATTATCTCGAACAAACCGTTTTTAAATTGTCATCTTGCCAAGAATGACAATCAGTGCCATGTTGGAATATCTAGGTTTCGTCTAGAAAAACAAATTCGTATAACCCTTCGTGTTTCAAACGATTGAGAAAACGTATTCGTTTTAAAACAATTAAATTAAACCTCTTCGAGGATGATTTTTTTTCCATTGAAAACCTATGTTTCGTAATACAGTATATACACCTTCGACATCCTTCAAAAAGTTGATTGTTTTTTAATTTCTGCCATAAAATTTGTACGGTAATATGTTCGCCTATAAAACAAAAATTCAATGGCTACAATGTCAATACATTGATATCCACTTACGATTCTCATACGTACTGTAAATCAAATTTCGAATCGCATCATGGCAGAAATTTTCAACATTGATGATGGATTTTGGGTGAACACGAGATCTAGCGACTGGTTGAACTAGGTACTTCATACTTTTTAAGAGACTGCGATATTCTACTAACAGTAGCAATATTGACGTTTAAAGCTACAGCTACCCTCTACAACAAGACTACGATTAGATTAACTACACATATATTAGAAAACAATACATTACCTCTCTTACAGAAGTCAATGGAATAAAAGGGCCCCCTGCATCCCGTTCTTTTTCAAAGAAATCTATTAACGAACCAACCAGTTCCCTTCCACGAATACCTAAATGCTTGGGACACACATTAGGCGAGGTCACACAACGGAAAATAACACAAGTTTGTTCTGAAAAGAACAGGTTCACAAAAACGAAATAGAATAAAATACGAAATGGAACTAACAAACACAATAAATGACAGGTGTCTTGGTTGCAACATTGTAATTTTATTTATGATGCTGCCAACTTGTAGAATTATTTTACCCTAAAATATTACCTTTAATGACAATCCTAAATATTGGTATTACATTGGTACTGCCTTTACGTCATATGTCACGTGCAACGCTTGTAGGATTGCCAGGACTTTAGTACTACTTACAGTTCACAGCTTGTAAAAGAATAATAACAGAGATACGTCGTTTGACGAGTGTAGACGTCTCTTTCAATATTCGATAAGATACTTTAATGCTTGATTGCAAAATTTTTCATTGTTCCTTTGATACCCCCGTAAATACGCCACTAATACCATAACAATTTATAGTACACGAGTACCGGAGAACTTACTTGGTATTTCTTTGTTTAGTTTTCAGTTGATTTTTTAATCAAAGTGTACTATGACAATAACTTAATGTTTCCTTAAGTGACTTTGTCTTAAGAACAATTTTTGACTATATTGATTGTCTATTATTTAAATTGATTTGTGTGCTGCAGTGTTCTTGATTCGTGAATCAGTGATTCGTCGACATTATATTTATAGTAAGTAGATCATTTATTTTTAAATTTGTATCTTAATCAAGTTAGAAAGATAATGTTTCATTTAATTTTATACCGAAAAATATTAATTGAAGAGTATACAGTATAATATTTTGATTTTCAAATAGTATTATTCTTCGTTAGTAGAAGACGGACACTTAACACTATCTTGGATTTTCTGGTGAAAACTCATTTTTTTTATACGCCCATGTGGGGATCGTATTTTCTCACCCCTATGCTTTCTTTTCGGAGGCCTTTCTCAACCCATTGATGGAATTTTCACCTAATTAGGACCCTTTTGGCTGTATTAAGACATTTTTTTAAAGTTCAGCCCCTGGAGGTACGTAGGTAAATCGCGCATATGCAGTGTTCTGAGAATAAAAAGATTTAATCTGTTATTAATTAGGATCCGTTTTTATAAAAGGAGGTCGCACAATTATTATTACATTTTTTTAAATCCCATGTACAGATTGTGACCTAATTTATTTATGCATTGGGGGTTGTATTCTAATAAGGGGCCGTAGTCTTGTAAGACGGGAATATGCTCGTGGGCTTCTTAATATGTGTTTATTATTAAACAGTTATACAACTTCATTATGATTGGAAAATGGCAATCAGTCGACATCGTGTTAATTAATGTGTTTACAAACATTTTAAAATTTTACTATCTTGGATTTTTGTGGCCCTGGGACACCTTGCCATTCGTTTTTATATGTCCACGTGAGGATCGTATTTTGGTCTATTTTGTAAAGCTAATAAACAGTTGGATTATTTCTGATATTAAAGAATCTAATCAAGATACAGATAACATATACAATCGATTTTAAATACGCTGTTAAATTCTATATAATGATAATAAAAACAGTTAATGGGTATTGCGTACCTAATCAATTAATTAACTTGTTATACAAAAGTGAATGTACGATTTCGTAATTGAACGTAAACAATAATAATAAACATATCTTACACACAAGTATATATCGGGGCTTTTAGCTAGCACAGACTGGATTAGTTAGAGAGATGCAATGCAATTACGAAACTCATAATTAAATTAAATTACTAGCTCAGAATAAAATATCTATCACGCTCTTCGTGTAAACCGTCAACAGCCAAACCCAAATATATATTTGCGCAAACAGGTTATTTAAAATCGTGATGTATGCAGCGAATTGCCTGTATCTTCTTCTTTAAGCTAGATTTCACCTCCATATGATTTTACATACATACATAAAAGTTCTGTCTTATCAGAAATACCTCTGTCAAAAAAACGGCTTTAGATTTTATAATCAGGTTAAGCATGCATGCTGACCGCTTATTAGAGTACTATTTTTAAATTTTCGAATTTACCGATGATGGGGTTGTCATACCATCACATAAGCCTATGTTACATACAAGCTCTGCCTTATCAGAGATACCCTTATCAAACTTATCAAAAAGGAACTTAGATTTATAAAACAGGCCCCTAGGGAAGATATTAAAGCGCGGTCACAGAAACAAATAGCGTACACTATATATAAACCTGTAGTGAGAAATTTACTCGAAATAGGTACATTGTAGGTAACTTTTTTTTTTGAGTTATGAATTAAATCTAAATAAATATAATGACGGGTATAATTATATACTGACGATTATCGATGTATTTGGCAAGATGGCATGGACACGAGCTCTGAAACTGAAAAACTATATGTTCTATAATTGAGGTATTTTCGGTTATTTTTCAAAGATGCGAAAAGATACCTCAAAGTATACAGACGGACAAGGGCAGGGACTTTACTGCGAAAAGTGTCCAGCAATTCTTTAACAACCATCAATTCTAATCTAATCATATAGGCAAATTTTAGCGATGCGATGCTTTCATATAGGTAAGAATGGCACTAACGGATTACAGTTAATGCGAAAGTCAATAACCTTTACACATTATCTCTTAAGGCTTTATTTGCGGTAAAACGATGCATCGTTTTGGTAACTGGCCCAGGAAGACATCATCCAATAATTTTCGCTGTATGCTCACAGGTATAGTTAGAACTCTTACTTCGGTCCTTGTAACAGAGTATTTTGCTGCAGTTGTTTCTAAGGCTGTAGCGCACGCAATTAGAATGGTGGGATTGATTCGCATACGTCTCATCAGTAAACTAGCGTCCATAAATCGCATCCTGTAATTTTAACCGTGCGCCGCCAGTAGACTAAAGGTATCTCTTGATTATACAAATGTAACCTTTAACTCAACACCACTTATGAGAAACGTTTCCTGATTAAATAAATCCTAGTGCACGTGACCCAATCATCTCAATCTGTTTGCTGGTCGCTGCAAGTACTTGACGTTTCGAGAAACCGTTATTTGCATGTCTCATATAGGTAAAATTTCGCGACGCGAGGCTTTAGGCGAAGGCTGTTTCGGCGATCCCACTCCAATCCTCCCCGAGCATAACCGAGATTGTGAGACAGGAGTAGGGTGTCGTAACTTGTTCTCGGGTCTTCGCCCCTTGTCGTGATCGCAACTTGTTCGTAGGCCTTCGTGTATTGTTGTGGTACCCTTGCCGGAAAATTTGAATTTGTATTATAATAAGAGGCCTAATGCTAACTTGTGTAGGGCTGCGCAACTTGCTCTCCGCGCTTTGCCCCTTGTCGAGGCCCCAATGGCGGAAAACTGGAATTTGTATATAAGTCTCTGCAGGTTATGCTGGAAATATGAATTTGTAGTATAATAAGGGGTATAATGCTAACTTGTAAGACAGGTGTAGGGCTTAGCAACTTACTTTCAGGCCCTCACTCCTGGACCAAAAATTTGAATTTGCTTGTGACGCCATCTATGAGGGGAAATTTGAACTTGTATTATAATAATAAGAAGAGCCTAATGCTAACTTATAAGACAGACATAAGGCTTCGCAACTTGCTTTCGGGTCTTAGCCCTTGGCCTCTTGGCGAGAAATTTGAATTTGGATTTGTATTTAAGTGTTTACATTCTGATTACTTATTGCGAGAAATTTGAACTTGTATTCTAATAAGGGACCTATTGTTAAAGACAAAACATAGGAACTTTTGTTAGGGCCTGTGCCCTCCTGTCGTGGCGCTTGTTGAGGAAATTTGAATTTGTGTCATCATCTAGTTGTGTATGGCCTAATGAATATTTTCTGTAATGAAGGTGGCACCATCTAGCGTTATATTTCTAGGACTAATCAGGGTTTTGTTTGTGGCACCATCTAGTGGTATATTTTTTAAACTAGCGAATGTTTTCTGTAATAGAGGCGGCGCCACCTAGCGGTATATTTCTAGGACTAATTAGGGTTGTTTGTGGTGCCATCTAGTGGCGGTGTAAAGACTAATGAACGTTTTCTGTAATAAAGGTTGATCGGGTTCATCTCTCCCTCGTCTCTTTCTCAAACATACAAATCATTGATCAAATCAATTAAGCAGATCAATCCCAAACAAATCACATGCGGTCAAATCAAACAATCAGATCAATCAATCTCAATCAACCAAATCAATCTCAATCAACTCATCATAACTTACAGCCTGCGAAAACTAGCTTACAGCTCAAAAATACTGATTGGATTAACTTACACTTTGCTAAAACCAACCAACCACAATTCAAAAATACCAAACTGATTTAACTTAATCATACAAAATCAGATCTCAATTCAAAAAATAGCAGTATGATTGAACGCACAGAGTGCAAAAGAAAGCCAATCTCACACTTATTGTAGCTACCCATCTAACCGTTATGATTTGGTTGATTGATCGATTGATTGAGATAAAACCCATCACTGACAGACTTAAGACACTACAAACAAAATACAGAAACCGCAGAGTCCACGGCGACACAACCGCTACTAAAAACATATTAAAAACTCACTACACCACCAACGGACGAGTATACAACCCAGAAAACCTAAATTTTTTCAACTACTTTTTTTAAATTGAATGCTTCCAATACAGCATTCAATTTACAAAAAGTAGTTGAAAAAATTAGTAATGAATCATCCAACGCAAGTTTATTTGAGAATTCAGAACAAAATAATAAAGTCTATCGACTTATTATTTCAGAAAAAAATTGGAACGATATAAAAGCTGTCGTAAGAAAATGTAGTAATCGTCGCTATTTAAAACTAAAATCAGGGGAATGGTCTAATATCTTTGCTGCTAAAAATGCTACTGTTTTCCCAGTTTCAATGCTAAATACTTCGTGCGATTTAATGGTATGTGTAAAGAATGTACGGTAATATTACGTGGAAAAATGCACAAAAACCAAATGATGGGAAGGATGCAATATTCGATTGTAATCTATTTAATTTTGATAACCAAATTGTCTACATTAAAAAAAGACAATTAAAAGTAGCTCTTCGTCGCAAGATTGCCAGTCACTTAGCGGACGCAAGAAAAAAAGCAAGCATTTGGCGCATTGAGGAAGCGAAAAAAATTATGGATTTTTGCGAGAAAGATCCGCCAATTTTATATTTACCAAAAGTTTTGCGCGAAGCTAAGCAAGGCGAAATACATAATGGTTTAGGCGTCGCCAAAAATCACACTACTATTTAAAATTTGCAAATTTTGAAATATACAAAAGTGCCCGGATCAATACATGCAATTGGTTTAGTTCCTTTTTACATTATGTATTGGTCTAAAGAACAAATGGTGATGTACAAATTAATCAATCGGGACAGACGTGCTTATTTCACTATGGATGCTATAGGTGGCATACCAAAGGCATTAATTCTGCCTGATGGAACTAAATCGTCTAATCTTTTCCTATACCAGTGTATGATTGTTCCAAAAGACAAGCGTGGTATTCCGATATTTCAAATGATATCTGCGAAACAAGATGCAGCACTTTTGGGGTATTTTTTGCTAGAAATTCGCAGAACCGGTGCTACAGTGACATCCATAGCAATAACAGAACATAGTAGAGCACTATTAGTAGCTTTGGCTCGCGTATTTGCAGATTGCGCTGATCTAAAGCATTATCTGCAATGTTGCTATGATATTTCAGTAACAAATAAAACATTTTTTCCTGCTTCATATTTAAGACTAGACGTAAGCCATGTTATTAAAATTATAGTCAAGTGGGAATGTTTGCGACATCAGCCACGAAAATACCTCAATTTTATTTAAGATGCGTATCTCAAGAATATAAAATGCAATCTATAGAAGAATTGCATTCCTTTTTAATATCGTTTCTCGTTGTAGCCCTAAGCGAAGATGTAGGTTACATGGATGACTCGTCTGTGCCAGCTCAGGTGTGCTTGCAATCTATTAATGGTTGCTTTAAAGGTACATGCATCGATGAATTGGAAAATATGGAATAATAGAAGACTTTGAGAATAAAGAAATTCCATTATCTTGCCGGGAATGGAGCAACGAAATATATAAAAAAGCTAACACTTTAGTTTTACAATCACGCAACGGAAGCCTTGTTAATGCCTCTTATCGGCCCAACAGCTGCGCAAAAATGTTTAGATTTGATTAAAAATGTGTCATTATCGAAGGGTATAATGCGTCCATATTTTAAAGCAGGAGAGGAAATAACAACGTCCTCCACAGTAGAATCCATTTTTGCTGAATATAAAAGTAGAGTATTTGCGAATTCCATCCCAATGAGAGCGAACAAACTCGTTATCACTCAATTATTTAGACTGCATATTACGATTAGGTTTTCCGGCAGAACAAGAACCAAGTATTTCTACGGCATCGAATATACAAACATCTGCATGATCTGTATCAATAAGTGATGCATCGTTTCTAAATTCAACACCAAGTTGTGATGATAATGATAGACTCACAAGCTAAAAAATCTAACAACAGGCAATAAATCACGTTCCATGTAATATCAGATTCTTCCGTTTCAGAAAACTCTTTCAATTATAAAGAAAACTGGATGGGCTTAGCAAATAAAAAGTATGGACACATAAAAAAGAAAACATACTTAGATAAATATCCTGAATGGGACAGTGTGGAATCCAATGATACAACCTATGTATCTGTTAAAAAAATGGTACTTTGTGTCAACCCGTGAAATGAAAAGGTGAAAATATAATTATTCGAAATACGTGTGCTTTTGATGCTCTACTTCATGCTACAGTACACATAATAAGAATGCATTAATGCATACTGATTATAAAAATATTTTAGAAAAAATGGACGATCGGTTTTTGCAATTGGCATTACAAATTGCTTCTACAGGGAGAATTACTAAACACGAATAGAAAGAGCTTCTTTTCTCATTGAAACATCATTGTTTCGATCGTCAAACTAAGCAAGACGTTTTAACCATTTGTCACAGCGTCCCGCATAAGGGACATCAGTTTATATCAGTTGGGCTAGATATGGTCGTTCATTTAGCGTTTGAAGTCAGCTTATCCTGCTGGAGGGACACCATATGCATTAAGTAAGAATATTGGCGCCATCTACTTTTAAGTAGGAAAATTTTTACCGACACGTGCATTTGTTTATGTTGTTTAGTGAATGGTAACATTGTTAATTTTATAAACAAAAGTGAACTATAGTGATTAGTAGTAAGTAAAGAAATTATACTTCATACCTAAATATAAAACTTTCCGGTTTATTATCGAATAGAGGAGAAATAAGGGCCCTAATTTAATGTCCCTTGAAAGAGACAAACTTACTGCGTGGACCTAAATTCCATGTTTTACGAATAAGTACTTTTTTTATGTGCATAACGTTTATATATGGCTTACTCTACAGATCATGTCGCGAAGATTTCTAACAGATGAAGAACTGTTTGAAATTTTAGAAAATGATGACGTTCCTTTCTTATCTGATGATGAAGACGATGGATGGAACGATGAATCGCTGCAAGCTGCTGAAGATGAGGAAGCCATTTATTTAAATAATATTTCAACCGATGAAGATGTCGAGGAAGCCGAAGAACCGCATATACAAGATGACGAGGACAATAATGATATTATGCAAAATTTAGAAGAAAATACGTCGAATGATACTAATAAAGCAGATAAGCGATTGAAAGAAGACATAAAAAAAATTTCTCAAGAACACGAATTAACCGTGAAAAATAAAGTAAAATGGATGGATGGCATCCAGTATGAAACGAAACCAATTGTTTGGAAATACCAAGACCCTTCAAATGTGATAGATTTAACACCACCAATAGAATTTTTAAAAATACATTCCTGATCAAATTTTTGAAGAAATGGCAGAAATAACAAATTTATATGCCACTCAAAAGACAGTGGTTAGATTCGCTCCAACAACTGACCAAGAAATAAAAAAAGTTTTCGGTATCCACATTATAATGGGAAATTTACAATTTCCTCGTGTAAGAATGTACTGGAATTCATCCATTGGAATTTCTTTGGTGAAAGATAACATGGCTTTTAATAGATTCAGCAAATTGCGCCAAACCATTCATTTAGTTAACGTTACTTCACGTGAAGACGAAAATAAAGACCGTTTATGGAAGGTACGTAGGTTATACGACTTAATAAGACAACGATGTTTTGAATTACCTTTAGAAGCGTGCCTTTGTGTTGATAAGCAAATGGTACCTTTCAGAGGCCGCCTGAACATAAAGCAATATGTCAGTAACAAACCCAAGAAATGGGGCGTAAAGATTTTCGTGTTAACGGGGCAAAGTGGTCTCATTTATGACTTTATAATATATCAGGGATCCATTACGCAAATAAATCCAATATATAGCAATTTTGGTTTAGGAGCTGGAGTAGTCATGCAACTTTCTGACAGAATACGAGAAAGCAATCATGGATTATTATTTGATAATTATTTTTAAACCTATCATCTTTTTCAATTTCTGCAATCAAAACTAATATATGCAGTTGGGACAGCCAGACTGAATCGCTTTTTTCAACCAAAATTATCTACAGATAAGGGAATGAAGAAATCAGGGCGGGGGTCTTCAGCGATCTCTCTCAGCAAAGATGGAATAGTTGTAACTAAATGGTACGATAACAAGGCGGTAACGACAGCCTCCAACTTCGTAGGTATCGGTACAACTGATAATTGTAGACGGTGGGATAAGAAAAAAAATGTTACGTGGACGTCACAAGACCAGAAGCAATTAAATACTACAACAGTAACATGGGCGGAGTAGATAAGTTAGATTTCCTGTTGAGTATCTATCGTTCTTATGTCAGATCCAGGAAATGGACAGTTAGAATGATCACGCATGCGATTGACCTTGCATTAGTAAATTCTTGGATTGAATATAAAAACAGGGCTACAACACTTGGGGTCAAAAGAAAAATATATTGGATTTGCTCGCTTTTCGACAAGAAGTTGCTGAACATCTTATTCTATACAAAGCTCCTCTTAAACGAGGCCGACCATCAAGCGATAATTCGCCCACTGTTTCGCCCGAAAAGAAGTTCCACGAGATAAGACCACATACAGTATCTAGGTATGATGGTTACAATCATTTTGCAGAATATGATAATAAACCAGATAATTCCCGCTGCAAGATGGAGAACCGTAAGCTGAAGACTTACATTTTCTGCTCAAATGTAAGGTGCATTTGTGCGTTATGAAGAACAGAAATTGTTTTCTGGAATTTCACACCAAAAAATAAGACAGTGAATATTCTAATTGTTTACTTTTTATTTTATTTTAGTTTTATAAAACAACGTTCCATTATTACTTAATAAATTGTTCTTTGGTGTATAAAAGTATTTTACTCCACCTAGTCACCTTGTTCCTCCCAAGGGACATGCTGCAAAAAATAAAGGGGAGGGGGTACCAATTTAATTCAACTTTTGAAATGTTACTCAAGTGCCAATTAACCATTGCACACGTATAAGTGTGACTGAAAAGGTTAATTTCTTAGATGCGATGTGCAACGCTGCACATTTAGCTAGCTGAGTACACCTTTGTCTCTCTACCAAGTCTTACAAGAATTAAAGTATGTAAAGTGTAATATTTCGAACGAGAGAATTAATTTACGGCCGTGAGCATAAATGTCAATATATTATTGAGGCCTACAAACTATTCAAGACGCTCTTAATGATACACTAACATTAAAACAAGCATGTATTAAATGCAATAATTTATGCGACATAAATGAAAATTATGGACCGCACATAATGATTGATACAAGTGTTCTTACAGATACTAATTACTTAAAAACTCAAATATGTATAATTTAGATACTGTAAGCAAAACTAGTACTATAAATAATAATAAAACCGACCTAATATATATAATAACGCCACATGTACTCCTATATTCTTTTTTAAAATATTAAAATTACTTTAACGTAAACTTAATATTATCTAATATTAAAAATCCTTTTAATAAACTACACATAAAAATTATAAAAAATAACAAAAACAAACAAAATTAAAAAAAAAAACAAAAAAGGAACCATAATCTCCTCACGTCCACGCCGTGGTTCTGGGTTATGCTAAGAAACGGGATAAAAACTTTTAAAACAAAACACGTTTACAGTGATAAATGTTCTAAAATTAATAAAATCTTAAAAAATGTTAAAAGTGTACTCCTGATACCTATAATTCGACGTTACAAGCAAGCAAAATAGTTCGTAAAGAAAATCTTTGATATATATAATTATTTTAATTTTATATGCTGAGCATCTAAAAATTAACAAAAACCACACATACTAATACCAAAAAAAAAACCAATAAAATTACTGAAATATTGACGACGTATCACATTTAGAAAAACGTTTAAAAGTACGCAGTTTTTCAGAAAAACAATTTTCTTTTTTAAATAAAATGCTAAAGCTATACAAAAATCATTAAATTGTTATAAGTTTTTGTTATGAACGAATAAGTTCAAAGGTAAATATGTAATTAAAAATTATTATTAATTTTATTAAATACATAAATCAAAAGTTTACCTCGAGTAGGACTTGAACCTACGACCTGTACTTTGCTAGAGTACCGCGCTAACCAACTGCGCCATCCAGGTTCAAGCCCCAATAGATGTAAATTTTGTCTTATAACTTTTTACTTATATATTTAATAAAATTAATAATAATTTTTAATTACATATTTACCTTTGAACTTATTCGTTCATAACAAAAACTTATAATTTAATATTAGTCAGGTTGCTTTGGTATGTGTGAATCCTTGCGATATTGCAGGCTCACATTCCATTAATATAAGTAATTTGATTGTTATCTCATTAAATTTAGAATTTACATCAGTTCTACATACACAAAGACAAAATTTACATTGATTGGGGCTTTTACTTCGATAGCGAAGTTGGTTAGCGCGGTACTCTAGCAAAGTACAGGTCGTAGGTTCAAATCCTACTCGAGGTAAACTTTTATTTATGTATTTAATAAAATTAATAATAATTTTTAAATACAAAAATCATGTATGCTTAAACAGCACTGTCAAAAATCAACCAGCGTCTCATCACTATACACGAAAATATAAGTTTTTCGGTCAAATGAATTGTTTAAAAAAATTGCTAATTCTTTTCATCATCAGAACTCTTTGGAATATCATTACTCATGTTTAAAACTGTACGAAAATACCTTTTTATTAAACAGAATTATCGATCAGCGTCTCACCTTTATACACGAAAATATGTTTTTCGGGCAAAATAATTATTTAAAAAAATGTTTCTATTATTAGAACTCTTTGGAATAGCATTATGCATGCTTAAAACTATACGAAAATCATTTTTTATTAAACAGCACTGTCGAAAATCAACTGGCGTCTCATTACGAAGTCTATAGATATGAGTTTTGCTTGTCTTTACTTTATCTTAATATTTTTTTTGATTTTAGAAGCGAGAACTCTTCTTAGAACTCATGTAGAACTATCAATTTATTAATTTATAACAACTTCTGATAATGAAAATGCCGTAGGACAAAGTGAGACACCGCGGTGTCTCAGTTTGTCGGAGGGTTTTTTTTTGCTTTAATGGCCAGAACTATTTGTTTAAACTATCAGGAAATAAAGTCAGAACTCTTATTTATTTATGGGTTTCTACGAAATGATACGCCAGCTTCACACGTGCCCTGTGCACTTTTTTTTCAAATGGAAACACCTATTCTTTATTTCATTTTTGGATTCTGCTTTAAATTTTAAGTAAGTTTTATGTACCATGTCCTATACCTAAACTTAACAGTTATCGAGAAATACACATAGAGAGGGTCAAAAGTCCCGCATAAATGTGTTAAAAACTGAAGGAAATATTTTTCATGAAAATGCTGGAACACGTCCAATATCGTTTTTAGTTAACTATTTTTATCCACTTTTGACGTAACACACATGTATACAGGGTGACCCATGTAGAAGATAAATTTACTTTTTCATTTTTTTAATGGAACCCCAAGTATATTATGACGTTTTTGAGTTCTCTGCGAAACTCTGAACATATTTCATATAACATACTCATATCTAAATTCAACAGTGTTCGAAAACATTACATAAAATAGAAATAACGATAGAACTATTAATGTAGAAACATAGTTTATGTAATATACCCATGTCAATATTGTTATTGAAACATTTGTTATTTATTAAGTATTAAAGTTCTGTGGTTATTTCTATTTTATGTAATTTTTTCGAACACTGTTGAATTTAGATATATGTATTGTATGATTACATGAAATAATGGATAAAATGGTACATAAAACTTAAGGTGAATTGGGCAAATGTAATCATGGGGCAAGTGTAATCAGAAGAAAAAGGGTATCTTCGGGAGCAGAAATTATAACAGCAAAAGAAAGCATAGAAAAAAAGATAAAGGCTATGCAAGAAAAAGAAGGTGTAAGGAAAGCGAAAGACAATGCAAAGAAAACAAAAGATTTAGCAAAAAATCAAAGAATGAATAAAAAAAAAGAACAGCAAAATATACTTTGGTATCGAGCTCTTCTGATGAAGACGAACTGCAAATTTTAAGTGACAGTGAATCAGACGAAGCCACCTTTGAGGATTATGCAAAAAGGTTACAGGAAGATGAAAAAGCATTAAAAGAAGACGAATTGTTACTCAAAGGGTTAGAAATCCTTAAAGTTGGAAGCTGGGTTCTGGTCTCATTTAAAGGAAAGAAAAGTATACTTTTCTATGTTGGTCAAATAACAGCACTCGATGAAGAATCGGAAGCTACTATTATGTTTTTAAAAAAATCACACCAAGACTCGCATAATTCAGTTTTTCATTGGCCTAAACAAGAGGACCATCACACAGTGACAGCATCGGATATAGAGCTAGTTTTACCAGAACCCGTTTTAGGGCGAAGAGGAGAACTAACTTTTCCAGTATCCTTTACCTCATATAACGTGAAATAAAAAACAACTCACATTCTGTTTTGCTCAAATATTTACAAAATATACATTTCTAAGAAACATATTTGAGTTTTATTCCCCATAATGGCCCCACTAAAAAGTTTATAACTTCCATATAGATTAACATATCAAGCTCAACTTTTTTTTTTGTTAAAACCAGAATTTTCCATACTATATTACACTTGCCCCAGATCCATACACACAGTAGGCATATGGCAGTTACAAGCTGTGATTACACTTGCCCCATTAGCAGGGGGCAAGGGTAATCAGTCAGCTTGTTTTTTTTATTTTAGTTTATAAAAAAAATCTAAGACAGGTATAAAATAAATAAATATTACAGTGATTTAATAATAAAATAAGCTGTGATCTGCGAAAAAAAGGATCCTGATATCTCTTTTGGTTTTGTTGTTATAAAATTTTAAATTGCAACTATCATTTTTTTGATTACATTTACCCCACTTCACCCTACTTAAAATTTAAAGCAGAATCCACAAATGAAATAAAAAATAGGTGTTTCCATTTGAAAAAATGAAGTTGGTAGTCGTAAATTGTTTTTGGACCACCCCGTATACATGAACTTGGCATCAAAAAACTCGCTACAAAAAATTAAAATCGACGTGTCCGAGCGTTGTTCCAAAAAACAAACACCTAATTTTTTATTGAATTTATGACTTTGGCTTTTATATATATATATATATATATATATATATATATATATATATATATATATATATATATATATATATATATATATATATATATATATATATATATATATATATATATATATATATATATATATATATATATATATATATATATATATATATATATATATATATATATTATATATATCATATATGACTAAACTATCATATAATATTCATTTGTAAATATTTTAATACAGTTATATATATACAGTGGTCCGGTATACACCAAAGTTGTATTTTTTTAATTGGATTAGTATAGTTTTTTTTTTTTTTGTAATTTTAAATTCTACATAAAATTTAAGCCTGACTTCTTGTTACATGTCCTATACCTAAATTGAGTAAATTAAACGATATAACGATTTATTTGTGCCATATTAAAATAATACCTAATACCTAATATTTTCTCCTACCTGCCAATTTGTAGGTATTACAGGTTATTATAGTATTTTTGACACTGTCAAAAATATTTTAAGTTATTGTATGTACTTAAACTACGTACTTATACTTGATGTTTTTTTTAAATATGTCCCATACAGAAAGAAAACGGATTACGTTGCTTATGATTAGGGATTTGGAAATTCCGAACGATCCTATAATGCAACAAAAGATCTTTTCAATACTACGTTTCCAAATCGGCCACCTATTTCAAAATCTACAATGATTAGGACAATCCAAAGATTTAATGAAACCGGAACTTACAAAAATCGTCGGCGTTCAGGAAGGCCGAAAGTGGTGGAGAAAAACTTTGGAAGTTTTGCAGCATTTTGTAGAAGATCCGAATTTGTCTTTGCGCAAGGTAGCCATTCAATCAGATATTTGTTACTCGCCCGTCACGAATGTTCTGAAAGCTAGCAAATTTCATCCCTATAAAATTACATTAGTTCAAGAATTGTTTGAAGATGATTTTGACCGCCGGATGGAATTTTGTGAGATCATGATGCACAAATGGGAAGCTAATAATAATTTCTTTAATGACATTGTTTTTTCTTACGAATCAACCTTTACCCTTAACCGTACAGTTAATCGGCATAACTGTCGATATTGGGTTAATGAAAATCCTCACTGGATGCGTGACGTGCATACCCAGTACCCTGACAAGGTTAATGTGTGGGCAGGGATAATCGAAAACCAAATAATTGGACCTTTTTTTGTTGATGGCAATTTCAATTCGAAGACATACTTGCAACTGTTACAAAATGAAATTTTACCGGAAATTTTGGCAAGAAGAGGTCCAAATTTTGAGCATACATGGTTTCAGCAAGATGGCTATCCAGCACACTTCGGGATAAACGTAAGAAGGTATTTGAATGCTAATTTTCCGAACAAATGGATTGGTAGAAGAGGTGAAGTAGAATGGTCGCCCAGATCTTGTGACTTGACGCCGTTGGACTTTTTTTATGGAGACATTTGATGAATAAAGTTTTTGTTACAAAACTGATAATATAAACGTATTGAAAGAGATAATTACATCCGAGTGTCAACTCATAACTGCAGCAATGCTTCAAAATGTAACCATTAAGTAGATTTTATGACAATTTGATGCACTGTCAAGCCGCCCAAGGAGGCCACTTTCAACACTTAATTAAATAAGTTTTTGTTCAATTTTACTCTTTGTTTAATTAAATATTTATGTGGTGTTCATAAAAAATCGTTATATCGTTTAATCTAATCAATTTAGGTGTAGGACATGTAACAAGAAGTCAGGCTTAAATTTTATGTAGAATTTAAAATTACAAAAAAAACTATACTAATCCATTTAATCAAAATGCAACTTTGGTGTGTACCAGATTTGTGACGCACCCTGTATAATAAAAACGGTTTTGAAAAGATAGTTTAGCAAGAGATGCACAAACTTTATTTGAAACGTTTTTTGTTTAGATATCTCGTTTCCGAAATATTTAGGGAGTCCGGGACTTTTTAAACACAGTGTATATATAGGGTGACTAACTACTATTAACGGTACGAAATATCAGCTTAATTTTTGGTCACATATGTAAATTGATAAGGACTATTTTTTAAATTATTTTCAATTATACAAGGTGGTTCAGAAAATTGTATATTGTTATACATTACAAATTAAGTAAATTATTCAACGTTCCCTATACCTATCGCTTATCAATTTTGAGAAAATTGTGATTAAGAAAAATATTCAATTTAAACAAGAGCTAAAAACACGGAAACCTCTTACTTTAAGTAACACAAATTTATATCGATTTATTTTGACTTTTAAGGCTTCCATTTGAACTGTGTAAGATTTCGATATTTAATACAGGGTGTTTAGGAAAAGGATTCTTATTCTATATTTTTCAAACATCAAAAACCCACTTAACTTACATGGACCACCATGTATAATTTTTATTTTCTATCAAAAAATATGAGTAATGCATATGTCCAAAATTAACGATTAAAAATTTATTAAGATTTTTCTCTAAAATTTCTGTAGATTTTTTTTACATTATAGTAGGTAATGATTTTTGAATTGTAGTTGATAAATAGGTATGGGATCAATAATAAATAGGGGGTGCTATTTGAAAAAAAAAATCAGTTTTTTATATTTTTACTTTAACATGTTTAAAAAATCGCAATAGGCAAATGCGACTGAGCAGGTTGTTGAGTAAACACTTAAAAGATGCTGCAAACATTCCGGAATCAAACGGTTACTTATCTGCAAAGATTTGGAAGATAGAATTTTTTTAATTCTGGCAAAAAGTGCCACAAATCAAAATTGATGACAGATAAGTAAAAACGACCTCCATAAAAGTACTTAATTCATAATTTAGCATAGAATTCAAAAATAAAATCAAACTGGTTAGATTCCATTTAAAAAATAGTATATTGAGTATCAAGAACAGTAGGGACGTTTATCGGTCTAGGGGCCGGAGACCGGTACAACCCTTAATGTTCGTGATGCTCATACTGTTTTTTGCACGATTGTATTAAATTTACCACAATTGAAATTATTTAATTTCTACTAAATAAACGAAAAGTGAAAAGCAACGTTTTAAATAGAAATGTACAAATTTTTGGTTCTTATTGTTGTGAAATATAGATAGTATATATAATTTTACGTTGGTAAGTAAAAGACGTCGGTAAGTAATATACTTACCGACGAGTTGGGCCTCGCAATCAGTGAACATATCCTACTGCCTTGGAAACAGATATGATAAATAAACGAAAAAGCTCAATCGTGCAAAAACGTAAGTTTAGTTTTTTTTAATATTGGGGCACCCTGTGTATAAAATGCAATATTTTTAAAATGTACATCAGAAACGCAGCTATAATCTAAAAAAAAAAAGAAACAACAAACTCCCTGGTGGTTCGAATGAAAAGTCCGGAATCCCACACTGGCAGGAGGATGCCAGTCTACTCCATGGAATATGGGGGAAGCAAGACACCGATAGCAGGCTACAAAAATAGACCATTCAACGTATAGTGAATGAAGTGTATCCTCGGAGCACATCAGGTGGGATATCGAAGGAATCAGCAAAGTGAGGAGGAAAAGAGGAAGTTACATAATCATAAAGCAGTAAATATATTCTATTACAAAGGAGAAGAGCAAACGACTGTAGGGAGAGTCGGACTATTTATTAACAAAAATCACGCAAGCAAAGTGATAGTAATCAGAAGAATGTCATCGAGAGTAGTTCATGTCATCTTAAATTAACTACAAGGTACAACATGAAGGTGATCTAAGTCTACGCGCCCACATCCGACAAAGACGGCGAAGAGGTTGAAGACCTCTACGAAGATATCAGTACCACAATGAATATAAAACTACCCTGCTACAATATCGTAATAGGGATTTCAATGCCAAGGTGGGAAAAAAGGAAGACGAGGTAGACACAAATATGGCAATATGGAATTGGGCAATGGAACGAACGGGGAAACGTACTGGTAAACTTTCTAAAGAAGAACGGGCTATACGCAATGGACACCTTCTTCCAAAAGAAGAACACTAGGAAGTGGACGTGGATGACCCCAGACGGTAAAACAAGAAACGAAACATTCTAACAGACAAAAAAGAAATAATACACGATGTCACCGTCCTAAACAGCTTCTCCACTGGGAGTGACCATAGCATGGTAAGAGTGACCTTATCACTCAATCTAAAGAAAGAGAGAAACAAGATTATCCAAAATACAAGATACTCGAAATGGTACCCACCAGAGTGTTTGGAAGACAACCAGAGCACAATAGAAAATTCCTCAAAAAGTTTACACCAAAAGAAAATTTGTCGAGAAAATGAAGAACGAAATTGTAGAAAGAAGATCAGGGATGATTTTCGCAAACATAACGTGCAGGTATTCACGGACACAATTGAAAATAACAAAAGCATGGAAATCATGAACAGATAGTTATCAAACGGAAAACGGGAAATATGCAAACTGAAAAATAAAGCACGAACAAGTAACAACTGACAAAACAACTGAAATCCTTAAAATAAGGGAGGAATTCTATCGCGAACTCTCCACTAGCAGAAAACCGGACAAAAACAGGACAGAGGAGTAGTAACCTGTCAAGGTCCCGAAGGAATTGATGGATATCGCAATGAACGAAATTGAACAAGTACTACCAGAAATGGAAAACAACAAGGCGCGGGAGAAGACAGCATAGTCATAGAAGCTGTGAGAATGGTAGGAGACAAATTGCTGCGATTAGTGCTGGCACTGTTTAATAAGTGTATCGAAAACAATATTACCTGAACCCAATGCAACAGTGCAATAGTGATACTGATACACAAAAAAGAGATGCTACTTGTCTGGAAAAGTATAGACCCATTAGTATTAACACATCTGTATAAGCTTTTCACAAAAATAATAACCAAAAGAATAAGAAAACTGGACTTTTCACAGCCAAGAGAACAAGCCGGCTTTCGAGCAGGATATGGCACCAACGATCATTAAGAAGTAATCAAAACCTTGGTTAAGAAAAGTGTTGAATACAACCTATCACTGACGTTAACGTTTATCGACTATGAAAAGGCCTTCGACTCCATAGAGAAATTGCTGTTATGAAGGCGTTATCGGAAAGCAGAATTGACACCAACCTAATAAGTAATATATATATATATATATATATATATATATATATATATATATATATATATATATATATATATATATATATATATCTAACATCAAGAACAAGGTGATGCGCAGATGATATCGTGCTGATTTCGGATAATCTCAAAAACGCCAAGTAAATAGAAGAACTCTAACGTGCCTCGGAAAGAATAGAGCTTAGAATGAATATGTCAAAAACAAAATTATGACGAACCTGGTCCTAGGATGCATGCACACATCTTGGACATCAATGTTGGAAAAGATAATCAGACAAGCGAAATTAACAGAAGGACTGGTTTAGGATGGGCCGCTTTCGGTAAATTAAGACATACTAGGTCAGTATCCAAGGTGATTAAAAAGTCTATGAACAATGTGTGCTGCCAGTTATAACCTACGGAGTCGAGACTTTAACGCTAACATAGAAAACAGTGAACAAAGTAAGAACTGCCTAAAGGGTAGTGGAACAATCGACGATAGGTGTAACTAGAAGAGACAGTAAAACAAATGAATGGCCAACACAAACAACAGGGATTGCTGACATAGTAGAACGTATAACCAACTTAAAGTCGAATTGGGCCGCAAGAACCACAGGTAACCATAATCCAGATATAATCTAAAGTTTCTAATAGTAAAATTTTTATTTCAGTAAAGGTCAACTCCCTTAATATATGAGCCCAGTAGTAGTTCTGGCGCCTATTATTCGAAACAATGTTCGAAAATTTTCAGTTTTGGTAAAAATTCCATTCGATTTATTTTTAATTTTCTGTTTTTCCGAAAAGTATTTATTGAAAGTTTGATTAGTACGGGCACGAGTTTTACCTAGCATTTAAAAAAACTATAACAGCAGATACAATCGCATATTAAAATGATATTCGGCTTTAAAGATCATCAATTCCAAAACTTTTTTTACCGAAAATTGTATATTAAAATTTCCAGTACTTCTGGCACCAGTTTTAATTATTTTCTTACACGTTTAAGTGATGCGATAGTGCATTAAAAGTTAGGCGACCTTGAAAAACGTCGACTGGAAAATGTTCTCTTACGTGGAAAATATTTTTTTTAAAGTTCCATTAGTTCTAGCGCTCCTAGAGTATTAAAGAAAACTATTATATCATAAGAGTCGATTTTGAAGAACGTTGAGTTGACATGTCTTTTCGATGTTCTTTAAAGTTGCAAAACAGAATTTTCTTTTTCTTTAACGCTTAATAATTTGTAATGTGTGTTCGGGCACTTTTTGGCTCCTTTTGCTCAAAAGGGTCCAAACACACTTTAAAAAATTTACAAAAAAACAGCGTAGACTCGTACCGAAACTACTGAAGCTCTAAAAAACAATTTATTATTTTCATCAAAACAGAAAAATTGGAATCGAAGTTTGAATAACTTTTTTTATTTTTTCCCGTACCTCTTTACTACAAAACTCCAAATCTCTTCAAAAGGAAGATACAATCCTAAATCAAAATTACGAAATTGTTTCAGGGTGCTCACTTCACGTCCCTGCATATTAGAACTGATTTATTACCCTAGGAAAAACTTGTCTAAAATCGAATTGTCAAATTCTCTCTGCACTTTTTACTCCAAAGTTGATAGTTTTCGATACATTCACAAAATGTGCTTTTTTTGAAGTACATTTTCGGGCCTTAAATATTTTTCATCCTACAAAAAAATGTTACAGAGAAATGTGTAAAATTGAATAAACTTGAAAATTTAAACAATTTTAAACAAGCGGTATCGTCAGTTTGAGCATTTAGTGGAGTCCCGTCGACAGTACCTAGTTGGTCAGGAATATCAGGGGATTATTGATAACTAATGGAATTGCTAGTATTAATGAGCAGTATTGGCATTTGGTGTACATATTTTAAGACAGACTCGAATAAATTTGAGCAGATCTGCGGAAATATAACCAGAATTCTAGAAAATCTAAGGAGATGTTACAATGAAATACAATTCGTCCCAAATAATCTAGACTAAATCTAAGGAGTTTGGTTTAACAGTGATTGATTAGTGTCCCAAATAAAGCTCAGTACACCCGTTAAATAAAAGATACAAAGAAAAGTTATTTACAAAAATTGTAGGCAGCTATAAGCTTCACATTTTAAAATTAGTTACAACTCTACAGAGTATTTCGTAACGCTGTGCCATATCAAAGTTATATTCTTTTTAATGAAACACCCTGTATTTTACTTTAAATTTAAAATCCGCTTCACTTCCCCATTACAACAATAGAAAATGGTAATTATGCTATACAAAGTGTTTAAAAGTTATAACCAATTTTCCAGCAAAATCGTAACAAGATCAGCGCCCTGTATAATTAAAAAGAAGTACAATAACAATCATCTATCGTAGCCATAGTTTTTGGATGATTGTCAAAATTTATTAATTTTGTTAATATTCATTAAATCGAATACAGGGCAAGTCAAAACACAAGTACATTGATTTTCTTAGTAATTTAAATCGATCGTGCTAGATTTTATTTACAATTACAAAGTACTATTACCACATCTTTATTTTTGTTAAGCATTCCCTATGCCCAAAGTTAATAGTTTTTGAGATATTCTCTATTCTTATTTTTCTATCTAAAGTATTAATTTAAGTATCTAAATGTTAGATAATTTTATTTTAAGTCGACCATGATTGATTTGTCAATAAAGGCAGTTTACCATTATTGTTTAGGGGAAAATGAATTAAATGTCGCTTGCAGTGACTAAAAACCCACATACAAGTATAACGAGTATTTGCAACGAAAAAGAACTTACTACTCCGTGCAAAAAAAATCTTTCTAAAAACAAGATGCACCCTTACCTCATTCAATTGCACCAAGAATCAAATAATTTTAAGAAGAGAATTATATTTTGTGAATGGGCCTTAGAAAAAGTTAAATCAAGAGATTTTTTGATTATTTACTATTTGGTGATGAAACTACGTTTCACAGAAATGGTTCTGTTAACAGTCATAACTTTCATTATTATTCTACCACAAATTCATATCATATAATTACACAAAGTCAAACTAGATGGTCGCTGAATGTGTGAGGGAGGGGAAGTATTGTTGGTAACTATGTAATGGGGCCATATTTTTTTGAAGAGCATGTAAATATTGATATGTATTTAGATTTTTTAGTAAGGCAGTTACCCGTATTACTAGAAGAGCTTCTACTTCGTGCACGTGAACGTATGTGGTTCTTGCATGACGATTCTCCTGTTCACCATAATGCATTAGTTCAAGATGAACTTGACGATCATTTTTCTGAAAGATGGATCGGAAGAGGTGGACCAGTAGAGTGGCCACCCAAGTTTCCAGAATTTAATAAAATGGATGCATTTTTGTGGGGTTATGTTAAGAACGAAATGTATAAGACACCGCCAACAATCAGGGGAGATATGAAAAATAGGATACTAAATGTATTTCAAAATGTTAATTCAGGCATACATAAACGTCTGGGAGGTCATTTTGGAAAATTGTTGTAATTATATTTTAGTAAAACAAGTTTTAGTTTTCATTTTTTTTAATGCTGTTTTTTATTTATCCGTTAGTAAAATTTATTTGTAATTAATTGTGTTTCTTTTTGTATTCGTTATTTGCTTTACTAAACAATAATGGTAAACTGCCAATTTTTGACAAATTAATCATGGTCAGCTTAAAATAAAATTATCAAACATTTAGATAATTAATACTTTACATAGAAAAATGATAATAGAGAATATCTCAAATACTATTAAATATAGGCATAGGCATGCTTAATACAAATAAAAGTATGGTAATAGTACTTTGTAACTTTAAAATAAAATTCAGGGCGATCCATTTAAAATTACTAATAAAATAATGTACTTGTGTTTTGACTTACCCTGTATTCGATTTTATGAATATTAACAAAATAAATAAATTTTGACAATCATCCAAAAACTATGGCTACGATAGATGATTGTACATGTACTTCTATTTAATTATACAGGGCGCTGATCTTGTAACGATGTTTGTGGAAAATTGGTTATAACTTTTTAAATACTCTGTAACAGATTACAGCTTTATATTGTTGGAATGGGGAAGTGAAGCGGATTTTAAAATTAAGGTAAAATACATGGTGTTTCATTTAATAATATAACTTTGGTATGGCACAGCGTTACAAACACTCTGTAGAGTTCTAATTTTAAAATGTGTAGCTACCATTTTTGTAAATAACTTTTTTTGGTATCTTTTATTGTAACGGATGTACTGAGCTTTATCACACTAATTAATAACCCAGTATGTGGAGTTTTCACGGTTAACCGTCGACTAGCGAAAGTGTTCTGAAATGTGTTTTGTAACGTTTCAATAACATTCAATATATTTAAATATCTACTGCTTTCTCGTCACTAATATCTAAGGTTAACATCTCACATCAAACATCACTTTTGAAAGCTCTTCACTTGATAATGAGATATTGAAGCCGGTCTAGCAATATTAATATAAAATAGATTATTAAATGTACTAGTTCCTTTTAACCTAAGCGAGATTTATTAATTATAAAATAATAATTTGGTATAAACGTATACTATACTTTGTAAACAATTTCCATTTCTTGAATTATTAAATATTAAAGTGAATAAAGGTAAATACATTAAATTTAACATAATAAGCAGTGTTTGGTTTTTACCAAATATTACTGAAACATCTGCATATTTCCAAGATATAAAAATATCACATGCAGACTTTAAGCATATCGAATAATTAAGGCAGAACTAAAGTGTTAGTTCAGATATTCTCTGAATTTATCTGAATAACGATTAATTTTATAAGAAAATGTATAGACATATTTTTTAAAGCTATAGATTATAGTTTTTTAATATAAAGCAAAATAAGTCCAAGAATTAATTAAATAGGATTGAAAATTGTATTATCGGTATTTTATAGAGGCTTGTTTTGGAATTTTTTTTCAGTTAGCATCTATTAACGTCTATCTGGTGTCTAAGACGTTTCGCCGCGGCCGGTTCGCCCGTCAGCCGTTTCGCCGTCAGAACAATTTTAATATTTGGAATAACATATGCACCCATTACGAAGTTTTCTCTGTGCTTATTCAAAAAACAGCACGTCATTCTTACATCAATTTTTAATCCTTTTAGAAAAATATTTTTTAACGCATATATTGTTCTTTTAGAAAATTAATTAACCTAAGTTGATGTCTTAAAAATGTTAGAAAACGGATTTAATGGAGATAATTTAAATATGATTACCTAGACAACTAGGAATTTATATAGGCCATAATGGAAAATTGATTTGATTAGCAGATTCCACCTCCTCCTTAGAAACTGAAGAAATTTAGTTTAGCTGACGATAGAATTTTAAGAATTGTGAGGGATGTAAATAACGCAACAACCTTGAAGTATTTGCGTTCTGTATCAATTCGGTCAATAAATTACATTATTATAAATTTACCGTTACCTAGTGTATAAGTTACTCCACATATTAAAATTGTTCTGGGGCCGAACTCGTCCGGCGGCGAAACGGCTGACGGCGAACCGGCCATACCGTCTATCTGACATGATGTTTTAAAGGTCAATCTAACATATATTATTGTTTTTGTTTTTACAATGTTGCCTAGTTTCGTTATGAACGTATCAAAAACGAGGTTACATAATTACCCTAAAAAAATTATTAAAATTATTTCATTTCCACTTTGTAAGTTGGAAGATCGTGTGTTCTTCCACACCAGATATTTTTGAGTATGGATTTATCTAAATTGAACTACAGCTTTACAGCATACATGTCCGTAAAAAGTATAAGTAAAGTTTCCATTGGTGATGATTCAACAATGTATGTACATTTCCTATAGCCCTGAAATATAAACAAACTTAAAATAATTGAGTTTAAAAAATAATTTGATATAGGTACCTAAATATGAAAATGACACCACTGATGAATGTACCTATTAAAATTCAGTTTTTTTCCATAAACCTATAGTTCCTTATGATGATATATTTGGGTCATGCTCAATAAGTAAAAAATATCCCGCGTTACCAGATACGGATCATAGTTTGCCATGAACAGAATTCATGATATAGTTGAGTAAAAATGGGGTTTCAATTAACACATAACACTATGAAATTTTACAATGGAAAATTTTAGAAAATTAAAAATATGGTGAGTAAATATAAAATTCAAATGTTTATTTTTATGATCTAAAGATATATTAATAGTTCACATAAATTAAGATTTAAAAAGAGAGGCAATTTACTTACATTTCTTTAGACTTTTGATGACCAGCACCAAAATTCTTAATTTTATCGAACAAATATCCTGTTCCATTTAATTGTATACTAACTTCGTCCCCTTGATTATACCAATAAAATTTATTATCAAAAGCACCATTATTCTGCACAACACGGGGTAAACATAAATAAATGTTGTCCTTGACACTGTTATGTATAAAAAGAATATAACTCGCTTTTATATCGGAAACCAATACCTCATTTATCGTATAATTTGTCAAGTCCTTCCCGCACAAAGTATTTCTAACATCATTCGTTTTCGTAATTTTAATTTCCATGCCGCTATAAATATTTCTACCACGCACTGCGAATTCGATTTTTTTAAAGTCCTCATTGTTTATTATAGTTTGACTTGTATTTATAATAGATAAAGAATAAAATTCGGGGTGATTATCAGTAATATTTGTATTTATAACTGTAGCGAATAACAAAAATAACAAATCTCGTATCCTGTGTGATAAACCATCCGCCATGATAGTCAAAGCCGACTGACAAAAATTTCACTAAGTGTGTTGTAATGTAAACACTGCATCAACAAGGTTGCCGCTTTGTGCTATATCTAAATCCTGTTATTCTGATGTTATTTCCGTGTAAACATGTAACTACGATGATTACATTATGACTAATAATTCTATCCAATACTTCTTAATCACATTGCACTTTTAAAGGTAATATTATCGTTAAGTTTTTGTTGCTATTTTGAATTTTAATGACCAACTAGTATATTAACTTTAGTACAACCTCATTTAAACATAAAAATAGGAAACATTCTGGATATAAATATATCTCGAATTTTTTGGCGTATTGGTTATAGGCATTTCATACCACTAAACTAAAACCTACAAGATTTAATATACAATGTGGTCCAAAGACTTTGATCGATAAGCAAAACTTTGTTAATATCGATTTCTCAGAAAATTTTATTCCAGATAAAAGTTGGTGCATCACATAAAAGTAAATATGCCCTAGACAGATTCTACCAGTGGCGTACCGATTAATAGTACCGATAATTGAAATTTTGTCAATAAAATACTAAAATGTTAAAGGGTACTAGCTTAACAGTTTGGTAAGAATGAATTGAAAAATTCAGGAAATTCTACGTGACAAATAACATTTAAACCAAAATGGAAATATAACGGCATTGGCGTCGATCGATGACTTTTTAGAGCATTCAGTAATGTTATTTCATAAAATAATTTTTTGGATCGGGTTCTGAACAAACAGAATTTGTTTAAATCACCTTATTTGTAAAAGCGTAACACTCAAATAATATTTATCAAAACAAAAATCTATGTATTAGTAAAATAAAAGGTTCATTGTTATTTTCAGGTTTTTTCTTACAGGCCATAGAAATTTTATTTTTATTTGATATAAGCTTCAAAGTTAAGTAATTGGGAAAATGCCAGCTTGTAGGCATTCGTTAGTTGAAAAAGCTGAATTAGTTTTAACAGGTTGCGATAATCATAAAAGTGTCAACGACATCCTAATAATACTACATATAAGTGCTCCAACGGCACGTCTATTGTGGCTAGATTTAAAAACGGTGGGTCTTTAGAAGTGTAATACAAAAAGAAGCACAAAAAGAATGTTTTGACCGAGATAAATCAAATGGAAGTGTTGCAGACAGTAATTGAACGTCCTCAAATTTCTACACGTCATATGGAAGTAGTTTCAAAATCATCAGTTTTGCGAATATTAAAAGAAAATAAATATTATCCTTATAAACCGCAGTTTATCAGTAAACTTTACGATTGGGATTACGATTAGAAAATGAACTTTTCATTTTGGGTTCAGGGAAAAATAGAGGAAGACCGGAACTTTGCAGGCAACATTTTGTTTACTGACGAATCGACGTTTACAACAAACGGTATTGTTTCCTCCCAAAATTCTAGATGGTGGTCAGGAAGTACTAAGTAATCCAAATTTTATTGTTGTCCATAGGCAATACTACCAAAAAACGTTTGGTGTGGTATGTACAACGCTAGGTTGCTGAGGCCTCATTTTTTTAGGAAAAATTTAAATGGTATAAGATATTTGAATTTTTTTTTACAAATCCATGTGTAGGAATTTCTTGAGGAACTGCCATTGGCTTTAAGAGTTCGTGCATGGTATCAGCATGATGGCAGTCCAGCTCATTGTGCTAGAATCGTTCCTGGGTGGCTTAATCAGAATTTAACAACCAATGGCTTGGTAGATTTTCGAACAATAAACGGCCGCCACGCTCACCCGACATGACACCCCTGGAGTTTTTCTTATGGGGCTACTTAAAACAAAACGTGTATAAAAACAGACCTTTTGCAAACCTGGATAAACTTGAATAAGAAATAGTTGGATGTGCAAGGGAAATTCCTGAAAATGTTTTACGTGCTACTGTGGATGAATGTACAAGGAGAACAATTGTATGCATCGAAAAGGATGGACATCATACAGAAACTATTAGATAAATTTTGACTTAGTTGTTTTAATTTAGGTTCAAGCTTCAAATGTTTATTTTTTGTTTCATTAATTCTTTTAGCATTAATTTGTTAATACATTTTCTACCGAATCTTATCTTGTTTTACTATTTATTGTATTGTCAATTAACATAACGTTGTATAACATCTCAAAACTATGGGTATAATTTCAAGATTTTTTTTATATCTTACAGAATAAGGGAATTTTATTGAGAAAATTTAAATTATCTGTCATTTACCACTAATTAGCACGCCACTGATATTATCCCTCTAGTGCATATTTAGTTTTACGTGATGCACCAACTTTTATCTGGAATAAAATTTTCTGAGGAATCAATATTAACAGTTCAAAATCAAAGTCAAAATCTTTGGACCACACTGTATATATAGTATATAGTATTGTTTACACTGTAATGCGACAGTTCGTCCCGTATTATACGGCCCCTTTTTTAATCATTTATTATATTTTATATAATTATTTTAATAAATTACGTAAATGTTTCGTATTTGTAAAGAAGTTCCTTTTCTGTCCCGTTTCTGGCGTTTCATTGTTAAGAAAGAATTTATAATATTTTTGTTTTAAAAAATATGCATACATTATTTTTTGGAAAATTTTCGCGGACGTTTCTAGAAATGGCGATCAAGAGGGTGGTGCTAAGGATAGGGGTGCTCCGACATTTTGGTACATGTTTTTTTTTTCTAGTATCTTAGCGCCTATTATAAAAAATGATAAAACTTTCAATTTTCCTACTGTGAATAAATCTTATATTTATTTTGTTAGAAACTTCCATTTTTAGTATGTATAAACAATTTAGTACGTTTCTTCTATATTTTTATTGAAATTAATTACTACACTCGGCCCAGTGCTTCTCAGGTAAAATATATTTATCTACTAAATCAAGGTTTATTACAAAGAAGAAAGAATTAAAATAGTTGCAAGTTTTTTCGTAATAATTATTGTACCAAAGCTGCGGCAAACGTTTTAATTAAAATCATCAAAACATATTGAAAAATTGGCGGTAAAATGGCGGAATCATAAATTCCGAAAGATACAGGAAGTCGGACATTTTGCAAGTTAAGCTTAAACATCTATAGGTGGTATCGCTGAAGAACCTTTTTTTCTGTCGGCATATTGACACAAATATAAAATACAAAAGATATGACAATGCATGGCAGAGCTGTAAATTAAAAAACACTCTGCAAGTGTTAATTCTAGGTGGAACTTGCAGATTATCTGGTAAGTTTTTGAACATTTTTCTTTGATTGCAAATTTAAAACTTAATTCAACTTATATTATCATTATTTTTACCCTTCAATTAAATAAAAGTTAAATCTAAAAACTAGATAAGTTAAATTATTGCACTTTACGACAATAATATAACTGATTTGATTAGTTTAAATGACAATAATATGCAAGTTGAAACCTAAATTATAAACCAAAATAAACAAATTATTTTAATCTTAAGGCTGTGAACACCTACGAAACTAATCATAAATAGATTGAGGTACTATATAACCTATACACAATCTTTTTTTGAACTTAAGTTAATCAATATCCCATTTTATTTTCAGTGCCGTTACTATATTCCACAATTTGATGCAATGTAAATTAATTAATGTTTCCTTTTCATATTCTACAACTTCATAGGTGGAAGGCATGTACACCCGATGCCGCCCGGTGCAATACCACCACCCTTACCATGGGCTCCTTAATATTGGTGCTCCGATTTTCTGAGTTCCATAAAGGCTACCAGTCACTATCTCCTTTACTACTTATATACTCGCCTACACGCACTAGCCAAGCGTGGCGTTTTAATGGGTACACCCTTAAAATAACGAGTTCTAAAACAGACGCTATACGCCAGGTGAGTAGGGTGAGACGCCCACAATGTCACGTCGATTCGTCGATCCAAATTCGTCAATGCCAAAATCAAAACTAAGAACAGCAAGATCTGCCGGGAGTAAAACCTTGTCCCATTCGGATGCCCGGGAGGGTAGGACTCAGGTGACCTCGGTGATCGAAAGTAGCAACATTCGGATACATCACTGCAACATGCGTGGTATCAGGTCGATTCTTAATGTCATTCACCTACACCTTGAACAAGTGCAACCGGACATTCAGTTTCTATCAGAAACACAAGTCGACCCGGAAGAACTGATTCGCCTGACCTTTAATTTGCCCAGATACAACCTCCACTCTAAGTTTTGCGGAAAAGGCGGGGTATCTATGTATGCCAAGGACAACGTGGTTGTAAGAGGATGTCCACTTTAGAAAACAACAAATTGGACGCGATTTGGTTCAACCATTATAGGCCCTCATTTGTGAAATTCTACAGTTGTTTGTATCGGCCTTCCAATGATAATAACTTCTAAGATCTTTTTGATTATCTTAGTCTGGAAATAGACTACCTCTTATTACAGTTTCCATCTTGCGATATTTCAATTCTGGGAGATTTTAATGGCCACAACTCCAATTGGCTTCAATTTTCATATACTACTAATCCCGCAGGTCATGGTGCAGAAACATTTGCTGCATCCTGTGATCTCGCACAAATTATTTCCAAACTAACCAGAATCCCTGATAACCCTAACTATACTCCACATCTCCTGGATGTATTCCTTATAACTAACCCACTTCTCTATAAAACAAGAGTCCTTTCCCCACTTGGTCAATCAGACTGTCTAATCGAAATAACTTCCTCTGTATCAAATCCCACTGTTATTCGAAAAACAGATAGAACTACCGGTTTAGTACAAAAGAATCATCGGGTTTGACGACTACATTTCAGTTAGTATTACAAATAGAATAGTAAATGACATGTCGATAGATGGAGAAAATTCTCAAGTATTACCACATTACAAATGTTCAATGTGGGCTCCTCGAGTCAAACGACAGATGTCGCAACGATAATCCAGTTCAGCCCATACACGCTGCAATGTGTCTCGGTCGATACTGTTAACAGCATCAGTAATACGTCTTTTGAGTTCACCCAGTGTTGTAGGTAGTGGTGGCACTAAAACCTTGGCTTTAATGTACCCCCATAAATAAAAATCGCACGGTGTAAGATCAGGAGGATTGGGAGGCCACGCAAACAATTCCAAATCTTCTTCAGCCCAACGGCCTATCCAACGGTGAGGGAGTTCCATCTTGTTGGTATATAAAATTGTTGGAATCATCCGCCAGTTGCGGAGATAACCACAATTGTTGTGGCGGTCCATTTTCCACTTAAATGAAATGTCGCTTCGTCGCTGAACACCAGACGGTCGGCAAATTCGTAATCCTCCAATGCTTCCGGAGTGTTAGTACAAAACTCGGTTCGCTTGACATAGTCGTCTGATCGTAAACTTTGTACCATCTGTATACGATACAGTTTGAATCGCAATTGCAAAATTTTCGACACAGTTTTCTGCAGAATACCAAGTTCACGACCTGCTTTACTGATGGACTTTTGTGGCGAAAGCAAAACATTGTCTAACCGCATCCACCGTTGCGTCAGGCACTCGTGGTCTTCCGGTGCTTTCACGCTGATCTACTACACCTGTGGTCTTGAATTGCCGATACCATCGTAGAATGCTCTGATAACCTGGGGGATCAATTTATCAATTTGATATTCCCGTTGGAATGCACGTTGCACTTTTACAATCGATAAACATCGCGCGCATTCTAACACGCAGAACACTTTCTGTTGCATAGTTGCCATTTTTTGGAGGTTTTTGCTGTCTATAGACAGATCATTTACTATTCTATTATCATACTTTCCGAATTATAGCTTTGTCAAACCCGATGACTCTTTTGTACTAACCCGGTATGTGGTGTTGTAATCAGTTAACTGGAGCAAACTGCCAGATTTTTTTGCAACCTACCCCTGCCGTAAATATCCTTTAAACGTCCTCTTCAAACATTGCTCTTTTAATAACTAAAATTATCTTGATGGGTATGGAGTTATACATTCCCAAAAAACACAATCGCGTAGGTCATGCCTGTTCCCAACCATGGTTTAATAGGGCTTGCACTGATGCATTATCGCAAAAGCAGAAACTCCATACCAAATGGAAATCAAATAAATCTGTCGAAAATCACGCCGACTATATTGTCGTAAGGAAAGGCATCATTACCAAGGGCAAAGAGATGTTTGAAGAACGTAATTGCAAAGAATTAGTCTCATGTCGTTTGGGTATTCGTATATTTTGGTCAGTAGCTAACGCCATGAATAAAAACTTTTGTACATCTTCCTTTCCCCACATGACTTCTCGTGACTGAGATGTAGTAGCTGATCCTGCTGACAAAGCCAACCTCTTTGTCGATTACTTTACAAAAAAATCATGTCTCAATAATTCTGGTGAAACTGTGCCGTCGCCCAGATCTACCCCATACTCTATGAAACCAATCCACTTTCGATACTAACTCCTAGACTCCTGACGATATTCCAGCTATCGTCCTTAAAAATAAACTCCACCGAGCTAGTACCGGTATTGTCCAGACTCTTTCGACCTCCATGTCATCTGGAGAGTTTCCCTTATGGAGCCTTACCTGGCGGTACATTTTCTGGATGTCCTCTAGAAATGCATATTTATGTTTTCATCATATTAGTAATATATCTGCCAAATCCTGCTGTAGTCGTGGACCCGCATACACGACTTCATTTAAGGTCTTTCTTGATGTACCACTGGTTGATGAAGGATGTAATAACGTTTTTCTTCTTTTCTTCTGGTGGGAACCATGTTGATATTCCCTAAGCCCAGATACTCATTGCATAAATGTCCATACTGATTCGGCATATCTGGGTTTTCTAGTAACAATTGTGCTACTGCCAGTAGTGTCAGAAGTCCTTTATCTTCTTTGAACGGGATGCTGACTGTTTATTCCCCGTCTGGGATTCTTAGCCTGGTGTGCGTGTAGTGTTCTTCATACCAGTGGTCTCCTGTTGTTGGCTATCGACTTCCTCCAACTTCCAAAATTTGGGCACTTGGTCGTGTTCTATTGTGGATACCATTCCGATTATTGCTTGAGGTTCTTATTTTTCTTGTCTTCTATCTGCTCGAATAGTACCTGTCCACCTACCAAGTAGCCTTTCGCTTTTTTGACACCACTCAGGATTATTTTGGCGTAAACTTCAGCCCCTAAAGGGGTGTCTATTGGACTCGGTGTACCTATTATTGGATCTGTTAAAATCACGTTGTTCCAGGGTTCCATGTCTAATTCGAACTTCTTTGATTACCGTGGATTTTCGTTGTTACTTTTGCTATTGCGTATGTTGGTTTGTTGACTTCCAGATTTGTAACCATGGCATCCACTTTCTGTCTGGGTAATTTTAATTCCTGAGCTGCTTGCTCCATAATAAATGTGGCTTGGGAACCTGGCTCAATTAACACTTAATAACTGATGTTCTGCGAACAGATTCCTTACTCACGCGATTGATGTTGCAAATAATACTTCCCGATCTTTAGATTCGTCTTTTGCCATATTCTCTGACGCTATAGCCGCATGAACCGTTGATTTCATTGGATTTATCCGATTGTTTGATCGATTGGTGCAGTAGAGTATGATGTGGATACTTGCAAATTGCATAAGTCACTTTTGAATAACTCTTTGTATTATAGTTTTGCTTCATGCACTTGAAACGCAGTATTTTTCCTTCAATCACTTTATTTCTCATTTCACTTGTTAATTCATTAAACTTTACTCAGTGCTGTATAAGATGCTGTATGCAGTATTGGCAGTTACCTTGATTACTGCTATGCTAGCTGGATCTGGACGTTACTTGTTGTCCTGTGGTATTTGATTCTCAATGTAATACCCCTAGTGATTGGAATCTCATCTTTAGGAACCCTATCCCATCTTGTAACTCTGGGAATTCAGTGGGCCGCTTTAAGGACTGCTCGAGCAACCTCTTCATCACATTTGCTCGAGATGATTCTTGATATCATGGGCCCCATGATGTTATATCTTGTCCTAGGTTCGTTATAGCTTCCAAACACTCATGTATGGTGCCATGAATGGTTGTTTTAATTGTTTCGATTCCCCTCTTTCAACCTGAGAGAAGTCTAAAATTTTGTCCAGTAATTTGGACACCGTACGCCTTACATTATTATACCGATTCTTTAATATTTCCCATGTGTTCTTATAATTTTCCTCGGTTGTGTGTAGCTTTTCCATTCAGGTAGGCTTTGAGGTAATGCATCTTCTGTGCATTCGATAGTGTCTTATTGGCTTTCTCGAATAGGCCTTGAAACTTGATATTTGGCAGCGTTATTGTTAATGCTGGTTATACTGCCTGGGTTTCCTTGTTGCTCTGCAATTGCTGTTGGATAATCACATATTGGTCATCTGACCTCTTGTATTTTCTTGCGGTAAAGTACCTATTTCGCATTTGGTTATTTCATCTCACATCTTTTCTGCTTTATCCTGCAAAATGTTTCACCGCCTGATGTTATGCGGGGGCGGGGACCACAAAACGAAGATTTCAGTTTAATTTCGTATTTTTTGACCGATTATAATAACCTCCCTTTAGGTGGGAAAGTTAAAAATTATTATGGTGATGTTCCCAAAAAGGGATCATTGACCGTTAAGAGGGTAAACAACAATAAAACAAGCCAAACTTTAAAACCAATCGATTTGTGCAATTTCCGTTACGGTAGTTCGGGAAGAAACGACAATTTGCGTGAGCTGGTCTAATACCTCTATACGTTTTAATAAGGGTTATCCAGTAATGGTTGGTACTCGCTTGCAGAACATAATCGTTGAATATTTGTTTTTGTTTTACGCACAGAGACTAAAACTTTGTCTTTAAAATCTATATTGTCAATCAATAGATAGAGTGGAGTGGGGGATAGATGCTTTCTCAAACCATCGGAATATGTTATTAATTTCTACCTCGTTGGTTGAATAGTTAGAGTGCATGCCTTTCACCCGAGCGTCGCGGGTCAAACCTAGCCGAGGTAACTGTTTTTCTAAAACGGAGAAAAACCAAAGCATTGCTTCTTCTCGGAGAGGTAGTAAAAGTGTAGGTCCCGTGGCAATACGATGATTGACTGGTCCAAATTCTAGTGACGGGTAGTATTAATAACCGTTAGTAATTGATGGGCATAGAGATGCCTGACATTTCCGTATGTGTGTAGATCTCGACCCACAAATAGAAAAAAAAAACGTAATTCAAATCAGAAATCAAGTTGAGCGATAATCCAACATAAAAAAACTACCAACTTAAAAGTTTGCTCGAAATATAGCTTATCTAACGTCAAAAAGAAAAAGAAATTTGGGCCTACTCCGCGTTCTTTGTTGAAACAAGTTTAGAATAACATAAATAGTTATTATTTCACAGCCGCTAGAAGTTACACATGTGATCAATATGTGTACTGCAATCATTAATTTTAATAGTGAAACTTTTTTTCTTTTTATTCATCCTTTCAAAAGATGTCCAATTTAAAAACGTTTTAGTGATTTCTCATGCGGCTTTGGAATTTTAGTTAGCAGCTAGATGTCTATTAACCTGTATCTGACATGAAGTTTTAAACGTCTGTTTGACCTACATTATTGATTTTGTTTTTATAATGTTGCCTATTTTCGTAATGAACTTATTATAAAAGTGGTTGCATAATTATCCTAAAATAGTTATTTATGTATTAAGGGCATAATTAGGGGATTATGGCACGAGGGAATTTTTAAAGTCCCATGAGGGAGGTTTTTAATATCCCGAGAGCCATAATCGACTATTATGCCCGTGGTACATACAACGTTTTATTCTACAGGTGTACAAAAAAGTTGTGAGCTTTTTTTGCCGAATTCAATATTTATTTAAAAACAAACAAAAAGATATTAATCAACGAAATATTCCCCATTTGCACCGATGACCTTTTGCCATCTTCGGGCAGCTATCGGATTCCCTGACGATAGAAGCTCACTGGTTACGAGGCGAGAAAGTCGTCAATGCATTTTCGTACCTCTTCAAGTGTCACGAAGTGATGCTGCAGCGACCGGAATAGGTAGTAATCGGAAGGTGCCATATATGGGCTATACGCCGCATTCGGGAGCAGTTCTCATCCTAACGCAAAGATATGGTCCTGAGTGGTTTTTGCAACATGTGGTTGGGCATTGTCATGAAGCAGTATTGCTTTAAGACGTCCTTTACCAGTAAATGGCATCTTTTCTTCTAATGCATCGCTAAAATTGGACAATTGTTGTTGATAGCGCTCTGACATAATTGTTTCACCCGGTTGAAACAACTTGTAATACAATACACCTTTCCAATCCCACCGTATGCAGAGCAAAACTTTCTTGGCGTGGGTATTGGGCTTTCGCTTTGGAGTCGATATCGAAGGTTGAACAGGGTCAACTCATGATTTTGGTTATCATAAAGTATCACATTTCATAGCTTGTAATGATTTGTTCAATTATTTCGGGAGGTTCACCCGTAAAATTACAAATTTCACTATCACTTTCGTTATTTATTATAACTACTATGTTAATTTTCTGACGGATGAGTGGTGTTGAATGAATTGAGTTTGTGATACTATTTTTTCTATTGAGAAGAGGTTTTCCAGTAATTTTTATCAAAGTGACTTTTATAACTCCTGTGATTCTAGGGAATTTTGGTATATCTGTTCCACTAGTTCAAGATGTATTAGGCACATTTGAATAAATCCCTTTCATTTTACTATATCCAATTTTACAAATTCTTATGTTAAAATAACGAGTGAAGAATGCACTTCACCAGAGTAAATTGATTGGATTGTCAAAAGATTTTTACTACAGTCAAATTAAGCGAAAGAGCACGAATTAAAACATTAATAATGACGGGCTATGGCGATAGAAAAGGAACGCAAGATCAGGTATGTCAGTTATTTGACAATATTCATTCGGAAAGATTACCAATAACTCAATCCATCGTTAGATAATTAAAAAAAAATTTTTTCGAGATTTATCAAGAAATGGGTGACCCGCAATAAATGAAGAAACGCAGCTTAATATGCTACTGTATTTGCACGAAAATCCACATAAAACAACTCGTGATGTTGCTGCGGATCATGAAATTAGTCAAAAATCGGTGGTAAATCACCAAAAGAAACAAAAGTGGCACCCGTATAAAATCATTTTACTACAAGAATTGAATGAGGACGATCATGACCGTCGAATGGAGTTCTATGAAACTAGGACGAATATGTGAATCCTGGAATATTAAGAAGGATATTATTTTCAGAGGAAGCATCATTCTATTTGAGCGGCACAGACAAAATTGTAGATGTTGGGCACCTGCAAATCCCCACTACTATCTCTAGCAAAAAACACAATATTCATAGAAATTAAACGTGTGGCCGGGAATTGTTGGTGACAGGATGCTAGATCCATATTTTTTTAACGGTAACTTAACTAGATCAATGTACCAACAATTTTTGGAAAACGAATTAATTCCTCACATTCCGAATAATACGTTGTGCAAGACGAGTTCAGCAATACTTGAATGATATATTTCTCAATAGATGGATTGGAGGAAGAGGCCCGCAAGGTCTCCCGATGTCACACCTCTCGATTTTTTTTTGTCAGACAATTTGGAACGATTAAAAGAACGGATAAGAACGACAATTAGAGGGATACAACCGAATACTCTTCAAAACGTGCTACAAGAGCTTCGAAGTCGACTGGGATATTGTCAAGTTGTGGGGGCATTTTGAACATTTGATTTGAGACGGTATTGTTTGTTTTCATTTTCGCTTGTTTTCTTTATTTTTAGTTAAATAATATTATTATTATTATTGCAGCAAACGTTAAAGTTAAAAGTGCATTTTTTTACTTTTTAAATCTAATAATTTAAAAAATTTTCTTATGAAAGTGATGAAAATTTTATACTTTCATTTAGAGCATCGTACTGGCTATTACAATAAGAAATAAACATTGGGAGTTGTCATTTAAAAAAGTTGACAGTGACATCATTATTCTAAGATGTATCACCCTGTATATTTCATTATAGCACCAGTAAATGTGCAATTAAAAATAAAAGTTGATCTGTTTTTGGAATTGTTTCAAAAAGTCAATAGTCTAAATCAGCCATTATTCTAGGCTTTTTACTCACACTGTATGTAAGCCGGAAGGCAAAAGGAAAATAATAAAGTTACACCAAACAAAAGAGACAAAACATTTAGAGAATGCCTGGCATTACTGCTTGTGTCTAGATCTCGGTCCACACATACAAAAAGAAAAAATAATTTTTTTAAGATAATTACCCAACCTATATTTTAATACGTTGATAAAGAAAATAGGCAACATTGTAATAATATATTACATATGTCAGGTGGACGTTTAAAAGTTCAGTCAGATAGACGTTAATAGACATATAGATGTTAACTTAAAAAAATTCTAAAGCCGCCCGCCTCTATAAAAATATTGATAATACAGGCTAAGCATTTTCAATCTTATTTAATTAATTTTTAGACATGCCTTGCTTTATATTTAGAAACTTATGTAAAATTAAATTTTCACTTGTATTTCTGGAAATTCTTTTGATTCACAAATGTTTTGAAAGTTATCTCGAGTCGAAGACGAATTAATTTTCTCAAAACATTTGTGAACGAGCAGAAATTTCCGGTAATTAATTCAAGCACGTGGGGGATTCAGTAAGAAAATATCCGTTACTATTGACGACGGGGTATTTTCTTTAAAAAAATATGTCTTATAAAATTAATCGTTATTCAAATATTGAAAAAATTTAAATTTAACATTTAAATTTTACCTTAGGAATATTTTTGCCGCTAAATTACGAGTCATCAAAAAATTGCAAAGAACATAATTAATCGATATGTTTCAAGTCTATATGCGGGTATTTTGATATATCTTGTAAATATACAGCTGTTTCAGAAATATTTGATAAAAACCAAAAACTGTTCCTAATAATCCCTCTCTCCGCCGCTGAATCTCTCCCAAAATCTAATGAGCTCCAGAAGAAAAGAAAGCAAGCTGAAATACGAAATTTGAAATACGTACGTGTTGTTATTCTGGAGCTATCTTGGATACTAGCATTAGCATACATCCACACACATACACACACGCACGCGTCTACACGTGCACGCGCACACATGAACATGCGCACACGCTAACACGCGCACTCACGCAGATACACATGCCCGGCCATCGCGAAACTTTCCCAAACGTTGTAAAATGAGCTAATAAGTTGATTAAGCGTTAGTGAACAAAAAGTCAACTGTATAACTTTCTATTCCTATATATGTATATGTAGGTTGGAATGTAAAACGAAAATCGTATCTTCTAAAGAATGAAATTTTGATTAACAAGGTACATTTTAAATATTTTTACTTTTTTATGGGTCATAAACCATAGTGTTTTCGTGAAAAAAAACCGATCTTAAGGTTTCTCCGGATGTACACGTTTCCAGAATCTTGACTATTTTCGACGTATATACAGGTACTTTATAGAGGGCACTAAAATACATTTTGTGGATATCTTGAAGACTGCTAACTTTATTGAACACAGTGAAACGACATTTAATAAAGAATTAAATCTTAAACAAGTTTCTTTAATGATTTATTTTAGAGTAACTAGCGCTATGGTCACAGCACACCCTGATATCCGTTTACGATATTTACTTAAAGGTAAAATTGTTCTTAAAAAAATTTCAGTTGTAAAAAATGCTAAAATTGTGCTTTTTTTAGTTAGTAAAATAATTGTACCTAAACTAGAGTCACAACACGTTTTAGAATACATCTGAACGTAATTTGATTGTGGTTATTTTATTTTATCGAAAATAAGGTATATTCGGTTAAAAATGGTATAGATATAAAAAAAATTTAAATGAATATCATCGTTTTTATTTTCATTATATACTTGATTGGAATGTAGTTAATATGTAATATTGAAAAAATATGAAAATTGTAAAAAAAAAGAAATTCACTTGCAGGAAGTGTTTAATTTTGTAATTTAAAGTCGAGCCGGCGAGAGGTGCCTTATGACTCATCTTTTAGTATAGCATGGTTTAAGATTTTAAAAACGTTTGTCGTTATTGGTTCATATAGTTAGTAATTTTGAATACCAACAAAACATCGTCAATGTTTCTAGATTATTTTCAAATTTAAGCCGCGCTGTCAAATTTAAATAAAATTATTGTTCGCATATCTCGGGATTTGGATCCTAAAGGTCTTAAAAATCCCCACCCAGTCGTATAAATAAAGTCGAATTTCGTTTAAGGTCTGTTCGCACTCATTCTGGCATGTAAAGTCCACCGAGTGTGGGTAGACATATGATAAAAATATATTGTACAACTGTAAACGATCATTAGAACCGAGACCGGGTCAACAAAATTTCGTTTTGGATCTGTTTTACAAATTAATTATATCAATAATTTTCAATAAGAAACGAATTAGCTAGCAGTAGGCAGTGCCCGAATGAAGTGCGAAAAGTTTGGTTAATTGCGGAGGATCGTTTTTAGCCGACAGATCTCACTGCGTCAAAAGAGTCAAGACTGTAATTTGGTTATCGAAGCCACTTATAAATAACTGATTTTGTCATAAATAAATACACTGTATTGGATGTTAAAATGAGATTTATTATTAGTTAATAATATAACCGATTTTAAAAATCTCAGTTTACAGTTTGTCAATATATATATATGTATATATATATATATATATATATATATATATATATATATATATATATATATATATATATATATATATATATATATAACGAATGTAAACCAAATTACAGCTGCATAGGTATATCTTAAATATAATAATTCTTTACAATTTAATAAAGTAACTAAGATTCTAATTTTTGCTTTAAATTGAAATATTGGACATCTTATAATTAAAAGTCATCACCTTCACTTTCACTATCATCATTTCCTGTTCAGCATGAAAAATACACTTTTGCCACAGTTCTCCAGTTACTTCGTTTAATGAATCCTTCCATAGCGTTAAAACATTCTCCCTGAAGCCCTGTCTTCCAACGTTTTTGTTGTAATACTGTTTACAATTTGCCCATATTAACTCGATAGGGTTGAATTGGCAGTGATACGGAGGTAAACGTAAAATTTGATGTCCCCATTGATGAGCGATTTCATCAATTGCATATATTTTTGGAACTTGTAAATCCTTGGCAATTTGTAATAATTCCACTTTCAGCACATCATTCGAATGAGGAATGTTGTGTTTTCTTAAAAATTGAAGATCTTCTTTCTTCCAACTACTTGAAGGCAATTTTTTTACTAATGTAGAATGATAACTGGCATTGTCAAGAATTATCAAACTTGGATTTTCTAAATTTGGTAAAAGCTGTTCTTGAAACCATTTTTGAAATAAATCAGCGTTCATATTATTGTGGTAGTCTGTTGTCTTACTTTTATTGGAAAATATCAATGATGAATTAGGTATAAAACCATCCTTGTTGTCAGCACTCAGTACGATAAAACTAAAATATTCGGTTAAACATACTGTTAACAAATCGGACTATTTTAATTACCGTTTCCCTTCTCCTAGCGGTTTGTTTTTTGTCCTGTTCAAATCATTATCATGGCATGATTTTCGAACGCTTCCTCGACTAAAAATCCACGTCTCATCCAAAAAGACAGAATCGTAACAACGTTTATTAGCAAAATATTTTCGCAAAAATGTTGCTCGAGCACCAGCAATATGAACTTGCTCCATTAAACGCCTTCTTCCATCGTCAACTTTGAATTCAAAACCAATTTTGTGCAACAATTGTTTCAAACTCGTTTTACTGAAGGTAAATATTTTATCTTCTTTAAGTTCAGTTTGGAGTTTTGCGATAGTAATATGTGGGCCTAAAATTAAACAGTGATTAACTCCATTTCAACAATAATTTCTGAATTATTTACCAGTTGCATGCATGGTGTAAATTTTTCGTTTCAAAACGTGTTTCACGTATTCGTCGACATGCTCTGACTTCGACTTCAAACGCAGCCTATATTTTTGCGGTGCATCCGGCGCGATTTCCTAGACTCTAAAGCGAGAGCCGTTCTTGCCTTTGTCCGAATTACGGTTTTCCCGGAAATGCCGCATGCGAGAGCAGTTTGCTGCAACATAATATTACATAAATATAAATTATTATTATTATAAATTATAAAAAATTAGTTAAACAAACACCACAAACTGGACTGAACTTGCGGACGTCCTCAAATCCACAATGACATTGGAACAACCTCCGAAAAGGAGAAATCACAGGTGGTGGAATGCCATATGTGACCAAGCAATAGACGAAAGAATCGAAGCCTAGAAAAACTTCAATAGTAAAAGATATCAGAAAAATGGCAACAATTTCTGGAGATCCGAAAACAAACATCAAATACAATTCGGAGGGAAAGACGAAATTTTGACAAAAGGCGACTAGATGAAATAGAACAAAATTTTAAGAAGAATAACACCAGGAAATTTTATAAGGTTTTTAAAGAACATCTCATTGGATACCAACCGACTAATATTTGCTTCAAGCAACTAGACGGCTCACTAGAAAACAACACGAAGAATAACTGCCAAATTCTCACTGACTATTTCAACAAACTTCTCAACTGCGAAGGTCCCATCGAAGAAATAGTAGAAATTATCAAGGCACTGACAAACAATGGACCTCAGGCGAAGATGGAATTATTGCAGCACTCTGGAAAATAAGTGATGAGAGATTAACGGGAAAAATCCACAGGATCATAATAGACATTCGAGAAACCGGACAGATCCATTCGGAATGGAAATGCGCAATCATCCACCCACTCAACAAGAAACAGATCATAGAACAGATCTGGAATCTCAAAACGATTATCCAGGTGAGAAACACCAGAAACTCAGTGGTCACTTTCATGGATTTTAAGAAGGCCTACGACTCCATAAGCAGAGAGACACTATACAACACACTAGAAAAATTCGGTATCGGTAGACAGAGCAATCATCCAGCAAACGTTAACTAACACAACCTCTAATTAAATAACGAAGTCACTATCAGATAATTATCTGACAATTCTTCATGAATTATTTATAATAAATGGCTTTCATTTGTTAAGTTGTTAAGGAACATAAAAAGACAATCGAAAACCAAGCTACTAAAGTTTATAGTTATGCAGTTCTGCGAGTAAATAATTAAGCCTTGCTCTTTTATAGTGCAAAATGTTGAATTGTGTTATAAATCTATAGCTTCACGGTTTTATAGCAATTAGCATTGTTTCATTTTTGTTTTTCTGTGATTTATGATATATTGTCTTTACTTATTTTATATTGTGACAAATTCAACAAAAATCAAAATTTTTACAATTTTCAACTTTATCACTAAATAGTTCAAAAACACTTAGGAATAGGTAGCAAAAAGTGAGTATATATTGAAAGCCTGTAAAAAATTCTATTCAAATCTGTAATAAAATACAGGGTGTGCCATTTAACAAAAATGAGAAAAATAACTTGAGCAAAATCTATCTCTATTTCGTTACAATGATCACAAAACGTCTTTAGTTTATTGCACAGATATGCCGGCATGAGTGTAAGTTTATTTTTATGAACAAACACTAACACATTCATTTCCAACATGCTTCTGATTTCCATCCAGTTTAAAGTTTTCGTCATTTGCTTAATGCTGGTCTCTCTCTTAAATAGCTCGCATGGCTTCATTTTAGAGAAGTTGTACTCTTTGAATGTCTGTTTGTTTTGTTAAGTATAAAATAGTTGCTGCAAAATGGAAGTGTGGTGATACTTTCGGGTTATATATTTTTCCGTTTCCGTAAAAAGATACCAGCTACATCAATACAATACTTCGATAAGCTATTTTCTGCATATATACTCTATATGTGCATTAAATTTGTGATTTCTATCTATTATTACACCTAGATATTTTATCTTTTCCACTATTTTAATATTTTCACCGCCTATTTTTATAACTACATTTTCATTATTGATGTTTTGTGTAACTTTGTTTTCTCTGCGTTTAGTTTAATTTATTTACTTCCAGCCACTTATGCATATTCTCCAGATCTTGTATCATTTCTTATTTATTGTCTCTACTTATGTATATAACAGTATCGTCAGCAAACAGGTGATACTTACAGTATTTCAACACTTTACCAACATCATTTATACAGAATGCACAAAAGTGGGCCTAATATACTTCCCTGGGTAACTCCTTTTTTGGACTCGAAACCACATTATCACATTTTAATGCTTGTTCGCCATCGCATAAATAACTTTGAAACCATTTATGAACTATACCTCCAATACCATCATTTTAGAACTTAATTAGTAGCCTTTACTTGTCAATGGTCTCAAGTCAAGAAAAATGACTACATTAGACATATTATTATCAATCGTTTCTTTCCACTCATTTACTAAATACTGCAGTGCTGTCTCACAATTGTAATTTTGTCTAAATCCAGACTGAAACTCACATAATATATTTTACTGAGTAATATATACTAATAAGTGGATGTATATCGCTTTCCCTAATATTTTTGCAAATGACGGTAGCGTGTTAATAGGTCGAAACTCTTCCATATTTATAGTCCCTGATACTTTTTGGACTGGTACTATGGTAGCAATTTTAAGTCTTTTTTGGACTAGCCCTAGCTCAAACGAGCTATTTATCACGTTTAGGAAAGGATTTTTACCATTTTCAAATGACAATTATTTTATTAACTCCACAGTAATATCATCCGGACTACCCTTACTTGGTAAAGCAAATAAGATTTTCCTTAGTAACTCCTCGTCTAGATATTGAAACGAAACCATTTTATTTTCTAAATTGTTGTTTTGAATGTCAGCATTAGTATGCTGGGTCATTGTTTCTAGAATATTGTCTATGCTATCTATGTAATGATCATTAAATTTTTCAGCAGTTGAAAATTTAGTAGGTCGGTATATACATCTCCTGCAAATTTAATCCCATTAAATATGATCTTATTTGTTCCTGATATTAAATATTTCAATCTTTTTCATATTTTTCGATCTATCTCATTTTCAAAGTATGCCATTCTTGTATTTTGAATTAATTTTGTCACACTATTTCTACACATTACATAATTTCTCCAGTCATTTATATCTCTCGTGAAAACAAACCTTTTGTACATTGTATCGCGGTATTTAATTTTCTAAAGTATTTCTTATAAAAACCTTTGTTTACACTTTTTGATATTCTTAATAATCATCTTTAGCATTAATCTGTCTACTATTAATTTAAAACTTTTATATAGGCTATTGTATCTACTTTGCAAGTCACTTCTTTACTGCTAAAACTAAGTCCTATCAATGAATGGTTATGTTAAAAACTGACTGACGTAACACATTGCACTGAACATCGGTATAGTTTATAATTACCTAGTCTATTAATGATGTGCTTCCATTCGGTGACATGTGTGTATACTGGTCCACATGTTGCTTCATCCCCTTGTCCCCAAGGTAACTTTTTAATCTCTTCGAATATGTGTTATTGTCACTATAGTGGGTATTGAAATGTCTCAGCATTATTACAGAATTTGTGTTGTTATGTCACATCCCCTTAAGAATATAACAATGATTTAAGGACTTGTATTTCTGTTGCTGGCGTGACAAATTCGAATTTCTCGTGGTTGATAAACAAAATGGCGTAAAGGCAGGTTGTTCCGCAAGGTATTTGACTGTTACATTGCATTATAAATAGTATATTTTTACATGCAGTAGGAATGGAGGAGCCAAGACAATTTGCGTGCTGGCAAGAGTTGCAACAAAAATCTGCTAGTTTAAAAGAGGATACTGTATTTATAAAATGATGTAAAAATGAAATATTTACATCATATGCTTAAAACCTGGAATACCAAAAGCACAACTTACCTACTCTTGTTCCTGTTACCATTCAAGCTTTGGGGAAGAAACTTGTAATTGCGGATAACACACATGACAGGGAGGTTGGGACTTCTACTTTACACATCAATTGAAATCAGAACTGTTAGCTGTTGGATTTCAATCAGTTTTTGAAGAGTACCTCTATCAGTATGTATGATTAGCGTACTACGTCGAAGGTATATTTAGAGATCCCAAAGACAAGTACGGCGTACACTATTCCCGAAGAATCAAAATTTCCCATTGGTGATACTAAACTAGACTTTGTTGGACAGAATTTTCTTTCTGATGGACCATCTTTAAACTATGATGGAACACCGATATTATATGAACTACTACTTAAAAGGTGACCACTGGATATGAAAAGGTGATATGCAGACTGACATGGGGACGGAGTGTTATAAGAATATAAAAAAGGGATGAAAAAATGTAATATCAATCATTACAATAGTTTTTACAACTTAGGAAGAAGCGTAGTTGAACATGTAAATCACACCCTTAAAGCAATAATATGGAAAAAATTCAGCATGAAACGGTCCTATAAATGTTTATCAATATTATCTCAAATTGTTGTTAATTATTATTCAAGAAAGCATAAAACAACCGGATACAAACTGATACATGTAACGGGAAGGAATACTGCAGTTATTTTGAAACACTTAAAATGTCATAAAGTCCTTGACCGTAAAATACCTAAATTTAAAACATATAAGCATATTCTCTAAGGGTTGCACCGAATTGGAGTTATGAAGTCTTTCAGATAACAGGAGTGAGACATTCAAGCACAACTGCCTACACATTACATGATAGTGGAGGTCAACAGATTCACGCTTATATGAGTCAGAGCTTCAAACTGATGAATATCTTGGCATTCACTTAGTTGAACGCTTAAAATGATGTCAAGGAAATACATCTTTCTTTAAGTGATTACTTGGTTAGGTTTGATCATTCTCTCCATTCATACATTTCTAACAGAGGCATCGTATAATATGTTATGTACCTTTACTTCTATTTACTGTAGTACTATTATGTAAATTTTTCAATTTCAACTTTTATTTATATCAATATATACACAACATGCTACATCCTACTAAAGTGTTCTATTCTTTTTTTTTAATGTGCATCATTTTCCTTTTTGCGCCTATGACCAACTTGTAATCTCCTATACAGTAAAAATACGATTTTTAATCCGCACTTCCTTCACTTGGTGAGATGTCATCTGATGAATCATAATTCGGTAGATGTCGTTCAATTTCGTGTAGAAATTGTTCCAATGATACTTTAAGGTCTTCTATTAATTGTCTCAAACAACAAATACGCTACACCATCTTTATGCGATTTAAAGTATTTCTCACAAAGACAAATTCCATCATATTTTTTGAATATCAGATTATCTTAATACTCATCACTAAACGTACCTCTTCCAAAAATTTCCATGTTAACATCACACTCTAATGATTCTAATTGACTTGTCTTTGTATAGCACTAACGCAATTTACAGCTTTAAGCCACGACTCTGCACAGTACCACATCCACATATTGACTGTTCTTTATTACTATTCCTATTTTCTATATGTGCCTTATCCCAGCTTTTTCTACTTTACAGCTTTTGTAACATCTACATCAATATTTATCTCCTCTTTGGCAAATTCTACATCTTCCATAACACATACTACATTGACACATATAAATCTTGCAATAGAGCTATTAACTTATATCACCAAGCATTTCCGTTACCGCGTTAATATGTTGTCGTGTAGTGTGTGTTGCCTAGCCTATATCGGTATTTTAAATTGACCTTTAGTATTTAAGGTTATCTTGCGATAAACATCATTCTAAAACCAATATTAAGGAGTGAAAGCATTTTATTTTTAAATTTAATAGTGATATGATTGTTATTTACAATGTACCGTAAATTAAATATTGTTAATAAACAATTTTTCAAACGAATTTTAGCAAATCTTGGAAATGTATCAAAATATTCAAATGTTGTTCAGGTAATTATATTTGATCTTTTTGCTTTATAGAAACACCCAATTTAGTTAAATTCCTTTAATTTGACAATTTTGTATAGTAATGCAGGAGACATGTCAGTGGTATATGCCAGTGAGCTGAGCAATGGCGGAACATGTGGGTACTTGATATATTTAACGCTTAACTGTGTCTAACAAGACAATTTATAAATCTTTACTTGTTACTCTTTCGTAAACATCTATTAATTAAACTAAACCTAAACAATCAAGTTATTTTTACAAGCCAATAACTTGTAAAATTAACAGCTGTACCATTGAGTATGTTTTGGGAAAAGGCGCTACTGCCGTGTCGATAAACGAAAAGTACATCTTTCTTTATTTAATAGTGTTTTTTTTCCTTCCCTCACGAACAAATTGCACTTGCAGTACGGTAATGCAAAATTGAACCATCATCAAGCGTTCAAAAATGCTATATTCACTATTTATACCTATTTAAGTAACATCCTTGTTTATATACATAAACAAGGGTAACAGTTACAGTAAATAGTATTTATTTTCAAATTTACTTACCTATTTATTTTATTCTTCATGAGAATTGTGAGTTTATAAAGCTTAATAAATAATCTATTTAAAGAAAAAAAGGGAAATTAGATATTAAGTTTATTTTTTTAACAAATACATTTATACTTATGAAAGTTTACTAACTTATTTTTGGTTTGAAACTTTTTTCACCCTTAATTGTTCGGAGTCATATTTTAACATTCATCTTATCATCATTTTGAACATTAAATTTAAAACCTCATCTATGTGGCAGTTAAGATTACTTAAATAAACATTTGCTTTTCCTTTATTAATAATTGTGACATAATTGTTTTTAAATTAATTACACATTTATTTTTTTTAATTAGGTCCGCAATTTCACGAAGTAGGATAGATATAACATTTCCAAATTCATTTGTGGGGCCCTACATATACTCAATGGCTGTACTGTTAAATTTTTACACGTGAATCGCATTGATTACATTTGAAACACGAATTTATTACAGCTCCCGTCACGAAACCTGGCGAGAGCGAGCAATTTATGCGTACAACAGTTGAGAGAAGCAAACATGATAGCTGAGAGGGCGGAGCTAACGCTGTCGGTTTTTCAGAGTACATTCGGGTTTAGAAGTATTTCGGTGGTAAATTTAAATATTTAAAAAGTGGTCCTTGAACCGAAACACAAGTACTTTCTGGTCAACTAAATGTCACAAGGTAGAATCAATAGAGACGTTGTTGATGCCAAAGAATTATCCGTTACACATTAAACGATTAAATTTAATAAATGTTATTACAAAATAAGTATGTATATAAAAAAAATGCATAACATGTTATTACAAAATGCAAAGCAAAGATTATAAATTTAAAATTTTATTTACCGTCCGAAACGCCTTCGTCGGAGTTTGTGTCATCGTCAGATAGCCCAGTATTAATTGTGATAATCTAATAATGGTTCGTGCTTGGGAATGAATACTTTTCCTCGATTTAGGATCCATATTTCTAACCTGAAAGACAATTTGTTAAAAATAAGATTTTAGCTAAAATATTTATACATACCTATTTTTACAAATACAACTAGCGATATTGCCTCGAAAAAACATATTTTACAAACGAGTAACGCAGAATAAGAAAGAAATTAACACAGAACTACAAACTATACTGTCAAGTATAAATTTTATTTGTGAATGTATTAAAATAAATATTTTGGTGTGATTGGCTAAAAATCTTGCCGCTTCAAATAAAATTATTTTAGTTCACATATTTTCTGACTATCTTGTTTGCTTCCAACCTGATATGTAATCGAAATTGCTTTAGATTTATACTATTCACGCCCAGTTTACTAGGTATACATTATTTTTTACTTACTTAACAAGCTGTCTTTCCAGAGAATTTTAATTCTCTCTTTTTACATATATAAGGTCGTAGATCACCGTTAAAACTATTTTTTGTTTGGATCTCCTTTGGAACAATTGTTATTTCGGGACGTTTACTTGAGCCGCTTGGCTGGGAATCCTGTTAAAGAACCTCAGTTAACCAGATCGGTGGCAGGTTTACCCTTAGATCGCCACTCGCTTTATAGTTTCATATATCTGTTTAAACTTACATACATTACTATATTTGTGCTCAATATTTAGTGCTCACTACTAGATTTAATTCAATTTTATGCTTTCTACATGACTCTTACTCAACCTAATTAATAGTACATTGATATTGAGTAATCAGCCCTAATTCCACATTCTTGTCTCTTTAGTCCGAAGCTAATGGCACTGAATTTATGCCTTAATGCTGTACTTACCTAATTGTTTCAACGTTTAATTTTCCTTTTTCAGAGATACTGTAAATTACTATAACAGTTTTTCCACGGTATAGAAAATATTTAAATTGCAAATCCTTTTATGGCTATGTAATTTTGTAACTTTTACCTTTTGTATCAAGTAAACATCTTCATATCCATTTAATGATTATTTTCGATTTGAAGTCTTTATTAAGGTAGCATTTTCTATAGCTATTAGAGCATGTTTTTTTGAAAAAAAAAGTAATTAATTTTTAATTAACGGTTATAACTAGTATGTAATTAATCGAATATTCTTATGTCTACTAAATAAGGGGGATTTGTGTTTAGCTTAATCACATATTTGGGTTGTCACTCCGGGGACAAAGCAAGTGCTTGTTTAACTGCCCTGAAAAGCAGTCTATTTATTTACGGAATCAAAAACTTTTTTATGAGACCCTTATTAGTGTGACCACCAACCCCAGTTGTATTTTTTGTCCTGTTTGTGTACCAACGATTAAGAAAAAAAAAGAATTCATTATTGACTTTAAATTGATTGAAATAAAAAGTATTTATTTTACAGTCTTCGAAACTGTTAGGCCCTATGTTTTTGTTTATTTATGTTAAATTCTTTCCTACGCCTAGCTGAAGAGCATTGCGCCATAAAGATAGGTCGCAAATTAATAAATTATTGATGTATGGGACAGGGTGTTTCATGTTAAACGTTACAATTATTCGTCAGGAACTAAGTACCGATTAAAAGAAATTTAATAATTTTTGTTTATTTTAATAATCAATAAGTAGAAAATGAAACTTTAACCCTCTATAATCAAATTTATTCCTAAACGTCAATACATATATTGTTATGGAACGAATAGCTTATCTATCATTAACAATGAAAGATTTCAATATCAAATCTTTCTTGTCTGTAATTATATATCAACATTGTGACTTGTGTAATGAACTTCAATATTTTTGGAACGACAAATAAATATCGAAGGTCAAACTATCAATTATATTAAACAAGGTAATGGGTCACAGACAATATTATGCTTTCCTGGTGCATTAGGAACTATATGGACTGACTTTACTCCACAAGTAGAAGAATTAGATGAAAATAAATTTACAATTGTTGCGTGGGATCCCCCGGGTTATGGCAAAAGTCGCCCGCCTTCCAGAAACTTCACAAATGATTTTTATGTTAACGATGCTGAAATGGCCGCTAAACTGATGAAAGTAATACCACCAAGCATAGGCTAAACGTAATTTTTTCAAATAATTTTTAGGCTATCGGTATAAACACATACTCAATACTAGGCTGGAGTGATGGTGGAAATTCAAGTATTATTCTCACAGCAAAATATCCAAACTGTGTTGAAAATTTGGTAATTTGGGGATCAAATGCACTCATTTTACCTGAGGATGTTACAGCATGTGAAAGTAAGTAATAAAGTGCGTTCGGTTACCATTTATCGAGAACTATTAAATATGAAAGTTTAATATAGCATGGTCAGAAAACATACACGTTTAACTTGCGGCTGTAGCTGCCGCATTGGTGTTTTTGACAGTAACAACTTACGCGATAAAGTTTTTTAACCCCTTTTTAATTTTCATAAATTAATTTAATGTGTTTAAGTTGATAATTAGTACTTATTCACATGTGCATTAGAAGAACTGTGATATCTACATTTTTGTCTTAGCCATAAGAAAAAGGAATTTAAATCAATGTTGCCCCAAACAAAACGGAAGGAGAAATTGGTATTATTAATTAGTGAAGCGTTTCATTTTTTACATTTTCTTTTAACTAATTTTACCTCCACCTGGTACTCTTAAAAAATGTCTTACTAATCTGCCCCTACTCATAGAAAAAAATTAACAGGAATGAATTATTTATTAATTTATTTTATTAACAATGCGTCACCTCGGTTGACGGCAGCTTATGCGTCAATCCAGGTGCGCGGTATTGTTTTTGGTGAAGATATAAACACCAACCAGGCTTTGCTTCCAGTGGACAAGTCGGTTATCTAAGGGTTGTTACGGGCAAGACACTAGAACATCAGCCCGTAAAGTGCATGTTACAACATATCTCAGTAGTGTATGTATGTATGTACACATATGTATACATATATATATATATATATATATATATATATATATATATACAGGGTGTCCAGTTTAAGATGAAATGCATGGGGATATTGGAAACCGTTAGAGATACGAAGATGGTTAAATGGAGAAAAAGTTGCGTCATTATATGCCCAAGAAGTAACCATGGTTACATGTCAAAAAATCCCTTCCATTTACTAGATACAGGGTGATAACTGAAAATATGCGTTTTCTAAAATCGCTATATCTTGTTTCTTGCAAGAGATACATCCACGATTTTGCAAGATGGGGTAACAGGTAGAGGACTTCAAAATGATTTTGAAAAAAATCTAGGCCTACTAGATTTTGAGATAATGCACGCAACTTTCGATTTTCTTATGGACGCCATATTGGATTTTTGCATTTTTGAATTCTTCATAAAAAATGCTTTTCAACCATATATCATATGTTTATAATCTGCCAATGAGAAAGTGTCAAATTACACAATTAAATTTATATCAAAGCAACCTTGACATATTGTGTATTTTAATTAAATGAAAATTAATCTACAAATTAAACTAACTATTGAGAACAATATTATTGATTATTAACATAAATCATAATAATAAAAGTGACAAAAACAAAAAAAATAAAATTTAATATTATACTGAATTTTACTATTAATTAATCAAATGCTCGAATAAACCTCATTCTCTTGCAATAATTGAATAGATGGTTGATTGGCAAAGGCCTAGTTTGATATAAATTTAATTGTGTAATTTGACACTTTCTCATTGGCAGATTATAAACATCTGATATATGTTGAAAAGCATTTTTATGAAGAATTCAAAAATGCGAGATGATAAGGAACTCTTGTGATGCAGTGCTAACTCGATGCAGATGGTGTTTGCAGGAGAATGAAGGTTTATTCGAGCATTTGATTAATTAATAGTAAAATTCAGTATAATATTAAATTTTATTTTTGTTGTTTTTGTCACTTTTATTATTATGATTTATGTTAATAATCAATAATATTGTTCTCAATAGTTAGTTTAATTTGTAGATTAATTTTCATTTAATTAAAATACATAATATGTCAAGGTTGCTTTGATATAAATTTAATTGTGTCATTTGACACTTTCTCATTGGCAGATTATAAACATATGATATATGGTTGAAAAGCATTTTTTATGAAGAATTCAAAAATGCAAAAATCCAATATGGCGTCCATAAGAAAATCGAAAGTTGCGTGCATTATCTCAAAATCTAGTAGGCCTAGATTTTTTTCAAAATCATTTTTGAAATCCTCGCTTCCTGTTACCCCCATCCTGCAAAAATCGTAGATATATCTCTTGCAAGAAACAAGATATGGCGATTTTTAGAAAACGCATATTTTCAGTTATCACCCTGTATCTAGTAAATGGAAGGGATTTTTTGACATGTAACCATGGTTACTTCTTGGGCATATAATGACGCAACTTTTTCTCCATTTAACCATCTTCGTATTCTAACGGTTTCCAATATCCCCATGCATTTCATCTTAAACTGGAATTATATATATATATATATATATATATATATATATATATATATATATATATCTTTATTTAGTGCACTCAATGCACTATAAACTCAAAAACCGAGTTTTGAGCTAGCATCCCTCCCACAATTTAAGATAATTCTGATGGCCTTATTTTGCAAAAGCTGAAATTGCTTAATATCCGTGTTTCGCATATCCGGAAAAATTAAAATGGGTCAGAATTATGGTATTGTAGACAGATTTCCTTGTCATCGTCTTAATACTTCCAATTTTTTTACATATATAATCTATATGTTAAGAAAATTTGAAATTTTTGTCAATTATTATGCCCAAATATTTTATTCTATCGATTTCGGTGATTACTGGTTTTCCCATTACAATTTCGTAGTATCCTCTGCCAAAAGCCATCGCTTTTGTTTTCTCAGCATTAAGTTTCAGTTTGTTGATTTCCAGTCACTTGCATAACTTTTGTCAGTGTTCAGCTTTTGTTCTATTTTATTTCGATCTTTCCCTGCAATATATATTACCGTATCATCCGCAAACAAGTGTACATTGCAATGTTTTAATAAATTTTTAATGTCATGTATACCGGGTGTAAATCAAATATGGCCGACTTCCCGGAAATGACGCAAAAGCTGAAAATTTAAATGGAACACCCTGCATATTTGGATTGTGGGGCTTCAAATACATACAGTTCATCTGTCAAATGTTAACTCAGGTGCCATTTTAATTTAATTTTTTAAAATTTTAGATCATTATGACGTCATCTAAATTATAGATAATTGACATCATTTTTCCTAATAATTAATTTTTGTGAAGTTTGTTAACGATCAAATTTAAAAATTACGGTTTTTTAACTAAAACTCACTATTCCCAATAGAAACATTCATGGGCCACCCTGTATATTAAATAGCTCTTTCAAGCACTAGTAAAACGATATGCATAGTACTTTCCTTAGTTCCTAAATAAAGCAGTAATTTTTAATTTTCTAATTTTTATTAACATAACATGCTCCTGAAGTCGACTCTGTCAAAGTAAAATGGCGTTTGAGTTGACATTTGGCTGATGAACTGTATGTAGTTGAAGCCGTAGAATCCAAACATGTAAAAATATATAGGTTGTTCCATTTAAATTTTCAGCTTTTGTCATTTCCGGTGAAACCAGAAGTCCGTCATATTGTTTTTTTTATGTAAACAAATCCCAAACTGGCTCTAATATAACCCATCAAAACTTGAACAGAATCTAACGACCCCTTCAAAAGTTACAGGGGTGGCCCCTATTTGATTTACACCTGGTATACAAGATGAACAAAAGAGGAACCAATATATTTCCCTGTGGAACTCCATCTTTAATCATTAAGTAATTTGATTTAACTTCTGCACACTTAACACAATGACGTCTGTCTTCCAAGTAATTTTTAATCAACTTTAATACAATCCCATGTATGCGATAATTAGATAATTTAATTATCAATCTTCTTCAATCAATGGTCTCGACAGCTGCTACCTTCTGAAGCCCTTTATAGTTGTTTTCCTTCCATTCATCTAAGATAAGCGCAGTACTATACCGGCGGTTAAGTCAGGTAATTGTTCTTTGGTCAATTGATCAAACGGTAGTTAATACATAAAAATTGAAAGTAAATCATTAAAATTCAACAGCAATGGTACATTAGGTTATTAACTGGATTCTGTACAAACCATCAAGAGTTTCAATAATAAATGAAGTCCAGTAATTATTAATCAAACTATATGTCTAATTATTATAAAAATTAATGGGAAAAGTATTATTCAAGTTACACTTATACCAAGCAAGATAATTGAATATTGATAAGCGGTCAATTCTGACTTTAGATTAAATTCATTTTAAGCCAAAATATTTTACTACTAGAAAAACAAATTACTCGGTTATTGAGCACTGATTGATTTATTCAATTTTATCCAACTTGCATTTAACTGCAAATTTGAAGAAGACTAGCTAATTTTAGAGAAAAATGGCAAGTTGAATTATATACGATGGCAACAGGTGAACGTAAATCTTCATCTTACTAAATTGATATCGGGATAATGGTTACTTCTAAAACTGTTTATTAAAACGATTTAAAGAAACGTTGGTTGTAACAGTAGGCAAAGAAAATTGTAATTTGGAAGGAATTTATAATTATTACCCATCCTTATCTGGGTAATCACTAAAATTAATTGTCACTGTATAAAAAGTATGCAAATTATAAATCAATTTTGAAGTTTAATATACCAAGAAAACAAACTGAAAAATTAGTGCAATTTATACAGACAACAGAAGTTATAAGCAACAATATTTAATTTGTAGGGTAATAGCACGAGTATATTATGTTATAGGAAGTAAAAGTAAAAGCTTATACAGCAATGCCTAAACTGTAATTGACGTGTGAAGCATGGTATTTAAATTCAGCCGCACAACATGAAACTTTTTTTTTGTATATCATATACTTTTTTCGTAACCATCTGGGATCGATGAGCTTTAATTAACTTTTTTTTTACTTATAAATACAGGGTGTAAATACTAAGTTGTAACACCCAAAATGGTAGTTAGAACTGCTCAAAACAAACAACTTTTGATCAGGGACCTCTGGTCATAGTTGTTTGACTTCTTAAGATTTTTTAACAATTGTCATATCTTCCTTATTTAAAACGATATTCTAAACATTCAAAGGGTTTTGATTTTCTAAAACATTTGTATTTACAGTTATTTCATATTTTTAAAAATAACAAAATGGTGGCCGATTAAAAATTTCAAATGATATTTGGATAACCATCCCATGGATTTTTAAAAAAGAAACATTTATAAAATGCTTGAATTGTCTACTACAACATTTATTTGAAACATTTTTTCATATTTATGCAAGGAATCTTGATAAATTTCAGATAACTATTAAAATAGTAACAAACTAAAAATACAAAAGAAGTCAAGTAGCCTTGTGTTATTAAAAATCCAACAAAAACTACTGAATAGAGAAGTATAACAACTTATTTCATATTGAATTAATAATTTATTACAAATTTTCAAAATAGTCCTGTAAGTTTTAATATTTGCGGAAACTTTTAAACGAACTGTCTGCTTTTCTTTAACATCCTCCGTTGCCACTAACTTTTCCTCGGTATTTACTGGTAAGGTATTGATATAACCTCAGAAAAAATGTAGTGGAGTTACGCCTGGACTCCGGACTGGCCACAAAACAGGACTGTTCCTCCCAATCCACCTATTAGGGTATTCAACAATGTCGTAACCTCCCGTGTACTGCGCGCTGGCGCGCCATTATGTTGAAACCAGAATCGTTACCTGATGTTTAAAGGCAAACCTTCTAAAAGCTCTGGTAACACAGTATCTAAAAAATATGGTCATTTTCCACATTCAAACGTTGTAGTAGAAGAGAAGGATTACAAGGGGATTTCGTTAGCCAACACGTGTAAGTTTCTCGAGTAAAATACTCCGTCTCTTGTAAAACAAGCTTCGTCGTCCGTAAAGAAAATAAATTTTCTTGAAAGTTTCTCTGCAGATTACAATAGTGGAGAAGCCAGCGACAGAACAATAGTCTTGGTTGAAAGTCTCCAGGTCCCAAAGCTTGCACGTTTTGTCTAGAATATAGGTGGAGGCCTTGATCTTGTAAAACATTTCAAACTGTCATATGATTGACATTCAATCTTCTACCTATGACTCGAGTGCTTACTGAAAATTGGTTTCAACCATTTCAAGTATATTTTCTTCAAGTGCAGGGGTTCTTCGAGATCTATTTGGGTTTCCACCAATTTTTGGATGAAAGAATCCATTTTCCTCTAACCGTCTGCAAACTTTTCTAAAGATATGTACCTACACTTTGCTGTTGGCGATGTGGATATCTTCTTCGAGCTTCTTGCGCATTTCATTTCACTTCCCCAAAAACCTAAAGCGTATCAATAAGTTCTGCATTTTGGTAAGTGTCCATTTTATGCGTGTAATTAGAGCCAAAGATCAAAAAATTAATTTATACAAACTAGAAAATACTTAAACACTAATTTATACAAAGCACCTATTAGACTAATACCAAACTATAAAAGTCTAATTTGTTACTAAAAAAAGTTGTTTATTTCCATGAGTTCGACCATTTTCGGATGTTACGACTTAGTATTTACACCTTGTATAAAAATGAATGTATTGGTGCATTACTACATCATTCATCCAATCGCCATGAAGCTTCGGGAAGTTGAGTAGTACACTCCCGCGAAGGTTTATGGCATACGACATTTTGAAATATTGATCAGGCTTTATATGCGTACTACACCATTCATCCGATCACCATGACAGTTTGGGAAGTTGTTGAGTACACTCCCATGAAGGTTTCTGCATAAAAATTAAAATTAATATATATATATATATATATATATATATATATATATATATATATATATATATACGGTAGAAGTGAGCGTCCCTGTGTAAAAATTTAGGTTCAGATGACTTCCAACGGCCATTGGGCGCCCGAGAGACAGACGCTCATTAACTCTTCATTTTATTTCAAATTATGATACTACATGCCACCTAGTAACCAAAAAAGTAAAAATTGCACGGACTTCTACTTGCCTGTTCATTGATATGTGTATAAGTTTTAGTGCTCGGAATTGCGAATTGGTGGCAGCACAATCGCTCGGTGTATACTTTTTTTTTTCGTGTAGGATTAGTTGGCGTCCGCTACAACTGGCAGCGCTGAACTTCGTTACATTGAAAAAAAATTATCAAATTTAACAAGGATCTTTTAACACTTTCGTTTTTATGTGAAACACAAACTTTCGGTTACCGTCGGAAAGTTCAAACTGATAATTGTTTGAGTCCTCAATAGGTATTAACGATAAATCCCTAAAATCTCATTTCGGGACACACCAAAGCGTTAAACAGATTACACAAGATTTAATTAAAACATGATACTTTATTGCGGGTTAAACGACGGAGAAAAAAAGTGTATCATGTGTTTACTGGGTTTTTTGCTCAAAATGGTTTTTCTTGCTACATCAGCAACTTTTTTGTTAAACAAATTTTAAAACCTATATTTACCTTTATTTTCAATAGTTTTACCAAAGAACGTAATACGTTCTTTGGTTTTACACTCCATTCAATGGTTTAAGCACATTTAAAAAACATGTCAAAATGCGGAAACTTGCTTTAATTTTTATTTAATCTGCTACGCTCGTTCAGTGTACAATGGTGACAGTAAAATTGGTGTTGTCGCTTGGACCAATTTTACTGATTGGTAAATTGTCAGGTTGCGTTGACGCACCCTGTATGTAGGATGTTATAATGACGTGTATTATGTGTTTTGAGTGCGAGTGTATTGAGTTTGAACGGAAAAAAAAATTTTTTTTTGTGTATGCATAATGTATGTGGGTGTATGATACGCCACTGGAAATTTAGGAGAAATATAATTCTGTATGTAGATACGTGTATTTGAATATTAGAGGGACTTTAGTGTTGGAATAATTAGATTCTGATGAATGTAAATGTGAAGAGAAATTGGTCGATGGGACGATAATGCTTGCCATTGTATCGCTACTGTTTTGCTACCATAAGAAATGGAATGTTTGAAGATAGATGAGTAATCTTTGCCAGAAGATGTGAGTGTATAAGTGTAGAACGTTTTAGAAAATATGTAGAGAAAGATTGGGTATGTTTAAGTGTTAATTTCAGAAAGTTTTGTAATGTTGTGCAATTGTTTTGAGAATATGTGTATGTATATGGATTTGAGACCTTAGACGGTACTGATTTTTGCAAATGTTGTGGAACGAGATCGAGCGCAGGTTGGAGATAACTGTTAAAAGTTGTGTAATGGTCCAGAGTGGCTACTGAATGAATGTGGTGACGAAAATGATTTCTTCATGAAGTAATTGGAAAATTTGTAAGTAAGAACAAATATGGCGATGTATTGTAATTACACGCGTGCTTGTATAGAGGGTAGCATCTATTGAAATTTTGAATGAATACTATTGGAGAATATAACGCGGAAGGAAGACATGTTGAAAGATGGATGACTGAAGGTATAAATAGGAAAGTCAGGGATTGACGAGTGAGTTAGGGTTGGTTAGCTTTTGGCTTTTGGTGAGAGACGCGCACGCGAGGTAGTGTGTGATAGAATGGGATGATGTTGGAGTTATGTTTGTGAATTTTAATGAGGCAGTAATTGTTTAAACAACTGCGTAACCCGAACCGGGGATGAATCGTAAAAGACATTCATAAATAAAACAATAATAAAATTGAGATTGAAGATAAAATTAGTTTGTTTTTCTTCAAGAAAATAATAAGTGCGTAAGCAGATTTGAATAAAGATAACAGTTGTAACGTTAGTAGCGTCAAGTTTAGCGCGTGTTCTTGTAACGATATTCAGTTAAAATTATTTATGGGACCACCTTTAAGTGAACGAAGTGTTCGTTGTATATTAAGCCAATGTTTAAGTAACGTTATATGACATTGAAAGTTTATTTGTATAAGGGACTAAATTGGTGTAAAGGTTGCTAGAAATTTTAAAGAGGCAACCAAAGGTTTACCGTTTTGGAGTAATAACCTCGCATAGTGAACTATTCGAGTGCACAGAGGAATAAGTTTTGTTGAGCATTTGTAATGTGCTTCAGGCAATTTTAAGGAGTACAAATGGACTACAAAGAATTGAGAATTGATTTACGGAAGAAAGAAGCAAGAAAAGCGTAGGATTAATGGACGATTTTAAGTAAGGTTTATATTTAAGTACTTTGAAAATTTAATAAAGCACGATTATATCTTTGTTTTGTTCATTTGTGTAATGATGAGTAAATATTAATTAGTTGAGATGCGAAAAGATAATCGTTCTCGAGTTATATGGTTTTGATTGGTTGTTTTAGTATTAAGAATTTTGCAGCAATTGGTAGTGACGTGTGGTTTTAACTTTCAACCACGCTGATGTAATTTATGTAGATATTTGTGTTTTTGTTTTATTTTGTACAGGACAATATATGTATTTACCGTTGATTGTTATTCTGTTGTTTATTTAGCCAGGTATGAAGCACAGTTGTAACATTTACTTAATTGGTGATCTAGTTTTGACAATTTTAAAAGTAAGCTTTGCATATTTTAATTTTCAGATTTATGAGCGACCTGAAAGGTTTTATTAGCCAGGTTGATTGCAAAATTTTCATGTTAGTTTATTTAACGCAGTACAATTAAAGACAGGAGTTTTGAGAAATTATACAGGTACGGATGTCATTACGATTCAGAGAAATTATTTTGAAGTAACATTTATTAAGCCGAAGACATTGATCTTCTTTATTTAGGATTTCAAAATTAATTACCGAATATTGATGAAGAAATATTTTATTCAGTAATAGTAGAAATTTAACGTTGTATGTATACGAGGGATACGCAGAAAATATTCAGTTACCGTATTATAATTTTTGTTTTGGATATTTTAGTTTACGAGGTGTATTCAAAAAGTTTTTAATAACCTGGGTAGTACTAAATTTATTTGAGTTTGAGTTGAATTGTTTGGGACGAGTGTTTGTTTTAGAACCTTCGTATAGGAGTTTACTGAGTAAGCACAATCCTACTTTCCACAATCAAGTAGGGTTAATTAACATCCAGCTTAAGACAATTATTTTAGCGAAGTTTCGATTGTGGTGGCGCCTAGAGACATATTTTCCCGAATTGAGCTATTTGAGTATAAGTGTAAGGTGTTTGAGCATATTAATCATTCATTTTACTTATTATTTCGACCACGCCCATCTCCCTGTTAGCTGGCTTGGCAACCCGCTTACATTAGTAAGCATGCACGACGCCTAGTGCGGTTTGGACGTGTAACAAAATATAATTAAATATTTCAAGTTAATTTTAATTGAAATTAGGAATCAACTTGAACACGTAAAAGAGAGACCAAAGTTGAGTAAAAGCGAATTTATACCTTTCGACGTTAAATTAGGCTTTCTACCTGAATGTGTAGCAAGCTTAATGAAGGGAATTTGATGTGCCCAGCACATGACTTTCTCATACTGGGTCATATTGCATTAGTAAATAGTACGTAAGGTGAGGAAAGAACGGATATACTTACATACATGCTGCTAGAACTCGTTATGTGATGGCATAGATCAGTCAAAAACGGCAATTTTTAACGTATGCATATTCTCACTTATATGAAATGTACAAAGGAAATTTTATTTCTTTACTTATAATCACCTATTCAGTTTACAAACCTATAGTGCAATTCTAATTATACACATGCAAAGCAATCAAATTGTATTTTTATAAACGTAAATTATACTAACATATATAAGTAAGCTATTGAGTTATGACTAACATATGTGCATGTGTTTTGTATATTTTCATTCAAAATATTTATACATTTTATATAAATGTACATGATAGTCATTACAGGGAAATGAGAACGTATTGAAAAGTTTATCATATATTGTTTAGAACATGTGCAATAAGTAAAATCAAGAATTTGTATTTCGATAAGAATTTTGTGTACCATGTGTTGAATTATCTTTAAAAGAATGAGTTTACACTTTTTTCAATAAATTGACTCGTTTTACCAATTTTTGACCAAAATTTGATAGAACCACGATATTTTAGTAGAAAGTCTAAATATGAAGTTTAATTAAAATCCGATGCGTATTTTTTAAGCTATCTTGGCCAGAAACACACGAGCGAACGCGCACTCTTGCACGCATAGACTATAATAAAAAAATAACTAATTTTCGGTTTGCTATTAAAACGGTTCCTTTATTGAATTAAGTACCTCCTACTATTTCAAAAAAGTTGGTCTGTGTCGTCGGCAGAAGGGTCATCATCCTCTAGTGAGTAAGCTGTGGTTAAAAATTAGGTGCTTTTCCGGTTTACCACCAATCTGTTTCAAAATTGGGTATTCTTACCATTTCAAGTAAGTTGGACTGTAACGGCAACTCCTCATGAGTAAACTATGGTTGAATAATTAGGTGCTTATTAGGTCTTACAATTGGTGGTTCAGCTTCATAGGAAACAAATTTATACAACCATCTGGTGGACGAATACGCCATAACTTAAATCTGAATCTTTCCGGTTTCCTTTAATAGACGTATAATAATTGGCGAAAGTATGGTACAATTTGTCAATTGATTGCTAAATTCTGAAATATGCGTCAGACTAAATACCCTTTACGTTAAGATTTTTTAAAAATATGGCCGAAGTTCGGCAAAATTTGTCTCCCCTGTTTATTATCAGATACGTAAAGGTTTCGTAGAACTCTATTTGGCTTATTCACTGCTTTACAACATTATCTCAGTTATCTTCACTAGTATTCCAAAACAGTGATATACCAGACAATGGTAATAGACGAGTTTATTCCTAGCCAAGAATCCAGAGTTAAGGTTACGCTGGTTTTCAAATAGCTGAGAACCTTCAAATCCATTGAAAACTGGCCATCGATTTTTTCAGAAAAACAATACTTACGTTCAATGGCACACAAGACAGAAGAATACAGTTTGGTATCTTACAAGCTTGTTAGCTGCATTTGGGCAAGAATGTAAGACAAAAACTATAGCCAGTTTCGACATATTTATTATGTTTTTGAAACTAGATCGAGAGTAAAAATATTGTAAAAAAGTACCTGCGGCAAATAAGGTCAGGCAGCTAATACGGCCCAGTAGCCATAAATTGAAAACATAAGTTTCTTTCTCAAAATCCGGCGACATCACTTGTCCAAGACCACAGGCTATGACAATAGTGCGTCATCCGAATACCGTTTTCTAAATCACTTGCAATTCGAACCGCGCGCCGTGTAGATGTTCGACTACAATGCCACCAAAAGTGATGAAGCGAGCAAATTGGACTGCAGAACAACTTCAATTAACGCAGTGGGAGGTAATGAATTGTCGCGAATAGAAGCTGCTCAACGTTATAATATACATAGGAGAACTATTGGAAACCACCGAAAATCTGGCGCTCTAGATAAAAAAATTGGACGATCCAGCATATTAACTCCCGATCAAATAAAATAATTTTCTGAAAGAATAGTTCGTCTGTGCGAAATCGGAATGCCCCTAACACCATTGTTGGTACGTCGCTCTGCATACAAATTCTGTATTGAAAATAACTTTCCACAGATTTAATACTGCCAAAAGGGTCGCTGGTAAGGACTGGCTCTATGGTTTTTTAAAGCACAATCACAATTTCTCAAGACGCAACTGATGAACCCAGCACGTGACCAAAAATTATATTATTTATAGTGGATAAGTACTTTAAGAAATTAATTCATGAAATAAATCTGCATCAAAATCTACAGAACCTTTTCAATATGGACGGAAAGGGATGTATCAACAGCAAGTTATTGCCCAAAAAGGTACCAAGCTTGTCCACCTAGTTGCTCTTGAGCACCTATGGTGATATTTAAGTAAAAGAGATTAAAACCTGAATAGGAAGAAAACTTACCATCAAATACCCTGGTTAAAATGGCCGACAAAGGTAACATGACCAGTGAACTTTTCATTGCTTTTGATAGGCACCTACATCCAGTGGCGTACTGATAGGTTAACGGGCCCGTGTTCAAGTTTTCAGAACGGGCCCCAAATATATTGTAAGTGCTTATCTTCAAATAACAACACTATACTTTCTACTTTGCAACTTTTATTACGTTATCAACAAAATATGCACATATTTATAACATCAACTGTAGATTAATTTACGATTAAGAAACAATCCTACGTTCAATAAACATTTTTTAAATAAATAATCTTATTATATACTAATAGCAAATTAATTATTATAACTTCTTCCTAGCTTTTAACGCAGTAAAAGAAGTTATAAGACTGGATACGTCTAAATTTGCTGCTGTTTCGTTTTCTATAGAAATAATCGCTAAATTAGTAAATCTTTCTTGTGACATTGTGCTTCGCAAATAATTTTTTATTAGTTTTAATTTTGAGAAAGATCTTTCTGCGGTGGCTACTGTAACAGGCACCGTTAAAAACAATATGCAAGCTGTTATAATTTCTGAAAAACTGATACAAGACGAAAAATTTTTGATCATAATAAATTTTAGGAGTTCTTCAACCGATTTAATAGCACCTAATTCCTCACGACAACATTGTCGAAATGATAAAACTTGTCGAGAAATCTCTTCAGAAATATCATTTTCATACATTTTATGTAACCTTTGACCCATGTCAAAGAGTTCATCATCTGAGCTATTCAAAATTATTTCAGAAGTTAATATTTTGAATGTTTCGTTTATTGTACAAACACCTGCAAACCTCTTGTCCAACTGAAAAGTAATTATATCCATCACTTTTAAAAAAACATTAATTCTGAAATGATCTTCGCGGGTTTCAATTTGATGATGATTTTTAGTGTCATCAAAAAATATTTTTGGACGAAATTGTCGTTTTTTTTAAATTCAGTGGGCATTCCCCATTTTTTTGCTAATATGCAAGCTTCTTCTTTGATCTCTTTGTACTTTTCTCGTGTTTCTACCATAGTATTTAAAGTGTTTTTAAATAATTTGGCCGAGTTGCCTATATTTTCGGACTTTCTTTGAAGTACTTTCGAAATAGTATCTACTGACTGCAAAATTTTTGTTTCTAATACAATTAAAAACGCGGTTTCAAAATTTTCTAATTTTTTTTAGTGATTGCGCATCGTCGATTTCGTTTTTTGTTTTGGATGTTAAAATTATTTTAGTGAGTGTTTTTAAAATATTTATAAAATTGAAACGTAAAGCATATAATGCATCATGTCTAGAAGACCATCTTGTAGGTACCAGTCTCTTAAGTTTAACGTTGCTACCTTTTTCTCTGTTTTTTTCAGGAAACAATAAAGCCCATCTTGAAATACTATTTCCAAAATAAGTATGCGCTTTTTCGACAAAATCAAAGCAATTCCTTATTGTATCCACCTTTTTAACAGATTCATTTAATACTAAATTCAAATTATGAGCGGCGCAGTGAACGTAAGGTGAATTTTTAATTTTTTCTGAAATTTTGGCTTGAATGCCATTGTAAATGCCACTCATTATTTGCTGCACCGTCATATCCTTGGCCACGAAGATAGATTGAAACTCGCGATTGCTGTAATTATTTTATGATATAAAGTATTTGCAGTCTGATTTTCTACTGAAATAAATCCTAAAAATGATTCCTTAATTAAAATGTTTGAAACCATATTATGGGTTTTAATAATGTCAACATATCTAAATACTAAACTAAGCTGATCAGTTTTAGAAATGTCCTGTGTAGTATCAATAATTATTGAATAAAATGGGCACGCGTTGATTTTACTAATTAGATCAGTTATGACGGATTTTCCAAGTAAATTTATTATTTCATTTTGGATTTTAGGATTTAAACACGTTGTAGATTTCTTAGTTTTGCTTTCTAGTAAGGTAAATGCACCAGCTATCGACATTACAGTGAAGTTTCATACTTCAACTACAACTACATTATAATTCTAGTTCGAATGGCCTATTATTAATAATATTTACATACATTGGACCATATATAACACCTAGGTAAGCAAAAATTGTTGTTTTTTTAAACCTCTTTGATAAAATGATTATATAAATAAATCACCTCAGATACACCAGTTATCGACACCGAAAAATTGTCGTTGACTAGTTATCGACACCTGTAGGCACCATTTATCGACAATTGGAAAACAGAAAAGACTTCTTAAAAAAGCGTATTAACGGTTTAATTATAATATCATATAAATATGGTAACTAAGAATGTATCCATAAATAATAAAAAAAAATTAAACAAAACTTTAACTCTTAATTAAAAAATAACACATCTTTGATAAAACTATTTATACAGAACAATAGTTTGACATTTCAGGTACTTCGTATACTCCACGTTTATTGATTTGTTTTGGAGTAACAATATCGCACATAATGTCTTTAGGTTTATAGTCCAAAATGTCATCTTCCTTGGGCCACTTCCAATCTTTTCCACTCTTGGACATTGCTTTGATTGTATATAGGTCTTTTCGGGTATTTATAATTAACCCAGGAAAATATTCTCCTTCATACTCAATTATTACATAAACCCCAATTGTTAACTGTTTCTCTTGTCTGTTTTCTTTATCAATTTCCCCTTTTCCTTTCTTACACTTCAGTGCTCTTGCTAATTTTCGATCTTCTTTCTCTTTTTCTTTTTGCTCTTTCTTTTCTTGTTTTCTTCTTTGGTGGTCTTGCCATTTTGAACACGTTGCTACCGCCGGTAATTTTTCTTTCGGTTGTTTAACATCTTTTTTGTTTGCTGCCGAAGATGGCCAAAATAAAGCTTTTTTAAATGGCGTTGGAATGTTATCTTTGCCAGATATTCTTTTGAGCGGCGTTGTTTCAAATGCCTCACTAATATAAAAATTTTTAGGTTCTAATTCTTTTTCGACCACTTTAGTTGCAATTTGTTCTCTTTTTTGAACATCTGGTGCCTTGTCGTTGGATTGTGATTTTTCGATTTCTACAAGGACTACTGTATTGTGTTCGAGCGTTTGAGTTGCTAGTCCGTCGTTTAAGAACCTTTGATTATTTTCATCTTCATTTAACAATAGATCTATATGTAAATCCTCTGCTGTCACATTCAGTAGAGACGAATCAAAACTGCTTAGAGTTAGATGTGAAACATCCCCTTCTTTTGGTTTATCGGTTATGCTTGATCTTAGAGAGTCATCTGTTGGTACTGTTATAAGTATCGGTGCTTCAGAAAAGTGTTCGGTTTGCATGATATCGTGTGTAGGGTTTGCCATCTCATCTGTGGAAAATGTAATAAGAATAGATGCTTGAGTAGTATTTGTAACTGACACATGTTGATTTTATTATGAGAAACTTGATGATGCAGTTGTTTCCAAAATATGAACAAACTTTTATCTTCCAATGGACCTGTATATTCTGAACCCATATTCTGAAAAATTTGTAATTTGTCAGAATTTTTGAATTCAAAATAATCCAAAATATGTTGAACATTCCATTTGTTTACTTCTTTATCGATTGCTGTTTCTACAGGAGTATAGTTGTTAATTTTTTTGACAAAATTTATCAAATTTAATATTATTTGGATCAAAAAGACACAACCCACATGATTTGAATCCATTCTTTAAAATATCTGGAGTGGTTTTCAGATTTTCCAGAACTTTTTTTAAAAGCGGGGCAAAAACTCCTTTTCTGAACCTGCCTCATTGATGTTCTAATCTCCAGGCTAAGACAGCCTTCCTCCACTCCAGTTTTAATGGTTTGAATAATGCCACATCGAGGGGTTGCATGATGTTTGTGGCATTAGGAACAAGGCTAATCAAAATAATTCCGTTTTGAGAACAAAATTCACTGAGAGGCAATGTCAAGTGGGAGCTGTGACCATCAACAAAAAGTACTACTGGTAAGATCACTTTATTTTCTGTCAACCATGGGAAAAGCACGTTGGCTATGTATTCGAAAAATGATTCAGCCGTCATCCAGCCGGAATCCGAGTGACCGACTGCCCAATTGGAGGGCACTTTTGCAATTATATACTGTGGTAACCTTTTGTAGGCAAACATAATCATTGGACTTGGTAATTGGCCTGCTGCGTTGGACATTATTAAAGTTGTAATACACTCCTTTTCATCGTTATTAATAAAGGAGTAGATAGCTTTGTCACCTTTTTTAACTAGAACTTTTTCTCCTTTTGGGTTAAGAAAAAATCCAGATTCATCGCAATTATATATCCGTCTTGGGTCACTCCAAATTTCAGTAAAATTGTTCTCCTTCGCATATTGTTCAATTTCGGAAAACCAACACCGAATTTGTTCTTCTGATACGGATGATCTAGCTTTAGTCAGATTCTGTGCTACTCTTTGTGAAACTTCAGGATGACGTTTCAAAAATAATTCATACCATTTTTTGCCTGGTTTTCCGTCAGTAAATGGAGTTGTTCGTTTCATTTGCTTGACAAGGAGTTGTACACTTTCTAAAAGTATTTCTTTGGTGATAGGAAACCCACGCTTAGCAATGTGAAACATCCATTTAACAAGCACTGATTCTTCATTTTGTGTTAATACTGGCTCAGGCCCCATTTTTCTTTGTAAAGGAACCCTACCTTTAACATTATCCAACAAAGTCGTTCTTGGTACACCAAACTGTTTGGATGCTGTTCCATTTTTTACAGCATCTACTGCATTCGTCATGCTTTGCTCCAAATACTGCAGTCTCTTGGACATGGTTGAATGACGATTTTACGTTACGTGTGAATTCTGAAATTAAAATAAAAGCTAACGTCACAACTAACTTTTATTACTTTAGCATTATTTCAGCTTAAAGTAAGTAAGTAGTAAGTACGTAACATATTAGTTTGTAATGTCGATACTTACATTACATGTCGATATTAAAAAATACTTTATTTTATCAACACGTACATATTTGCATCAATCACCGACATTCACTGGCACCAATCATCGCCATCAATAAATATTATACTATAAAATTTTTATTTATAAAAAATTGCGATGTCGATAATTGGTAAACAAAATAATTATTACATTTTTTTTCTAAGGGTAGTCAGAACAAATCTGAATAAATATATCTCTTCAATATAAATCGTTTTAAAAATTACCCTCTATAAACCCAGATATCGACATAATGTGTCGATATTTAGAAATACTCTGCTCCAACTATTGACATCTGCTTGCCCCAATCATCGCCATCAATAAACATTGTTCTAGCAAATTGTTATTTATAAAAATTTGCGATGTCGATAATTGGTAAACAAAATAATTATTACAATTTTATTCTAAGGGTCATCAGAACAAATCTGCAATAAATATATCTCTTCAATATAAATCGCCTTAAAAATTACCCTCGATAAACCCAGATATCGACATACTATGTCGATATTTAGAAATACTCTGGTCCAACTATCGACATCTACTTGCCCCAATCATCGATACCTACTTAACCAATCATCGACATCAATAAATATGATTCTAGTAAATTGTTATTAACATGAAATCGCAGTGTCGATAATTGGTAAACAAATTGATTATTACAATTTTATTCTAAGGGTAGTCAGAACACAAATGAAATATCTCTTGAAAATTAATCGGTTTGAAATTACCCTCCCTAAACCTAATGATCAACATATATGTCGATATTTAGAAATAACATCCAATTGAGTAACCAGATATCGACACCTATTTTTTTCATAAAAATGGGCTTATATTTATTATGATGTTCCCAAACTAATAGCCAATTGTCATTAATAGTTAATTCTAGCAAGGAAATTAATTCAAAAACGTCAACATAAATATAAAAATAAGGCAGAACGTAAATACACTTGCTTACCTAAATCACTAAGACAACAATCTGCTTCGTTAGAATGCTGGCACTCGACTGAATAAAATAGTTTTTGTAGCAACTGATACAAGTGAATTTTACGGCGGGAATTTTGAACGAAACTAGAATTATTAATTAATTGATCCCTTGAAAATTAATATTCTTAGCATCAGTGTAAACCTTATTATATCCAAATAAACTAAAAAGTGGCGATAGCTGGTGCAGTGTCGATATCTGGGGATTTTACCTTAAGTGTTTTAATTCTGGTTCATATTTGGAAAGTAATTTGATAATAGCCAAAAATATTCCAAGGATTTTCTAAATCGATTTGTTCATTATGTCCTCTAAATGGTATATTTGTAGATGCAAGTAAACGCACAACACTAATAACTCTTTCAAGAATTTTGCACCAAAAAGACGTTTCTTGGCGAATTATAGATTCGTTTTCAAAATCAATTACTTTATTTAAACGCCATTTATCGCAGATTGCGCAGCATTCGTTATGTTCAGAGTGTTGTTCATGTCTATTAATAGTTTGATTTAGATGTATCCAGTCATTAGAACCTAAACTAAGGGAATTTTGTTGTTTTGAAAACAACCAACAGGTTTGACAATAACACTTGTTTAGTATATTAGAGTAGCATTACCACACTCTTTCGGTTTTATAATGTTTAGAATCTTTTTTGTAATAAAAATTAGAAAAACTTCTATTGTTTTTGTCTTTTGGAAATGGGCTAATAGGCTAACAAGGACCGTTTAAAATTATAAATTGTTTTTGATCATTGCTTAATTCCTTGGGGAAATGTCTGCGGTCAGTTACACTTTTTACCACCACTAAAAATACATGTCACTCGCAATATCTATTTTCTACGTACTTACAGTTAGTTATAGATGAGGTTTTAAGAATTGAAAATGTTGATTCTAATTCTGTATCAGATATATGAGGGATTTTTATTGTTTCAGAATGGCAACCTATAAAAAAATTGTACTTGCATTCAAATTTACCCTAAAATGATTTTATTTTTGTAATATTTTGGATCACATCAAAAATGAACACTAAATTATTTTCATTTTTCAGCATTAATTTGATTGTCTAATCACTTTTTGATTCGAAAATTTATGCTTTAAATTATAACACAGAGTAAGAGTATCCTATGAATTTTTATTTCTTTTTTTTTATTTAAAAAAAACTAAAAACGCCTCAATTGTCGCTGTCATTGTTTATAATTGAATTATAATTAACGAAAATGCAAGCAGACAATTTTGATATGTGTGTATGCAGTAAGTACCTATAGGTAGAAGATAAAACCAACTTACCAACAATATTATCATTGTGATTTTCTGTAACATTGCTTATCGTAGTGGTCGAGGTCAACGGTTGATCTAAATTTACATTAAGTTCTTTTGCGCTCCTAACTAAAAACTGATTGATTTTTGGTAATTTCGCCTTTTTTTTCTGCAGCTTCTAGTTTTGCTTTCCGTTTAGCACTTCCGGACCTATGTTTATAAAACTGACTCATTTTATTGAAGAGTTAATATCGGTAACATCTATCATCTATTACTATTAGTAATGCACGAATGGGAATGATCGAATAACTGAATGGGAATAAGGATATTATGCTTCTGTCTGTAATAAACATTGCTTCGCTTTTGTTAGAAAAAGGGTGTACATATTTGCAAGAATTACAGACAGGCAAATTCAGAGTGTGAGAACTATTCACTCATAAACTCATAAAAACCAAATGTTCGTTTAAAATGAGCTACACTGTTCACAATTTGCACACTAAACAGGAAATATTAGTGACCACTAAACTTTATAAAGCCCAATTGGCATAAACATTTAATTTTATACTACATAGTTTTACTTCTCATAGCAAATATTTTGTAAAAACCCTTTTATTGGTTGTTTTATTCAGCACCGAGCCCTTTGACGCCCGGGCCCGTGGAACACGCCTCAGTACGCCACTGCCTGCACCGTTAGAAGGATAAAGACACTATCTTGCTAGTTTTCGATGGAGCTGCTTGTCACGTTGATATCTCCATCAGCGAGGTTACAGATGAGTTGGATATAAAGTTGTTTTGCTTGCCTTCTAACACCACGCATGAACTACAACCCTTAGACAAAACGGTTTATCAGTCCTTTAAACATCATTGGGACCAAGAAGTCCTCAGGTTTTGGGAAGCAAATCCAGACCGTCGCTTGAACAAATCTCGCTTTGGCTAAATTCTTTCTAAAGTTTGGCCCAATTGCATGATACCCTCGAGCGACAGGTTTATACCTACTTGATCCTACTCTAATTCCTGATTCAGCTTTCACCCCCAGATTACCAACTGAACGACCTGACGCTACGCAAATTGATCAGAATAACGCTAATAATGAAAACGATATTCAGCTTAATAACTGTAACAATCATCGTAATAATGTTAATGATGTGCGATCCAACGATCCTGATTAAGACGACTCTGCAGATAACATTCCCTATAGTGTGAGAAGGAATATTATCCAACAAAAAGTTCCTGATAGGATCAAAAACTCTTCTGAAATACCTGTCAAAATTAATGGTACGACACAGACATAAGCAGAAACTGCATGTCTCGTTAAATCTTTTAAACAATTGCTCCCTACGCCTGAACTGTTTAAATTGAAAAATCTCTCAATTGCAAGGCTCTGTTGGTAACCAAAACCTGTTCTCTTCAACAATTTCTAAATCCAAAGCTATAGTGTTCAAAAGAGGAATAAAGAAACCATTGAATGTGTTAGTGAGAAAACGCCTAAAGGGTAACCTCCCAGAAAGTGATTCTTAGTATTGCTTTATGTGTAACAACCAGGACAATTATCTACGCGGAGCCGTCTTATTTGTGGCACTTGGTGCGATAAAGATGACGTTATCTGTGTACATTGTGATTGTTTTGTATTTTTTTTTGTGCAGAATTTGATTTACGATTTTTCTTGTGGGCTTTATTAAGCGAATGTTCGGGTAACAAGGTGCATTATAACTTTTTTTTTTGAAGCATATTAAAAGTTTCCCATATATTTTAGGCTGTGAATGTACGTTTAGCTTAATTTACGATAGTTCGAATTAGGATAATCTGGATTTTTGTTGGTTGTTTTTTGCCTTTTTTTGGTAAAGTATTTTTTCTTAAATGTCCCTTATTTGCCGCCTGTACGTTATATATTGTAGCATTGGGTAGGTCACATAAGCAAACCAGTATTGAAGTATAAAGACCTAAAAACACATTTTAAAAGACGTTTGATACGTCTCTGCATATTAAAAACTAGTACTTGAATTAAGGCAAGGAATTGTATAACTATTGTTACTAATTTTCCTTTTCTAATTCCTTACATCCAATAAATTGATCAATTTTGTGCTGAAGAGATTTAGAAACTAATCAAAGTACATTGTATTACAGGCTTTAATTTATCACTGTAAGAATACAGTCAGCTAATTTTCGAATTTAATTTAAATATTATTTTTCTTCTTATCATTAGGTATTTGATCACAAATTGCAACAATGCTACTGAATATGATATGATAATAAATTGGTTCTACTCTGATAATATTGAAAGTTAAGCTATGCAATGATAAAGACTACAATGTTTACAGTGCAACATGCAAAACATCCACCCACAGTAAAGATAAAAATTTGAAAATGGTTTTGATATTTTTAAAATACTGACCATATGTAAATTCATTGCAAACTTCACATCGACTTTTTTTATTGTGTACGAACATGCGTGTATTGTATTTATTAGTTAACATTACAAATATAGCTGGACATTAATATATTTTAATAGCTATTTATCAATCAGTAACATTTTTCTAGAATTTATAATCATATTTCATTTTAGAAAGAGACATCCTAAAGAAGATCATTAATTTAATGTTATAAACGCTTTTAATGCATAGAATCAAAAGTAACATTATGGATAATACCATAACTAAAGGTTATTTGTTTTAAAATTGGATACATGTGGTAACACAGGAGGGACGCCCATTAACTAAATATACAGAGTTCATGTGTCCTGTAAGGTATAAAAGTATTCATTAGATGCCAACTAAACCTACACATGGCTCAGAAGCTGCCTTGTAGTATAAACATAAACAGAGTATAACCCGTGTATACCAACTAACAATGTTTGTGGACCGGATGCCATCTTGATGTGTAGATATATATATATATATATATATATATATATATATATATATATATATATATATATATATATATATATATATTGTGCTTTGTAGTACTTTAAAGTAAAAATAATTCATCACTACAGTGATAAACAGAATATTAAAATTTTTGTTTTAGTGGTTCTCTATAAACATCTAATCAATGGTGATGACTATATTTTTGACATTTAATTGTAGCAATTAGAGATATCAGTTCTTGGTCAGAAAAAATGAAACGCCCATTTCTAAACTTATATGGAGAAGAATTTCAACCTTTGGTAAGTAACTGGTTGGATGCAATACAGAACATTTTTAAGGAAGGTGGAAATATTTGCTTCGACTTACTACCTTTAATCAAGTGCCCAACATTAATTCTTCATGGGAATAACGATCCAATGATAGCTAAGGAGCACCCCGATATATTTCTCAAAAATATAAAAATGCCAAGTAATTATATTTGGAATTATAAACACAAAAATACTAATCTCTTTTTAGAATTTACCGTTTCCCTGATGGAAAGCACAACATACATTTACGATATTCAAAAGAATTCAATGCAATAGTGTCAAGATTCATTGAGGGAAACAAACATAAATTATAATTACATATAAATTATTATATTCGTGCAAATGATTGTTTTTAATAAGCTACAATAAAATACAAATTATAATGTGTTAATAATTATTAAATTAACGCTTGAAACTTATAATAAAAGAATATAAACATTAATCGTATATTTCTCCACTCTGCATTGCATTTTGATAACTCTTTCCTTTCTTTTCTTCAGGATCTAATTTAATCATATCATCAATTCTTAAAATTGTAATAGCGGCCTCTGTGGCAAATTTCAACGATTTAATTTTTGAAATTGTTGGTTCCAGTACACCAGCTTTTTTATTGTCTCTTACAGAGCCTTCAATTAAATCAAGTCCAATCCATTTTAAATGTGCATGGTTAATATTTGTCTGACTGGAATTCTGATATGCTCTTAATTTTGCAACTAAATCTGTAGCATCTTGAGCAGCATTCACAGCTAAAGTTTTAGGGATTACAAGTAAACTACGAGCAAACTCTGCTATTGCGAGTTGCTCCCGAGCTGAGAGTAGTTGCAAAGTTTTCTAAATAAATTGATAAAGCAGCTTCTACAGAACCTCCGCCTGTTACAACGCTTTTAGATTCTAATACTCGTTTCACTACACTCAAAGCATCATGAATAGATCTTTCCATTTCATCACAATAGAAATCATTTGGTCCACGTAAAATGATTGATGCGGCCGTTCGAGCCTTTGGTCTAAATTAAACATAATAATTAAAAATTACTATTAATTTTATTAAATACATAAATAAAAAGTTCACCTCAAGTAGGATTTGAACCTACGACCTGTACTTTATTAGAGTACCATGCTAACCAACTGTGCCATCGAGATTCAAGCCCCAATCGATGTAAACTTTGTCTTTATGTATGTAGAATTGATGTAAATTAAATAAATTAAACATAATAATATCTGAATAATTACCCTTTAATTAAAATTAGCTCATCATCACTGATCCTTTCTTGAACAACTTCTGCTGCTTCTCCTATCATGCTTGTATCAAAAGTTTCTTCACCTACAAAAAATCAATATACTAAGCTTATAGCAAAAATTGGTTGTGTTAAGGTCCTTTATGCCAACATGGAATTTGTTACCTTTGAGATGGCCAAACCTACTTTTACATTTTAGTGCCTATTTTTAGTACCAATTAAGCAAATACCAAAATTTTTGTTTGGCCTTATTTCAATCACTGTGCAGTGTGTACTAAAACTACTTTACTTTACTGCTGAAACTGTATATACAGCATACACCGAAAAATATCTATCTTAGAAAATTTAAATAGCGCAGAAAAATTGAAACACCATTTGTTCTTTTTTTTTGGCTGTTTTTTGTAGAGTTGATTTTTCTTAAACGAAATTTTGAATACGCAATAGTAAATGTTATTATTGTAGTACATAAATACAACTTAAATATTTTTAATGTGCTTTGTTGTGTAATGCTTTTTGTTCCTCAAAATATTAAATGCAACTTACTTATCTTCAAACACAAAAAAAGTCAAACTCATGTAAGTCCATGTGTATTTAAAAATTTTGGGAAAAAATGAATGTAAGTAGACTATCCCTTACTAGTGGCCATCATACTGAATTTTGATTAAATTATGTCAAGTACTTTAACAGTTATTCAAGACAAACTTATTTCCAGCGGCGTCCTTTAGGGGCTCGGGGCTCACATCTCCGTAGGGAGGGTCTGGAGGAAAAATTTATAGGAACTTGTCATGTTATTTTTTCGTCTTCCATCTAAATCCGAGAGATTTCCCACATTTGACACCCTGTGTACGTTATATATATATATATATATATATATATATATATATATATATATATATATATATATATAGCGGAAATTGAAACAGCGCTTTGAAATACATTTGGATGGTATAAGTCAGTGTTGTGGATTTTTTGCTCCGCAATTTTGGTACTAACGACACAAAAATAGTGAGTGGGATGTATACAGTGTGTTCCAAAACGATTAGTATTGCATGGGTAACTTTTGTTATACAGTTTTTCATACTGATTCAGATGCCACTTAGAACTACCAAAAATTCCGCGTACTTTCGAGGATAATCGGCAAAAACTGAAGCGTTTTTTGAAAAAGGCGATTATTTCCATTAATATAAAAGTTATAAAAATTTTTTTTAACAAAAGTTACTTATTTCTTTAATACGAAGTGAGATGTGTTTTCAAAAAAGTGATCGCAACTACGCTCTTGGAGATAATGATAGCAACTTTCTTATGTTAAATATCTATCTACACTTGAAATAATAGATTCCGCTTTAAAATAAGGACCCCCCACATGAAAACAAATGAATTTTAACAAAAATTCAATCCGTGATTTTTAATTATTAAATCAGTTGTATTTTGAATAAGTATTGTTATAAACTTCTAGTGAAGGTGAAAATTAATATTTTCTAAGAAATGCCAACTTTTCGCTTAAATGAACAATATGATATCTATTGTACTTACATCAAATGTAACAAAAGCACTCACCTTCTGGCTAAACAATATTGAGATAACTTCCCAGAAAGAGGACACCCAGATATTAGAATATTTAATAGACTAGACATAAACATGCAGCAATATGGATGTTTAAGGAAACCGCGTCATGAAAGAAATGTATGTGACCCATGGGAATGTCAAAAAATTGACACTGGCTTGCGTTAGTATTGATTCAAAAGTGACAACTCTACAAATAGAAGATCTACTTTATGTAGAAAAATTAACAACATGTAGAATTTTAAATAAACATCACTTTATCCCTTATAATCTGCATGTTGCTCACACTTTACACCAAAACGATCATCTATGTAGAAGAACATTTTGCAGGTGGGTTATTAATACAATGGTAGAAAACGATGATTTTATTAACAGCATTATTTTGACTGACAAATTACATTTCACTGCGGTTTATTTAATCGCCATAATGAACACCACTGTGCTCGAGAAAATCCACATGTGATTACACGGCGAAACCAAATTCGTTTTGTTTATCGGACCTATAATTTTTAATAGGACTTTAATTGCAGCGCGTTACCAGGAAATGTTGCAAACAACGATAGAAGACTGTTTAGATGATTTTGGCACAAAATTTGACTATATGGTATCAACAAGATGGTGCGCCTGCACACAACTGGAGGCATGTTATTAATTATTTAAATAATCGTTTTAATGACAGAGTAATAGCTACTAACACACCTATTAGATGGCCACCAAGATCAGCCGACTTCACACCTCTTCATTTTTTTTGTGGGGCACTATAAAAATTAAAGATTTATAATAATTAATTCTGTTTGGTTATAATTCATTTGTTTTCATGGCTTAGTTTAATTACAATCAAATAATATAAAATATGCCAGAATCTATAATTTCAAGTGTAGATTGTTATACATCTTTGAAAGCAGAAAAAAATGCAATTTATTTATTTCAATACCCAATACGGTGGCTATTTAACATAAGAAAGTTGCTATCATTACTCCAAGAGGGTAGTTGCGATAATTTTTTTGAAAACACATTTCAGATCGTCCTAAAGAAATAAGTAAATTTTGTTAAAAAAAAATGTTTATACCTTTTATATTAAGGGAAATAATCGCCTTTTTCAAAAAACGCATTTGTCAGTTTTTGTCGGTTATTTTCGAAAGTACCCGGAATTTTTTATATTTCTAAGCAGCATCTAAAACAGTACGAAAAACTGTGTGCAACATTGTCCAGTTAACCAGATCTGTATCTGTTACCCATGTAATACTAATCGATTTGGGACACACTGTATATACCAGCAGTATTATTACGCGGGATATATTTATCCCTGCAGTATGTATGTATGAAATTAAAATACATGTTATTTCACAAGTATACCTTGTTTTATTATGGCAGGGATATATTGACCCAAGCAACTTTAAAAAAAAATTGGTATCATTGCTTTCTCATATACTTACGTATAAAGAGAAAGCTATGTAACCGGTTTAAATTTTCAAAAATTTTTGTTTCCATTGGCCTAAACAACATGAAAAACACATTTTTAGAAAAAAATTCGTGCCTGTGTGCGGTATCTTTTGAACCATTAAAGCTATTGATATGAAATTTGCTACAAAAATTCATTGCCATAAAATCTAGGTCGTTAATGAGCAAAATCCAACCAGTGGCGGGGCATTTTTAGGGGCTTAGAAGATTAAAAAATTCAGTGTTTCAAATTTTAAAAAGTTACAAAATTAAAGAAACAAACTAATACTTTTTTATATAATTTCAAAATAAAAAACAACCAGTGGCGCACCATTTTTAGGGTGCAAAATTGTGAATTGGGGGTTTTAAAAATCGCTAAGTATAAATCATTGTCAAACTTAAAAAATTCAAAATGGCGGATCAAAAATGGGGGATTATCGTGTTTAAAAACCGATATGACTCAAATTCAGTTATTGTGGGCTTTGCAGTTGCTCATTACAAATTTTTATATATGAGAAAGCATTATGGTAGATAATTTGGCTGCGGTTTTATATCTAAAATGTATACCTATTATATGCAATAATAAATTTATGCAGTAAGTACAAAAAATAAATGGCCAAAAGTCATGTTGAAAGGGTTAACCTGGAAAGCATCAGTTATTAGTTTTATTCACTACCAGGTTTTACAGCAAGTTTAGGGTCGACTGCGCACTTTTCATATTTGTCATTAACGTGTTCAGATTTTGAATTAGGGCTCATGTAACATTAAGAAAAAAATGTATGTGGAGTAAATAAATACACCTCCTTAATGCAATTTTAAAACTCTAAATGTAAAATGTTTGTATACCAATTTCCATGAGTCACAGCATTTGCGTCATAACTAACTTTATTTCATTACCACCTTTAGAACTAGCCTATTGTGCACGAGAGGATGCAGATAGAACTGGTTTAGGTTGGCAATTCTGTCCGGTTTTGTCAAGCATTTCTGACATTAAACATTTGCATTTAAAAATATGAAACTTAAATTTTATTATTGTGATAAAATAAATATAACCCCTAAAACTGAGATTTGACAGTTGTCAAACTTATTTTTCACAATCTGACAACATCGGCGTCCTCTGACAGTATTAATATTAGTGACGCCACTGCTCTGACTCGTGAAAATTACTATACATGTCTAATTACCTTTCATACCTTTACAAAGAATGTTTACCTCATTTGAATGGAAGTAGTCACACATTAATGACTCATTTAGTTTAAGATAATCTGTTCTCTAATGATCTATTTTATATAGATTCTTCTATTTATTTACATTAAGCTTCACTATGCTTGCAAAGGAATCGACACTTCCTAAGTTAGAATAAACTTGAAGTTTTATCAAATTTTCAAACCAAACTATACACCCACACTTATTACTATTGCAATTTTGCTGTTTTCCTTTCCAAATTGTATAGTTTTCTTATATTTTCAAATAATATATTCCAAACATTTTGTAATTTTATGAATTATAGTAACATAAAATTTTGACATTTTTTCTGATAATGAATCAGATGTCATTATAAGCAACTAGAACTACCATTTATCAATACAAAAATCAACACAAAAAAATCAAATCTTTTAAATGTGCCAGTTTATGCCGACAGTTCTAAACCTGTAAAAAATGTGCAAGGAAATTTTTAACAGTGGAGAAACATTGCCCCACCTTACTAAAATTGCACTAAAGGAGGCGTTTCGAAATTCTGACCTGTAAATCCAAAGTACGAAAAGTGTGGCCAGTTGACACTACACTACTCACTATTGTTAAACCATATCAACAAAGCATAACGGTAGGTATACTCTATATATAGGGTCATTCCGCCAAATTTCAACTACGAAAAAAGCGGAAATTTTAAATTATTAATCATACTACACTCAACTGAAATCAGAAATACTGCTACAAATATAATAAATTTATAAATTAATCAGGGTTGTAAATTATGAAAAGTCAAAATGCCTTGACTTTGATGCTTTATGTTTATGCTCGTTTTAATTAAATGTAAGTCATTGGTTTTTATCTATAATAATTATGTAAGACGGTATAATTTGTATCCTGAGGGACAGATGATAATATTTGTTAATTCTGTCAATATCACTTTAACCTAATTTCAAAATTACCCATCCAAACAGCTAAAATTTTGAAAATCGTTGTTACTTGATTTTGAAAGTGATTGCGAAATTTTTGAAAGGAAATACTTTTTATTATCAATGTGGCCCTGAGAAATCTTTGAACTTTTTCTAAACTTTCTATTAAGTATTGGTGCTTAGGATTCCAAATTATTGAAGCGTATTCAAGCTTGGAACGAACAAATGAGTAATATAGGACTCAGATTGCATGTATATTATTAAAATTTCAACAATGACGAAAAATAAAACCAAGCATTTATCTAGCATTTGAACACACGTTAAAGTTATACAATCTAAACCTTTTGATAACCCCTTTATTTTTATTTTCTACATGGAAAAATTTGAAACATTAGCGTTACAACATTCACCTAAAAAACCTTCAGTTAGATATAATTCAACATACGAAGTTGTAATTATAATTAAAAATTACATAAAACGTTCTACAGTATGCTTTTCATTGTTAAATAACACTTGCACTTATTGACAAAGCTATTTTTGTTAGATTTAACTAGGTTATTTTAAATGATGTCATGTTTATATTTGTCAATGTCAAGTTCGAATTGAAGTTTTTCACAACTTTACACTTACGTCATAACTTGATTAAATTTTGTTAAATTTGTTTTTTGGTTGACACTTTTCATCGTTAGCTTTCGACCGTTAGAGGGTGTTCTGATTTGTGATCTTCAAGGCAGTTTAATAAGATTTAATTTTTTAATGATCTGGTTATTTATTACTAAAATTGTATTCATAGTACGTTTATCAAACTGTTATATTAATAGCAGACTTATATTTGTTTTCAATTAAAAACCCAAAAAGGTAAGTATCATATAAGTACCTACATCATTGCAATTAAAATTTTAAAGAAAAAGCGTAAAAACCATATTTTTTTATTCTTAACACCCCCCTAGCGACGGTGATAGACATTAAAAATCACTGTTGGTCCTTAAGTCGATTAACAAAAACTATCTCTTCAATATGAGACCAACATTTATCTAATTCGGCTCAGCAAAACCAAACTTCGTCCATTAAAGCCTTAAAGAAATCTTCATTTTGGTTTAACTTTAAAACGAGCAAAGAGATTAACTTGCGGTTTTTGCGTTTTTCTTGCAAATCTAACCTACTTTTCGAATAAGATGTCAAAAATATACCGTGCGATTTAAATTTTCGGAGTAAAATGAAAAAAACTGATACAACAAATTGCGCTCTCTAGTACTTTTATTAGGAACTATTGTGTAACAATGGGAACGGCAATTTAAAATACTTATATTTGTCTTCCAAGCAAGCTTATTTTACTAAGATTGAATGGTTTAGAATTTACAGCAATTTTAATGATTACATATTCAGTAGCTTCCCCACTTTCATTATGGCCAGTCCGCCATGAAAATGGGAAAAATTTAGAATTTTATTACTAAATTTTTAATTGCGCCCAGTAGCGGTGAAATACGGAACCTCAAAATAATTTCCAGCATTTTCTCATGGCCACATTCATAACAAAAATTTTTTCCCATTGTTGTCAGATTGACAGGCCGCTTACCTCGCTTATTTGCCCGCCCGGTACAATTTCTCAATGTGTTCAGATGCTAGTTGTACTATTATTGAAGAATTTAGCATTGTTTTTAAATTATTTATTAGGTATTCTGGCAAACCTTCACATTAAAAATGACAAACTAAGGATGTTCTGTACAATCAAGCGAATTTACGAATAAATACAAACTTGGATACAGTGTTTTCACCATGTTTGAGGTTATTTCATAAGGAGAATGGAATGTCAATACCCCTATACAGGGTATATCCTATGTAACAGTATTATTTTGTTTTTTAATTTATTTGTGTTCCTTGTAAAAATGTAAACTTTCATAATTAAACTCATAATTACAAATTTACAAATATTTTGGGTTAATAAATTGTATATTCAATATAAGTTATACAAAATTTATACCTTCAATAACAATTAGTTATAAACCGATAGGAATGATATTTATTAAAGATCTATTTATTGTTACCACAATACATAATATTCAAAAATAGTCTTTCAAATACATGCACCTAATTGTTTTAGTAGGTTTAATCCCTTGCATTTTCATATTTTATAAGCTTGTTTAACACTATAATTAATTTTCAGATCCATCATTATAACTGATGAGGATAACTGTAATTATTATACAAATTTTGTGTAATTTATATTCAAATATACAATTTATATACACAAAGAAACGTGTTTGCAATTACTTTTTGTATGTTTGGCAACACATTCTTACCACTTCAAATTACTACTACACTGAATACAAATGCATGGTGTATTAAATAGAACATACATTTAGACACATTAACAAAATTATGCATTATGTTTTGATATGTTAAAATGTGTCGCTCTTAAGTACCTGCAAATCTGGCAACAATGTATTTATTTTAAGGTAAGTGTACAAAACGGTTTTAAAAAAATGGTGTAAGAAAAACAACAGTTTATTATGAAAATGTAAACTTTCACCATTATTACACATATTAAAATACTTATCTTTTTTTGGTTTTTTTAATGGTGTATTTTATATTTAAGTTGTACAATTTAAACGTTTCGATAACAAAGTTATCTTTGTCATCAGTAGTAATACTATCTTTCAAAATTGTTAAAGATGTTGAAAGAATTTTGTATAACGTAAATTTAAAAATTCACCACAAAAAACAAACAAAAGAGATAAGTATTTTAACAGTATATTACTTTTGCTAATTACTCATTCGTAAATCAAACTGAACTGTAAAGTAATTTTTACACACTAACTTGTAACATTGACAGCAGACCTATTAAATTTTTACAAATCAGTAGCATCAATGACATCTGAAAGATGAATATATCAGTATCATTAATAGCAAGTACTAAATAACACTATTTGGGAAAAATAGTGTGAATATTTATTAATTTAATCACAAGTTTTCAGACAGATACACTCTGTCCTTGGACAGGCGTAATATGAAAGTGACAAATGTTGACAAGTTAACATCAAAATAATAAATATTAACAATAAATATTCACACTATTTTTCCGAAATAGTATTATTTAATGTGTCGAATGGTGAAAGTTTCAACTCTTAATAGCAAGTGTGTATTTGACAATTAGAAACCTGTTGTCATGGTACCAATGTAAGGGTTTTGTATGTTAACATTGGCAAGAATTATGTTGATAGTATATAAGTAAAAATTAATGTGCTGTGTTAAATTTGATCTTTAATAAGTGCAATTAATTACAAGAATAACAAACATTACAAACACTGTAAGTTACACCTGAGGAGGCATTTGGAAATATTACAAATAGATTTCTATCATAAATTTACATTTTTAATATAATTGACGGCTGGGACTAAACTTCTATCACCAATAAAAACTGTTCACCACGATAATAATGTAAAATACTGTACAGAAAGCTAAGAATGGCAAGAAGTAATATAACTAAACTTCGTATAAATTGACTGTTAAAAATTTTTCGACATTTCGAAGAGATGGCATTAAATTGTAAGTTATATATATATATATATATATATATATATATATATATATATATATATATATATAATATATATATATATATATATATATATATATATATATATATATATATATATATATATATATATATCTCATATGCTCAGTTTGGTTCATTTTTGATTTGAAAACTTGGAGAACCGAGGGGGCGTCCAGTTCTTAAACAAATGTACACGTATTGTGTAAATCTTATGATTTCCTTGTGAATACTACTACTTCCATGGAGTGTTAAGGAAATCAAAGAATTCTATGCCATGGATTTTGAATGATTGTGCTGCCATTTCCAGAGATTTCCTGTGATTGTTATAACAGGCTCAGGGTTTTTAAAGATCAAAATGGGGAAGGGTCACATTTTGTTAATAATTTATTTAAAAGTTACGAATCAACATTCTTTTTAATTTATTATTTCCACAAGACGCTCAACCAGGAATAACTACTAAACAGCACTAAGCTGGGTGTAGTAATGTGTTGAAAACACCGTTCCTATGCCAAAACGAGTGGTATTCTGACATATCTGTGATCTACCGTTTCGGAATTATGCGCGATCTCGCATATAAAGGTAGAAGAGGATGAAAATTGGCGGAAAGCTTGCGCTGAGACTTTTAAGAATCTCCGGCCCAAATTTTGTGGTATGACCAAAAAAAACTAACTCCTCAATCCGCGGTACCCGGAGGGAGTTGGAGCGAGACATATACAGCTTGTGTAGAGCTTTCCTGCGAGTGGTCACATGACGTATCTACAATACCGTTTCGTAGTCACGACCGATCTTGTTTGAAGAGGGACGAGGGTTGGTGGAAATGTCGAGTCCTTTTATTAAAGTACAATGACGATATACCTAGCATCATTTACACTCCCTTCCTCATTTTGTGGGAAGACCAAACGCATGATGTATCGTTTCGGAATAATGACCATATTGTAGATCGGAGGGGCGAAGAGTTGGTAGAAAAATACTAATTTTTGAGGCCTTTCAATTATACGAGATTTGATAGTTGTATTATTATTTTTCTATATAAAGAAATGGTTATTGGTTATTTTTTTATCTACATATTTATTTTGAAAATGGAGGAGACGCTGTCAAAGTGAATGGCAATTTTTTTTATAGTTAGTTGGGTCGCTTTAAGTAAGCGATTAGAGTTTGTTGAAAATCGCCAACAGAGTAATTCGTCGCCGACGCACGAATTACAAGGGAAGAAGTGAAATTACCTTCCTTATTAAAATAAAAAGAGGCTAAGTAAACAATAGCCTTAATCCACAAAAAAGGTGCAAACAAGATATCGTGGAAACCAAAAAGCAAGGCGCCGATTGTCAGCGGCCAAATTTCGTCATCAGCTTGACCACATTGCAGTTACGTCATCGGCTTTCAACGAGGCACCAAATAGGTATGATCTTTTATTGTGTAAATAAAGAAACTTTTTGTTTTATTTTCTGTGAACTTGAAGTTGAATATCACAATTGAACGGAAAACACTTCCTTCAGTTCTGATAAAGAATTTATTGTTGCATGTTAGTATTAAGAATATTATTTTAAATTATAGGTTTGAGTGTTAAATGTTATTGTAAACAAAATATCTTTATAAATTAAGTCCATTAGCGTAAATAAAAAGGTAATCATTTTAAGTCTCATAAAAAAATAGAACATTTTTATTCAATAATTTTGACATTATTAAGAATTGTAAAGGAACTCAAATATTATTCTTTGTAGCGGGGTGTAAATAACATGAGTAATAACCAAGGGTATATTACGCTCGTTGCAAATTGGCGTCCAACGTGGGGCACGATCGATTCACCCCTAAAGAGATTAAGAAGTATAATAAATAAAAATTTAATTAATTACCATTACCAGTTGCGTATCATAGGTAAAGAATTTGTGATTGATTTAGTTTTATATTCGTAAAAATTTTTAGAAATCATTAATTACCAGTGGCGTAATTGAATATTTACTTGAGAATTTTATATAGGAGGTTACAAAGGTAGGTTTATTTTTATTGTTTTATAGAATTAAGGTCAGGTTTTAAAAAGCCAGGAAGGAAATTATCGGAAATAATTAAAATAAAGAAGATGACAAACACAAAGGAAAGCGAAGATTTTATTGTCAGCCAAGAATCACAAGATGTATTAATAGCGGGAGTACCAGTTCAACAGAAAACAGAAGAATCAATGATGATGAATATGATGAACATGTTGTTAGTCAAGACGGAGGAAGGACAAAAGAAGCTAGAAGAAGAAAAGATAGAAGCCAAGATCGAATAAGGACAAAAGAATAGAAGCAAGTCAAAAAGCTAATCGAGAAGAATTAAAGGCTAGTCAAGAAGAATTAAAACTAATTTTCAAAGAAGAAATGAGACATCAAGTAGAACGGATCGAAGACAATTTAACACAGCAATAAGAGAATATTGCAGTGTAAGGTAGAAATCAAGAAACAAAAAGACGACACAGATCAACAAATTTACATACAGAATATAAAAATGACACAAATTGAAGAAAAACATGAATACGCTAGAGCTTAAATTGGTCGCACAATAGGCGAGATAGGATGTAAAATAGACGAAAATGAAGAAAAAGTATTAGAATGCGAACAAAAGATTACTAAAAATCAAGAAGCTATTATCACTTTGGAAGAAAAATTGTACGAAAAAGAGTAAACAGGAGGAAAAGAAAGGACAACAGTAGTATATAGATCAGAACACAGAACCACAACAACCAAAAAAGTTTGATGGAAATATAAGGACCATCCACCCAATGAATTTTATAGAGGCATTAGAAAATTACCTGAACCAAGCAGAAACAAGTGAAGGGGGAAAAATAAAAGCAGCAATTGATTTATTAGAAGGTAACGCCAAAGCATGGGCAGAATTTCATCGTTTCAATTGGACGAATTTTGCTTAATTCCAAGTAGATTTTATAAAACAATTTGGGCGAAATCAGTCCAAGAATAAATTAAATTAAGATTAGCCACCCCGCGATTATACAACCCAAGACAAGGAAAATACGTGGACCACGTCTGGTTTTGGGTTATCAAGACGATATATTTACAGCCACCAATCGAAGAACACCTAGTAGAAACTTTAGTTAGACATTTTCTCAGGGATGTGGAGAATATATTAATTGGATCCGGAGCCAAAACTATCGACCAACTTAATAATATTTTGGAAAGAATACAATCGGCCAATTATGAAGATAGATCGACAGGATTTTATAACCGTAGGAACGATTACAATCAAGAAAATAACAGACCAACCAACGATAGGACAGATAATAGGAGAAATGTGAACTTCGCCAACTACCGCAAAGGTAGAGGGGTCCGAAAAGAAGAGTGGCGATGATGAGGACCAGGAGAGAGTCACCACCAAGACAGGAAGTAACTAGAAGACAAAGAGATAGCGAGCAATCAGAAGAGGAGAGATCGTAGTCACCCACGCCATCGAAAAACTAAAAGAGTCGGGTCAAGAAGCTCCACTCGCCTCGCAGGAACTTATAAAGAGGAGCAAATACAGTTACTTAATTTTGTGAAGGTATATTACCAAAACTGCCGAAACCAATCGTTAAATATTTTAATTTTAAAAGACCAATACAACGGAGAAGGAGAAAATAACCAAATAGAATCACCTGGTCAGGAAATAGATTATCACGAGGAAGATTATACCGCTGAATATGAAGAAGCGACGTACCACCCAGTTTTGAAAGGAGAGCTGGAGGGGGTTAGTGAGAACATACTGATCGATACTGGAAGCCAAATGAGTGTTATATCAGAAAATGTGTTTATCAAATTAAAGGAAAGAAATTAATATTAATATTAATAACATTAATATTGTTACCTGTCCAAGGAATTACTATACAAGGCGATGAACAAGATTGAGGACCAGAAGAACAAGAAGGGGTTGAAGAATTGATGGAGCAAATTGAAGAAAGAATTTCTGAAAAGCCAGGGATTAGTGAACTATTTTGTTTGTGGACTGAAAATAAAAAACGAGGTACCGTTTTTGCAACAAAACTACTGAGACCATTTACACCGAGGGAAGCATTAAGAAAAGCAATTGATAGAATATTAGTCGATAAAATAATTGAAAGGTCGCAATTGCCGTACATAAGTCCCATTGTCACTGTGCCGTTTGAATGAAAAAAAAATTATTTTGTGTTTGAAGCTTGCTAAATGGTTTTTATGTTTGTTTTCGAATTAATGTTATTCATTCAAAAACAAAGAGGGGGTACTGTAACGGGAGCCTTAGAAAATTCAAAACTTTGTGCTAAATTATACGAGATTAGATAGTCGTATTATTATTTTTCTATATAAAGAAATAGATATTGGTTATTTGTATTTAAATGTAATTAATATGAAGATAAAAACCTGGAGTTTATTTCAATAAGTTATCTATATATTTAATTTGAAAATATTTAAAGTACGCGGCGTTTGCAACTGCATAAACTGACCTAATAAACCTCCCTCTCCGAGACATCCAGACATCATGGCCGATCTTGACGAAACTTGGCCAAAAGTTGTAAAATGAGCTAATAGGTCGATTTACCGATAGTGAAAAAAAACCAATTGCATAACCTTGTATACCTACATATGAATATATGGGTTGAAAGTTAAAAATATATATCTCGCTCCCTTTCAAATAAAGTAAGAATATGTGTATGTTATATCAGCAATACGAGGAATGTTTTCAATTTTCGGAAAAACCGGAAGTAGTGTTTTCATCAGGGGAGGGGGGTTCTCCGAGACATCCAGACATCATGGCCGATCTTGAAGAAACTTGACCAAAAGTTGTAAAATGAGCTAATAGGTCGATTTACTCATAGTGAAAAAAAAACCGATTGCATAACCTTCTATACCTACATATGTATATATGGGTTGAAAGTTAAAATATATATCTCGCTTATCTTTCAAGATAACTATGGACTGTTTCATATCATTTTAAAGCAAATTTCGCTCCCTTTCAAATAAAGTAAGAATATGTGTATGTTATATCAGCAATACGAGGAATGTTTCCAATTTTCGGAAAAACCGGAAGTAGTGTTTTCATCAGGAATATCATCTCATTAGCACAAACGAACAAAGTTTATTTCCAAAATCCCAAGTTTGCAACCAAAATAGTTAGAAAGTTATAACTAGAGACGGGAAAATGCATATTTGCATATTTTTTGTTATTGGGCATACGAAACTTTTTCTTAAGAATATGTACGTTTTTTAACATTTAGGCCCCAAAATCACAAATTTTATTTTGCATATACTGCATATATAAGGCGTTTTACGTTATTGGAGCATATACGAGGTGGTAAGAGCATGAAAGTGCATGTTTGCGTCCTTTTTCCGTTCTTTCTTATGTTAGAAAATAAATTTACCAATATTTGTACCGAGATTTTTAAAACTGTAAGCTTGTAATTTCGTCAACTCGCTGGAACTTATTTTTAACAAACACAAAGATTTGTTTACTCAAATCTTATACCTGCTTTTATACTTTAAGCCGTTTTAAAACTTCTTAGAAACGTAGGTATTTGGGAACTACGTTAATTAGTACTTTAGTAATATGCACAATAACTACATTTCAGTTACTGACGAATGTACGTCGGTATTTTTGATGTTGAATATCTTGAAATTTCCGTTTTTTTTCTTTAAGACTGGTGGGGTTGTAGTTGTTTGCAAAAATTTCATTCACTTGTAGCCGTTTGAAGTCAACATGCCAAAAGTGGGCAGCTCTAGGAACGATCTAATTAGAAGGTGGTTGAAATCGTATTCGTGTTTTAAATACGATGGAAGTGTAGTGTTTTGTATTATTTACGAGAAGGAGGTATGTATGACATGCACGCTTTGTTCTAGTGATATTGTACTCATATTAAAATAAACCTAAATCTTGCTAAATAGTTTTAAACTGTTTTTGTGTTCTTTATGGTAATTCTCATTTATTATTCTAGACAAAATTTTGTAAAGGTTCTCTTTAATTGAAAAATGAGTTGCAAATACATTAATTAAACACGTGTTTGCTAAAATATGTTCTTCGCTGCCCTGCAATAATTTAATTAATTACTTAAGTACACTTACCAATAGTAGTCTTTTGATAATTTTTTCGTTTTGTACATATCATTTTGGATTTACAATTGTGAAATAAAATTCACATATTTATTTTGTTGTATCAATTAATAAAATAACTGGAGATTTTGGATAATGTTTTAAATAAACAACAAAACATCAATTTAATGTTTACAGCAGTATTTAGTCTAAAGATAAATTAAAATTTATAGATAGTTTTGAAATATTAGCTCAGAAATAATAAATTGAAATTATTAATGTGTCTTTTCTACCATTCAACTTCAAGTTTAGTAGGCAAACACATTTTTTTTTTGACTTAGTATACAACTACTAAATAACTAATATTAGAAATATTTTCAAATTAATATTTTTGTAGGTAAAAGTCAACAAAAAGTTTCAATTAGATCAACATATCAATACCGGTCCACATCAGAAAACAAAAAATGAAAATCGACCAGCACAACAACTATTACCTACTTATGTGAGCCAAACCGAAAATGTCAATAACTTTAACAAACATCTGTGTAAAATGATGGTTTCGTGCAATATTCAATTCCACAATTTGGAAAAATCTGAATTCACAGGTTTTTTAGAAAAATATACTAAAGAAAAGGTACTTTCTCGACATACAGCTACCAGGTCATGTCTTCCACAACTATACGAAGACACTATTAAAAGTTTAGTGTCGACGAAACGACCGGTGCTAAAGGAAGATATATAGCAAACTTTGTTGTTGGTATTCTAAATGGTAACCCTTCTTTTGGTTATTTAGTTGCAGTCAAGCAATATAGAAAAAACAAATCATGTAACAATTTCACGTTTTATAAATGACACCCTAGCATTTTTATATTTGCCTAATCAAATATCAAAAGATGGCATTTTGTATATGGTGACCGATGGTGCTGCGTGTATGGTAAAAGCAGGTCAAAATCTAAAGATATTTTTTCCAAATTTAATTCACCATACTTGTTTGGCACATGCACTTAATCGAGTTGCTGAAGCAGTTCGGGTGGAGTTTCCTTTAGTAAATAAATTAATAAACAATGGAAAAAAAGTATTTCTTAAAGCACCGCTTCGCATCCAAATTTACAAGGAACAACTAAAAGAGCTTGCGTTGCCACCCCAACCAGTTCTTACTAGATGGGGAACTTGGACAAAAGCTGCTCTGTTTTATTGTGAACATTTTGATGCTTTTAAAGATTTAATTGGTTCTTTCCAAACAGATTCGGCTCAAAGTGTAGAAGACTTTCAAAGTGTTTTGCAAGCTTACTTTCAAGATATCCCTGCAATTATTACCAAGCTTGAATCTCAAAATTTGCTTCTTACCGAATCTTCAAAATTAATAGAAGATTTCAATTTTAGTTTAAGTAAAGACCAAAAAAAAGTTCGTAGAAAAATATACGACAAATTAGACAATTTAATAAAGAAAAATGATGGTTTTTCAACTATAAAATCTATTAGAGACATTTTAAATGGCCAATTTCCAAATGACAATGGCGAAACACATTTTTCTGTTCAAAATACTCACTTATTTAAATATTGTCCTATTACATCTTGTGATGTAGAAAGAAGTTTTTCACATTACAAGCACATATTAGAAGATAAGCGCCATAATTTACTTATAGAAGCAATTGAAAAAAATATGATTATTTATTGCAACAATCTCTAAATTTGATTATTTTTCTTCTTGTGCTGTATTATGTTATGGGTTTTATGTATGTAATGTATAACCAATAAAATATAATAAATAATTATTGTTAATTTCGTTATATAGTTTTTAGGAATACAAGAATTGAAAAAATTGAATTTTCTTAAAATCCTGATAAAAGTAAAATTTTTTAGCGCATATGTTAGTGCATATATAGCTATATTACTGCATATTGAGTGCATATTTCTTCACTTTTTTATTGCATATGTAAGTGCATATATGCACTATCTTTGCAGCATATCTGCCAGTCTCTAGTTATAACAATATCAATATTAAATATTTGAAAATTCATATCTCCTATACTAGTAGGTTTAGATGAAGCAGGTTAGTTGCATTCATAAGAGTGGTTGGTTACGTAGAAAATATAAAAAAAAAACGGTTGGGCAGAATTTTGAATAAATCAATTTCGAATAATTGCTCAAGTTTGACCCCTTAAATGTAGGCAAATTTATACCATCATTTATTACGTAAATAAATCTCTTTAAAGAACCTTTATTTAACTACGCATATCTATTTTCAATTCTTTTATATCTTGAAAGGTATCGGAAATATATATTTTTACAAAAAAAATGTATATGTGACGGTAACTGCGGCCATATTCAATTTTGAAAGTTTTAAAAAATTACATTGCATTCAAGGTATTGATGACCTGAATTTATGTTAAAGTTTGAAAATTTGCCCCCAAAACAACACCCTTATTTTCACCCCCTGTATACCTATTGCATTTAAAAGCTCGTTTTGTCGACATAATTGTCTCGTAGGCCTTCATTCCAAATTTCATCAAAATGGTCCGTATAGTTTCGGCTGGCGAGTGACCACAGACACACGCAGACATTTTGAAAAACTTCCAACATTTTTTTTAATTCAGGGTTCAGGGAGTCATAAAACATCAAAATAACGCAACTTACTTTTTTCGACAGCAATACTTTCTTGTTTAGCAAGAAAGTAAAAATTAGATTCATTTCTAAGTGATCATTGTGTATACTAGATTAAAATAACTTCTTACGGAATAACTGATTCTCGAAAAATTTATTTTAATTATTGGTACTATTCTAGTTACTTACATCGTCCTTCATAAATTTGTACAAACATTTATTTATCTTTGACAATAAGTACGAATAGATAGGATTTACTAATGCAGATACCTTTTTAGTGTAGGTACATATGAGGTAATTTTTATTAATTGAAGGGGGTGTGGTTATAAAATTGCTTTATTGTTATAAAAACTAACAAAAAAGGAGTATTTATCAATTTATTAACATTACGCAATATTTAAATAATGCATTAAAACTCCACTAATTAGGCTCCCTATCGAGCAGAAGGCGGAAAAGAAGAATCAAAACGAAGCTTAAATCCAATAAAAATCACTATGTAGGTAGAAATACAATTAAAAATGAATTAGCTAATTATTCAGCAGATAGAATTACTGAATTATATAACTGTAAGTACTGCACATTAATTTTGTACCAGTAATGCATATTAAAATTAAACATGTTCTTCTAAAATGCATTTAAACATTTTCACTCTCTTTATTTACCTACCGATTTTCGGTAATCGGATTATAAAGGTTTGAGTGGTTTACAAGACCCTCCTGTGGCTAGAAACATGTCAGTAATTTTTAAATACTTTAGGTATTGTATGTTGCATATTAAAAAATCACAATTTTAGTTTCACTGCATAGGACCCTTAATATTTAGGGTCTCTAATTCTTACTAGACAGTATGCATAATTTGTCATTATAATTGATTATATGTTTTTGTTAGTGACCAGAAGGGTTGTTACAGATAATAAATATCTACAGACACTGATATTTAAAAACTTAGTGGAGACATTGTGTATTTTTTAGGAAAGTAAACAAAATTAAACTATGTTAGTGCAAACGAACCAGTTGCAATTCTAATTTGAAAGGTCATATTAGTGACTACAAATGGATGCCATGTTGCACAATATTTCCAATCTCTGATTTCTGCATTATGCCCAAAAATGATGCAGCTATGTAGTCAATACAGATGTAAGAATTAATGTGGATGTTTCAAATGTGCAGATATCCATAACAACCCTTTAAGTAGGTGATTTGGTTTCTTTGAATATCAAATGAATTTAGAACATATGAAAAAAATATATATATCAGAGACCAACACAACCATAATGCAATGATTTAGGAATAAAAGTTTCAATGTACCTTCCATGTTGCATAATGCCGTAACAAAGGCTGCACCCGTGGCTTTAGCAATTCGTTTTAAATCATTCTTTTTAACTCTTCGTACGCCCATAGCTCCACTCTCAACAAAATATTTCAAACATAAATCATCAATTCCACCAGTACACAATATGACATTAACACCAGTTGCTAAAATTTTCTGTACTCTTTCTTTTGTAATATCAAGCTCTCGTGCACGTATAGCTTCTAATTTATCAGGATCAGTTACAAGTACTTGTACACCCAATTTCATTCTTTGTTTTTGAAGAGAAAAATCTAAACAAGCTATTTTAGCATTTGTGATTTTCTTTGGCATTGCTTCACTCGCAACAGTACAGTTCAGTGCATATCCTTGCACTAAAATACTTTCTCTTGCACTACGACCGTGTGCTTTCAAAACATTTACTGCTTTTATTGGGTAAAGTGGATTTCCTTTTACATCAGCAATTTTAATAGCATTCGCAGCATCAACAACAATGTTTGAAAAGAAATCAGCATCACTAAATTTAGGTTAAGGGTTAATTTCACACAAAAAAAAAACTTTGACTGGACCAAGTAAGCAGAACTGAATCTACCAAAAGTTTGTTCCCAATGCATATTAAGTTTTTTAAACTTGTTTTATTAATACCTGTAGTAAATTTTACATTAATTGCACCAGGTGTATAAATATGAAACTGGAATGGGCTTTAATTGCCAATATAGTTACCGCAAAACCACATTATTGGCACTATTTTATTTCTTTGACAGCTGACAAAAATTTTCAACTCACAACAATTCAAGTTTCGTACAACAGCAACATTTTTAATACTGTTGAACATGTCGAGTGTTGAGCCTGCAAACTACAGTTTGCGGACAACATTAATTTTCTCTTACAATTTAACTGTTGCAGAATCGCATCAAATGCTTGCTGAAGCTTACAGTGAGCATGTTTTTGGTAATCACAGTGCTTTAAGTGGTTTAAAAAATTTAAAAGTGACGATTGCGACATGAGAAATGAAAAACGTCGAAGACCACGAAAAAAGTTTGAAGATAGCAAATTGCTTGTTGGATGAGGATGACACTCAAACCCAACAACTCGTGGATCAATTGAATATAATACGAGAAGCTGTCTCCATATGTTTGAAAGCCATGGCAAAGATCCTTGATTCAGTTCAAGTGGAGCCCACCTGAACTGAATGAAAGACAGCAAGAAAGCCACCTCCGAAATGCTGCTCATAATTGTGACGGGTGATGAAAAGTGGTATATTTCAAGAATTCTAAGCATAACAGATCATAGGTAACTCCAGGCAAACTATTGCGAAGCCAAATTGCGGTGGAAAGAAGACCATGCTGTTTGGTGTGATCAGAAGAGTGTTATCTATTGTGAGCTGTTAAAACCTGAAAAAGCACTAATACTAAATGCTAGACAACAAATGATAGATTTCAATTGAATATTACATGAAAAATGACCAGAATATAAAAAAGGACAACATAAAGTGATTTTTCTTCATGAAAATGCCCCATGAAAAGCAGTGAAGGAAACGATTGAGGCATTAAGTTGAAAAATATTAGCACATGCGGCATATTCACCAGACTTGGCTCGATCTGACTAACATTTATTCGCATCACTTATTCAGCAGCACTTCACTTCTTATGAAAATGTACGAAAATGGCTCAATGACTGATTTGCCACAAATGAGCAACCTTTTTTTTGGGGTGGCATTCATAAATAGCCAGAGAGATAGGAAAAATGTATAGCTAGCTGTGAACAATATTTCCAATAGAATAATTTTTATCATTTTCATACAATAAACAAGTATTTTCAAACAAAAATTCCGGTTTCATATTTGTACACCTAGAAACTATCATCACCAAATTTTCACTTAATTATATAAATTCACATTCACTCATCAGCAATAAAATGTCAGGAAAAACAAAATACTAATGCATGCAATAGTTTAGAACTCTATAACATATTAAGAGTTTCTAAGGCTTCACAATTTCCAAGTTTTTTAAAGCTGCAGATCGATGCCACAATCCTTTGTCATAGATACAAAAGCACCTTTTTACATTCATACATTATTACGCCAGACTATATCAGTAACTTTGATTTTCAACATAAATTCTGAATGAATACACACATAAGTTTTTTAAAAATAATTATCCTTTTGAAGTAAAATAAATTGGGTAAATATTACATAAATGAAGAGAAACCTTCCATTTTCGACCTCTAGTAAAAATATCAATTCAGTATTCATTTTAAAAAATTCTTTAAAATGAATGTCTCAATCTAGCCTGCTTAATTGGTTCTGTCAACTCTTACTATGTCAAAGAACAATGAACAGATTATAAAGGATACGCTCCAATAATTTTTGAACTCATTGATGTCTTGGCAACATTAAGTATATTTTCTCTACCCAATTCTTCAACAGGTACAGTAAGATTATCAATAATGTATCTACATGCTTCTTTACATGCTAAACGATATCCACTTATAATAGATGTGGGGTGAATTTTTTGCTTAACCAACTCATCAGCATTCTATATAAAAACAAAATTTTATAAACCAATTATAAACGTTAAAAAACAAACCTTTAAAAGTTCTGCTGCAATAATAACAACAGATGTAGTGCCATCCCCAACTTCTTCATCTTGGAGTTGAGCTAACTCAACTAATACTTTAGCTGCCGGATGTTCTACTTCAAGTAATCGTAAAATTGTTGCTCCATCATTAGTGACAGTTACATCACCAATGTCATCAACCAGCATTTTATCTAGTCCTACAGGGCCCAATGAGCTTTTAACAATATTTGCAATGGAACACGCAGCCATTACTTGAACAAAAAATCAAAGTTAATATTTTTATTAATTAATATTCATATTTTGATCAATATTTTAAGTGTAATTCAATATTATATAAAGAAATTGTAACATTAAAATCACATGTGTACCGCCTTCCTTACTATAGGTTATATTCATACATGTTTAAATGAGACATTAAAAGTACATACCGTTTTGAGTTCGTACAGGTGCACCCGAAGTTCTTACACCGGCAACAGATAAAGGACTTGCAAGGGTAGACATTTTAATTGATTTTTCTGTATTTTAATTTACTCGGAAAAATTGGAGAAAAATTCACCTTTTGTTAAACAAATGCCAAAATGAGAGAAGGGAATTTTATACTTGTACTACCAATACCAACATGCAGATGAATACACCATTTATCTAGCAATGTTGCCAGACATATTTCTAAGTATATAATTAGTAGGAAAAACTCATTGAACTGTATACTAAACGTAACTGGAAGGGATACGGCGCAAGTTATCCATAATAAAAATTGAAGCAGGGGCAACAGACGAAGAAAGCACTATACTGTGGGCTTACTATTTCATTCCGACGCACGCAAGTAAGGCGGAAAATAGTGCAGTGTAATGTTAAATATTTAATAATTATTTATATGTGTTGATTTAGTGTCTTAATTCTAAAAGAACTCATTTTTGATAGGACTTAGTACAATTTAGGACTAATAATAAGTATATTGTAAAATATAGAAATTTTATTATGCAAAATAGATTACTTACTAAAAATCTAATAAATACCTGAAACTCAATATATTCTAAATTTGTGCATATAAAGGAGCTTTTAATTTATGCTTAATATATTGAAAAAATTTGATTCATAAAAACACTCCTTAAGAAAAACAATAAAAAAGTAATTCTTTAAATATCAGATGACTATTACACCATATAGGTGTTTAAGAGAGAGTGAGAGAGCAAGCCCACAGTATTGCGGGTTGCATAAAAATTTATTTGCCTCAATCTTCTATTAGTATGTATCCCTTCCAGTTACGTTTAGTATACAGTTCAATGGAAAAACTAAATGATTCGTTTCATTTTTCCTTAGATTAGGAAAGAGAGGGGATGCCGTTCGTCGCATTTCGCAAAGGTTAACATTCTGTTACCAAAATCGGTTAGACGCCATTGTTTTGGTGGAAAACAAAGGATTTGGTACGGTGTAGTTTTCTTGTGATTTTTTGTGGTTCTTAAGACTTTTCCATTTAAAATTGTGTTGTAAGTAATGGTTGGATGTGCAGCTTATGGTTGTAAAAGCCACAGCAGTTCAAAGGATCCTGAAATTTCCATTCACAGGAGAATAAAAATTTGCATTCTTTCACAAATATTTTTTATCTCGGATATCTAGAAAATTATATTTGAGGAATATAAGTATTCATAGAGATATACGAAGCCGATTATAATATTTTGGTTTGAAATCTTATTAGGCATAATGATTAAATTAGCGTTCTCATGCTTATTTTCACTCTGTCACCAGTGGCGTACGGCTAAGACTAAAATAACAAATAGGAATTTTTATGCAAAGTGGTTATTTATTGATATTTTATTATTCTTTAATTGAATTTAAGAGTCATGGCAGCCTTACATACCCTTCAGATGACGTTATTAATATTTGTTTGAAATCCGAACATTTTTTGAGAATCAATGAATGTAATTTAAATAAATAAAATTTTGTTCCCATGCATATGAATAAAATAGTTTCTAGCTTTTTAGGTACTAATATTTTTAAATGTTTAGAAAAGCATGTGTTGGAAAATGAAATCAACCATATTTACTTTTTAATAAAAGCTATATGCACAAATTATGTAAATATAAGAATTCATTTCATTGTAAAAAATAAGTCTCGACAGGAGGATTCTGTACGAAGCAAATTAACGAAATTAATCCTATTTAAAGGTCAGTAAAACGTTTTTTGTAATCACAATAAAACTGTTTTTCTATATGGGTGTTTTATTAAACTTGAGAACAACTTAATTTTATGGTTAACGTATCCCCTACGCTACGCCACTGACACCGTGGCATTGGTCCCAAATGGTAACAGATGCGTACGCTGCATTATACGTCCACTATATTACCTAGTCTAAGCATTTTTCGTTTTAATACGCGTTTTCGATATACCTTTTAAATTCGATGTTATTGAAAAATATTATACCAACTTTGTAAAAATAACTCCCAAATCTAGGGTGCAAATAAAAAAAAATAGATTATATGTATAACGTGATCAATCTCAAGTGTACTGTAGTGGTATGACAAAAATCCCTAGTTGTTAATATTGTTGTGTTTTGCAGTTGGCTGCTTTGGATTTTTAGTGTGGTTTTAGTCGTTTTAGTTTATGTCATATTATACCTTCGTTTTTCACTTTTGTATTTTCTTGGTGCCGAAATGTTACAAAATGAATTTTCGAATATGCAACGTAGGGTGAACTTATGTTTACAATTTAATGGCGGTCATTTTGAACATATGCTGTAAAGCAAAGTGTGATAACTAATGTGTACCTAAGGAGTTAAAAAAAAATTTGTAAAAGACATTGTCATTCCATAAACATGTACTGTAAATTTTATTTAATTATAATGAAATTATAACATTTAAATACTTAAGATTCATTATTTTGTAATGATGTAATCCAATCATTAAATAATATTTTATTTATTTTGTTGTATTTTATAGGGATGCAGTCTAATCAAATACAAAATAGTCATTATTAAAATTAAGATAATATTTTATAATATGTATAAGTTAATGACCTTCATACAGATTTGAAACTGATCGTAGTTTTTACACGAACCATGCTCTAGAGTAGCTAGAGCAATACCGCTTCTTACCAACCTATCAGTGGTACCAACTTAAATATTTTGATCACGTGGTATACACTTGAGATTGATCACTCTGTACTATTGCGCCCAAAAAATACTGTAGAGCAAAACTTTGGCTGTGTGGATTTGATTTGACGGCACATAATCAATTGCGTTAGGCTAAAACTATGAAATATCAAAGTGACAGTTTATAAGAGTCTTTAAACTATCAAATTTACCAGTTTGACCTTAGATTAGGTAAAAAAATAGGATACCGCGCATGTATATTAGGTTTTGCTACCACAATTGGTCCAGCCGCTATTGATTATGTGGTAAACAAACTGGTTAACACGGTTAAGTTTTTAGTGTTTTTTATTTTCGAAAAGAAAATAATGGTGAACTGTTATGCTCTTAGATGTAAAACTCACAGCCTTAAAAAAAGAGCCGGAATATCTTTTCATAGGTAATTATTAAAAATGCATAGTGACACTGTCGGTAAATAACTGGAATTTCTTATTGTTTGAAAGTGATTTGAACTGCGTCCTATTGTTATGTATGGTATGTACTAAACATAAGCAAGTATAAAACCTAATTTCATTTATTATTACAATCATTTTCATTGAAATATTTACTATTATGTTAATTTATTTTGTAGTATTATGCCAATATAACAGTGGGGTTTCATACTTGTCTGTGGAATTGTGTTCAAAATGCTAGTTTCAAATATTAAGTAAAATGAGATTTATTTTGTAGTATTATGCCAATATAACAGTGGGGTTTCATACTTGTCTGTGGAATTGTGTTCAAAATGCTAGTTTCAAATATTAAGTAAAATGAGATAATTGACATAATATAAAATTGCATAATCAAAATACATTTAAAATGAGATGGAATCACATTAATCATAGTTTAATAGGACCTTGATTTCTACTAGTCATATCCTGATACGCCACTGTGCTACACAATTATGTGCCAAGCGGTAACAGGAAAATTGGAATATTACGCGCCCTCTCTCTTTTGACAAATGCATAATCCCTACTTGAAAATCGTGAGATGCCCGATTTACACACAAAAAATGTGTCTACATCAAAATTCTAATTTTGGAAGTGTCTACAGTAACTAGCTGTACCAGTATTTTTTAAGCGCAATAGTACATTGTTTATACGGCGCGATCAAAAATACCCGACACAGCCGTTCTTATGAAACATGACGTTAGTAACCATTTGCCGCAACATATGTGATAGTGCGCCCATACTAAATATAGCCTCAAAGTTGACATTTGACGTTTAATGTTTATGAGTGGAAAGAAAGGTGGCGCCGCTTCTATGAAACATGTCGTTAGTAACCATTTTCCGGAACGATAGTACACCAATATTAAACATGACATAGTTGTAATGTTACCCATAATTGTTAATTGTTTGTAACAATTTGTAAAATAAATTAAATCACGTTTCGATTTACGTAATTTCGAATAATTTGAGCATTCCTAAACATTAAACCTCAAATGTCAAGTTTGAGGTTACATTAAGAATGAGCGCACTATAACATATGTGGCGGCAAATAGTGACTGTACTTTTCTAAATTGTTTTTGTTTGACTGCAGACCAAGTCGCCAAATTTATACTTGAAGCACCAGACGACAACTAGTTGGGTTCCGTTGAGGACGTGACGTCATAATTAATTAACAGTGGTGAGCGGATGGTGGGGCGAGAAGTGGGGGTGAGGTGGGTCGGCCCTAATTAAGACCCTTTTGACAGTATGAAGAGCCTTTTTGACAGTCCAACCCCTGCATACAGCTAGCCACATGACCCTGGGGGTGGGGCAGTTCAAAATTCAAATATTTTAATTATGACGTCATAATTAAATTCCTTCGCCATTTTGTTTTTAATTATGAGTCATAATAAATTTTTTGTCGGACATTTTATAATTAAATTCCTCAGCCATTTTTCCTTTTAAGTATGAGTCATAATTAACTTGCATTAACAACCTTCTGTTTTTAATTGAGTCATAATTAAATTTTGTTGACCATCTTGTTTTGTCGGCCATTTTGTTGGTCGGACAAATTGTCAGCCATTTTTGTTTTATCGGAAAGTTTGAAATGGTATTCTAATAAGGGTGATTTGTTTTTAAAACTAATGAATGTATAAGTAATAAATTGATTGTGGGTCACGTTGTGGTATTATTACAGGCCAAATACTCACTAGAGCATCAGCACGTAAATGTAATGTGCGCTGACTCTCAGTGGATGAACACGTATGTTTTTAAAATGCCTGAGGGCTCTTATACAACAGTTGACAAGAAAGCAAACGTTTTTATCTCTCTCACAAACAATAAAAAAACACGCTTTATTGCTATCAGTAGTAAGGCTAAGCGGCTTCTCGCTCAGGAAGTGACGTCACACCAATCAGCGAGCACTTAAGCCCCGCCCTCACGTAAGTTTGTGGTTGGAGGACCAATGGGAGAAGAGGGCGTGGCTCGTCCTACCGGAAGGAGCAATGACGTCAAGCCAATGGGATGCGAGGATGGGCACCGCCCCCTGTTGAGTTCAGGAAGGGGGTTGGCCCGGTAGCTGTCTAATGAGAGACGTGGCCGCCATGATGGAATTGTTCAGCAGCCTCTGGACGTCTTCAGCGGCTTTCGGTAGGTTCTTCGTCGGCTTCTTTAGAGGTCTTTAGCGGCTTCTGGTGTGTTGGTTTCCGGCGCCGCGTTGTTGATATGTCACACTCCGCGGGGCCTTGCAGACATCTTGTTTGTTGATGTTGAAGAGGAACTTCCGGTTGGAGGATAGAGCCTGAAAGAATTGTTTGCACCGGGATTCGAATTCGAGTAAGTTAAGTTATAAATCTATGCATATCCATATGGATATGCTCATATACCAACTGAGCTATCAGGGTTTTAGATATGAAACGTAAAAAGTGTGATATAAGTGTAAATATTTAAGCTGACGTCATAGTGAATGGATGAGTAGCTTTTAGTTTGGTTGGAGTAATCAATATCCGGCGCGCATAAATATTTAATTACATTTTTACAATTAAAATACATATTTTATTATTGTTTTTAAAGTAATAATAATAAAATAATGTTGACAAATTAGAAAAAACATTTTGATGTTATGTATTTGTAAATAAATCATATATGAAAATTAGAAATAGTCTTTGATATGAATTAACACTATTTGCATTTGTTACGTAATTATTGCATTTGATAATAAACATGCAATTACATTTTTAATTTTAAAACAAAGTACAGCAATCAGTTAAATCTAAAAATCATTATCATATGATGCTGTATATAATTGCATTATATTCTAAAATAATTAATACTAAAACATTAAATAAACATTAAATTTACATTGAAAAACTTCAATATAAAGTTTATCTACAAATAACATCTTGAGTATTAATCATAAATATTTAAGCTGACGTCACGAGAAAGAATGAGTAGCTTTTCAATTATGGCTGATGACAGAGTGAGGAGTAACAAGGAAAGCGCAATTTACGCGCCTCTAAAATATTTAACTACCTAATGTAATAGCATAATAAATAATGTTGATAAATTAGAAAAAATCACTTTGATGTTATGTATTTGTAAATAAATCATATATAAAAATTGGAAAAAATCTTTGATGTTATGAATTAAAATTGCATTTGTTACGTAATTACTGCATTTGATAATAAACATTTTAATTACATTTTTGACTTAATTCTAAAACAAAGTACAACAATCAGTTAAATCTAGAAATCATTATCATATGATGCTGTATGTAATTGCCTTATATTCTAAAATAATTAACACTAAAACATTAAATAAACATTCAATTTACATTGAAAAATTTCAATATAAAGTTTATCTACAAATAACATCCTGAGTAACAGTAACGTTCGGAGTAACAAGGAAAGCGCAATTTATGCGCCTCCAAAATATTTAATTAATGTAATAGCATAAATTTAATAATAAATATAAACTCTAAAGAAGCAAATTTTATCAAAAATAATTGCTAATGTACACTATATGTACTTACATTTTACAATTGCAATACTAGTTACAGTGTTTATATTTTACAATTAAAATACAGATTTTATTATTGTTTTGAAGTAATAGAGAAACAACTTCCGGCGCACATTCTAAATATAATCGTTTATTAAAATTGAATAAATACGTACTTAATGCATTTAGTAATAAAAACTATATTGAAAGTTTGCAATATTTTCACAACTTAGAATTCGCAGGTTTTTGTCTGCTATAGAAACCGTAGACATATCCTCCTCAAAGTATTAGTAAAGCTAATAAATACGTATTTTGTGCAATAAAATCCTAAAAAATTTATTTATTCCAATCTTAACAGATATGTATGAAAATAATGTTGATAAATATGTAATACTAATAAAGTATTTTCATATAAACATTAAATTTCAATATAAAGTTTATCTACAAATAACATCCTGAGTATTAATCATAAATATTTAAGCTGATGCCACAAGAAAGAATGAGTAGCTTTTCAATTATAGCTGATGACAGAGTGAGGCTGCATTCGGAGTAACAAGCAAAGCTCAATTTACGTGACTCTAAAATAATGCATTTAGTAATAAATATTTAATATATGTTAATTAAATATATTAAAGCTAATTACAACAATCAGTTAAATCTAGAAATCATTATCATATGATGCTGTATGTAATTGCATTATATTCTAAAATAATTAATACTAAAACATTAAATAAACATTCAATTTACATTGAAAAACTTCAATATAAAGTTTATCTACAAATAACATCTTGAGTATTAATCATAAATATTTAAGCTGATGCCACAAGAAAGAATGAGTAGCTTTTCAATTATAGCTGATGACAGAGTGAGGCTGCATTCGGAGTAACAAGCAAAACTCAATTTACGTGACTCTAAAATAATGCATTTAGTAATAAATATTTAATATATGTTAATTAAATATATTAAAGCTAATTACAACAATCAGTTAAATCTAGAAATCATTATCATATGATGCTGTATGTAATTGCATTATATTCTAAAATAATTAATACTAAAACATTAAATAAACATTCAATTTACATTGAAAAATTTCAAGATAAAGTTTATCTATAAATAACATGTGTGTGTGTGTGTGTGTGTGTGTGTGTGTGTGTGTGTGTGTGTGTGTGTGTGTGTGTGTGGTGTGTGGGTGGGTGGGTGGGTGCGTGCGTGCGTGCGTGCGTGCGTGCGTGCGTGCGTGTGTGTATAATAATGCATGAACAAAAAAGCAAGCAGGTTTTTGCCTGTTATACAGACCGCGCATCCGGTTTAAAAAATTCTTAATCAGCGCTACTCAAAATTTATATTAATAATTTAATACCTCATACGCAATAAACAATTATGGCATATAACATTTTTATATCCATATGTACATTTCTGCAACATTCCGGTGCGGAAATATTTTAAAAACTATAAAGTTTAGCGGTATCAATGTATTTAGATAAAAGTTAGGTCTTTAAGAGTGCTATTCGCCCATATCAAAATATACAGGGTGTTCCAATTGAAACAAGAGAATTGGTGTACGTTGAACATGCTAAAGTTTCACACGGAGCCTTCTCTCCCCTATTCAATATATCAATAAAACGTTTACATCTTTTCAAAGCTAGCTAGCTAGCTTAATTATATCCCTGAACTAATTTGTTTCAACTTAAATAATAAACCAAGAATTAATTTTTAATGCTAATCTTATATTCAGGAAAAAACACATTTTTGTTAAATAACTTGGCAACGTTGCACTTACAAATGTGTACATCGTTGAAAAGCTTATTCATTAGGCTATCGAAAAATGTAATCATATATAGGGTGTTCCATTTAAAATAATAAAGTTAATACCCCCTACTTTTACGAATCCCCCTGTAGGTGCTAAAATATTTTTAATTTTTAATGAAAATCAACAGCGAAGCCACAATCTTTCGTCGCATGACGCTTTGGACACCGATATATATATATATATATATATATATATATATATATAATATATTTATTGATTTAAATTACCTGCAAAAGTGCTCACCGCTTGACTGCTGTTATAATTAGTTGTAACGCTCCAGGTAAGTTACATATTTATATTTGAAGCATTAATTATATCGATAAATTACAGATTCGCTAAACTTAATCATATACTACTTCCTATCGCAAGATATCAAAGGTAAAATGCTTGATATTTATACAAATCCATTTCAATGATTTATGTTTAGAAATGGCTTTAATCGCGAAAATCAATTCATCCTTAGAAATGATTGAACATTTTTACAAGCATGCCAATACTCATGATGAGAATAAAATCTCCAAAATAACAAACATCATTGACGCAAATTTAAGGCTGGTTAAGATATGCGTTGCTGACTCATCATTGAGTATTGGCAGCAAAAGACATCTAGCGAGCGTTGCAGGAAAATTGGAGCGATACGGGATACTAGTCAAGCAGCTAAGGAAGCCGGCTGTGGAGGGTTCCTCGCAATCGAGTGGAGTGATTTGACTACAGCCTTTAAATCCAGGGTGAGCACTGGTATTATAATTAATTTAGGGTATAGACATTAGGGACATTTCTTAATGATAGTTTTAAGTTATTTCCAGTTAAGTTAGTATTAGGAAAATGTTTAGCATTTATAATAATATTTTAAAAGTTAATTTAGAATTCTCTGCAGAATTCGTTAAACCATCTTTAAATCGTTATTATGATAATTTAACGTATAGGGAATTTAGTTTTACGACCAAAAATTTTAATATTTTAAGAGCTAATCTAGAAAATGAAAATTTTCAATAGTCATGTCATCGATTACTTGATGGAGCGATTGCTTCAATTTGAAGAACAGGATAGTGGTTGGGCTCTATCTTTTTTTTTAAGGTTAGTATGCTCATCCATTTGGTTAGTATGCTTATATCTTATGCTTATCCGTAGACTGTTCAGGATTCCTCATCTTCAGCCCTGGTCATTCCATTATTGTTGGTGTTGCGATGTTTTTTGTAATTGTGTGGTTTACAATCATGAGTTTATTTTTGGCGTAAAAAAAGAAAAAAAAGATAATTTGTTGAGGGTTTGTTATTTGGTGTTACAGAAAAAAAAGGTTCAAGGTTTGATTTATTTCAGTTGTGAATATTTAGATTTAGGTATGCGTGTGGTTGAGTGTGGTGAGGGGTGTTAGGTTGTTGATCGATTCGTTAGCCGGTATCCTTGCGTGGTCGTTATCCAGTAGACGGTGGGATGCGGAGTGCTTATGGGATGTTATCAAGGGTCTCTTCTATCTCCTCTGGGATGTCGTCTAATAATTGGGTTAAAATCGCGGGGGGTGTTTAAATTTACGTTTGGGTGTTTTCCGTGGGAATTTGGGAGGTTGGTAGGTGTAGGAAGTTGTGATGATTTCTTTGGTTGGGATGGTATCGGCGAAAATCCTTTTGTATGCAAAGTGTTCGGATTCTGTTTGTGATTGGTGGTATGTTTGCGTGTTGTGTTATGAGGTTGCTGAGGTACCTAAAGGGTAGCCCGTGTATACGTCTAAATATCCGGCGTTCAAAGGATGCTATAGAGGAAAGGTGTAAGGGTTAATGTTTGTGTATATTAGTGCTCGGAAATCCATAACAGGTCGGATGTAAGTTTTATATGTGTGTTGGAGTGTTTTGGGGTGGCAACCTCTGATTCGACCCCGGAGGGCGTTCAGTAGGTTTGCACGGTTTCTAATTCTGTTAAGTATTTTCCTAACATCGGGGAGCCAATTAAGTGTTCTGGTGACTAAGATACCTAGGTATGTGATTTGGTCTTGAAGGGGATTCTCTATTGGTTAATGTAAGTTTGAGAATTTGTCTTCGGCGTAACTAGGGTGGCGGAAAAGGATTGCTCGGGTTTTGGAGGGGTTAATGGACGACGAAGGGTTTTGGATATGCGGTTGGAGGCCGTTTCGCTGTTCCGATTAACCGACCAGAAGGCGGTGTCATCTGCAAACTGCGCAACGACTACTCCGGGTTGGGTGATTTGAGAAATATCTGAAGCAAAGATGGTGTAAAGGATGGGGGCTAAGGCAGAACCTTACGGAAAGGTTGGAAAGGATCTGAGAGGTTTTCCCTACTTTCACCCTGACCGATCGATTGGACAGGTACGAAAGCAGGAGTTTGGAGAAGGGGTCGGGAATGTTAAGGTTTCGGATTTTTTGTAGTAGACCGGCGTGCCAGACCCTGTCAAATGCTTGCTCAATATCCAAGAACACAGTAAGATTGCATTGCTTGTAGTTGAATGCTCTGGTGGTCTCAGTAAGCAGCTTCAACAAGACATCGTGACACGTTCAGTTTGGGCGGAAGTCGAATTGGCTGTTGGGAAAGAGGTCGTTAAATTCTAGGTGTTCCCTGAGCCGCCTGGCTAGAATTTGCCCGAAGTTTTTCCGAGGCAACTCAGGAGGGATATGGGTCTGTAGGAATTAGGTGAGGTTAGATCTGCGTGGGGTTTTGGTATCATGACGGGGGAGGCCGGCTTCCAATCCTTCGGGAAGTAAGAGAGGGTTAGGCACTTATTGTAAATGTTTGCGAGAAGTTGGAGGCATGAGCCGGGTAGGTGACGTAGGATTTTTCTATTGAGTCCGTGGGGCTGAGTTTTTTCCTTTTTTAAAATAGGTACTACGCCCGACTTAGTCGGGCGTAATTGGGGCATAGAAAGGATTATCGTTATCGAGTTGGGGTTCGGGAAGGTTAAGGTTTCGGAATTCCTCGAGGCGGTTCTCGAGGAGTCTTGGGCTCTATCAAAAATGATATCGTTAACTGTTAATGTAAAAAACAATGATGAAGCCTGTTTCGGGCGGGCTTTAGCATCAGCTCTCTTTCCCGCTGCTAACAACTCTGATCGTGTATTATCCTATCCCTACTATGCTGAAATTCTAAATTTTGAAGATATCCAGTTTCCCATGACATTAAACCAAATCCCTCAATTTTTAAAACGAAATCCTAATATATCCATAAACGTGTATGCCTATATTAGAAAAGATGCAGCTAAATATAATGCAATACCTGTCTATTTATGTAATGATAAGAAGCAGCAACACGTCATTTATTAATGATCCAGGAGAATTATGAAATTGTAAGAGAAATAGCGAGACTTGGAACAACTAAAGATGATGATGAAGTCGTTAAATTTCATTTCTGCTGGATCAAAAATTTATCAGGAATAGTAGGTTCACAGTTAACGAAAAAGAAAGGTAAATTATATCTATGCGATAGATACCTCCACTATTCTAGTTCTCAAAGCAAGTTAAGTAATCACGAGTTAGATTGTAAGTTAGTTAATAAATGTAGGATAGAGATGCCAAAGCCAGATTCGGATGTGATTTTATGAACTATGAGATTAAACAGACTGCGCCATTTATTTTATATTGCGACTTGGAATGTTTAGTGCAGGATTTCAAAGATGGCAAAACACGGAATACCGTTAAGTATAAGAACCATAACGTATGCAGCATCGTATATTATCTCCACTGCACGTTTAACGATTCCTTATCAAAATTTCGGTTGCGGAGGGGCGAGGAGTGTATTAATTGGTTTAGCAACAAGCTCCTAAATATTGCTAGTAGCCTGCAGCAGTATTTTGAACATCCCCCACCCTATGAAAACGTTAAGCGACATGCAAATTCTGGTATATAATGCATCCACCCACTGTCATATTTGCGAACATCCCTTTTTAGATCATGATATTGATGCAAGAGATCATTGTCATTTCACCGGTCAATTTAGAGGTAGTGCTGATCAATCATTCAACATCCGCTATAAGGCTCCACGAATATTGCCCGTACTTTTCCACAATTTTTCCGGCTGTGACTAACACTTGCTGTTAAAATATATTTCCCAAGCCATCCTCGGTCACATTTCATTATTAGCTAAAACTAAAGAACGCTACATATCATTCACCAAAGACATTTATTCCATAGTTAAATTTCGATTTGTAGATTCATACCGCTTCATGAACGAGTCCCTAGATAATTTATCCTCCTATCTATCATTTAACGATTTCAAAATTTTACGCAGCACGCTAAGTCATTTGAATGACGAGCAGCTCCAGTTATTAACTAAGAAGGGGGTGTATCTGTATGAGTATGTAGATACGTGGACTAAATTAGATGAAACTTGTCTTCCTGATAAGGATACATTTTACAGCAAGTTGAGTTAATCACATATTACAGATAATCATTATGCGCATGCTCAGCACATTTGGCAAAAGATTCAAATTTAAAATTTAGGTCAATATAGCGATGTTTATCTGACATGTGATGTGATTCTACTTGCTGACGTACTTACAAATTTCAGAAATAAGTGCATAATAACGCAGAATTTAGATCCGGCATTCTTTTACACCGCTACCGGATACACCTGGCAGTATATGTTAAATTACACTAAAGTTAAACTGGAGCTGCTCACCGATGTTGATACGTTATTGTTCGTGAAAAGGGTATAATAGGAGGGATAACACAATGGTGTACTAAATATAGCAAGGCGAACAGTAAGTGCATGGATGAATACGATCCCAGCAAACGATCCTCTTATATCCTTTACACAGATGTGGTTAATCTATGTGGATGGGCTCAAAGTCAATGTTTTCCGGGGATGATTTCGAGTGACTTAGCGAGGGGCAATTAAATTTCCTAACCTCTAAATCAATTTTGAATTTACCAGATGATGCATGCAAAGGATTAATCCTAGAGGTGGATCTATTATATCCGGATAATTTGCATGATCGTCGTAAATACATTCCATTTTGCGTTGAACACGGTACTCCACCTGGTGGTGAAAATAGGAAACTGCTCGCAACGCTGCATTCTAAGACTAAGTATGTCATTCATTGCCGCAGTTTGAAACAATGCATTCAAGCATGCCTTGTGCTTGTGAAAGTTCATCGCGCGATTAGCTTCAACCAATCACGTTGGCTCAAACCATATATAGACTTAAATACGAGGTTGCAAGCAGGGTCCACTAACTCTTTCGATAAAAACTGTTAAATAACGCAAATTTCGTCAAAACTATGGAAAATGTTAGAAATCATAGAACGGTGAAACTTGTCGCCACGTGTAGTGGTAGGTATGGAGCCAATTATTACAAGTGCCAGCCGAATTTCCACAGCATGAGGAATTAATGGCTATCGAGTTATCTAAGGTGCGAATCTACTTTAATAACCCACTATATGGTGGCTATGAAGAGCAGTACTGGCTTTCAACGTCCTTAATGGCTACTGGTTGCTTTCCATACTAAGAAGCGAAATAACAGGGAAGAGAGTGCAGCAAAATTCGATCACTTAAATATCTCCAATATAAAAGCAAATAGTAATAGAAGATATCCGTATGAGTGGCAAATTGTCGTTTTCGCTGATAACAAATACGTGGATGCTTACGAAGAATATTTAAATTTTCGAAATCAATATTATAATTCGTCACAAGCTTATATGCTTAGTTACGGACAATTTAAAAGTCAACCGATATTTATAATTAGTTAAAACGAGAGTATTCATACTGTAGTTATTGATTTGAAATTAGAAGTTGAAGCATCTTCGGCCTTTGCCGCCGATACTTCGGCATATGGTGTTATTTATTTTGCACGATGTATTAATTGAGTATGAACCATTTACTAGCATTGTACGTAAAATGTAATTATCATATGAAGCTAAATAAAGTTGTATATTGAATCATAGTAATAAAATACTGTTTCACATAGTGTGTGTTTTATTTTTCAGGCCTGTTTTTTATACCGGAAGCTAGGCGATTAGAAGATAGCATGCAAACCTTTCTTATTAGAACCTATTTCGGGTTTCCCGCCATAACAATTGCAGGAACCTAGATCTACTCAATATACCACTAGATGGAGCCGTGATCAAACTCTAACCCGCTTTTAAAAATGCACCACTAGGTGAAGTCTCTATTAAAATACTGATTTACATAATATACGTTTATTTTTACATATATCTTAGAAATATGGTCTATGAATGGTTAAAGCTACATCTTTTATAAACTTTTGCGGGAAGATGTGTACAATTTCAGTTAACATTATAACTATGCTATTAATGTTGAAAGCAATCTAAGATTTTGACAGAAAAATTTGCCTGTAAATAATATACTTTCTTCAATGCTCAGATCTTCATTATATAGATTCGTTGCTACTTGATTTACAAAATCTTCATAAATCGAATAATTAAGATAATCATTCATATAATTCAGCTTCTGATTTATCACCTCCACAGCCGAAAAGAATGGTTGATTGCTTTCTAGGATAATAATACTGCATTGTTTCCTTTGCTTATTCTGATTCGCCTTTCTTCGCCGGTAATAAACAGCAATTCAATTTTTATACCATAACCTATATAGATAGATTTCTCAGGTTCATCAGATTTTAGAGTTTGACGTATTAGGTGCTCAATTTTAATGTTCCAGATTTCGCGCCATTCCTCCATATCAAAGTGTAGACAGCATATGTCGGTAAATGTCGTCCAATATAATTATACTACAGTTTTAAAGTCATTATTCTTCAATGAACTTCCTACCTCGAGTACGGAAAGGAAAAAGGCCACGTATTTAACTCCCTGCCCAAGGGGGAGGGCGGGGTGCTCGAGCTTTCCGAGCCGCTTCAGCCACAATCATGGATTCCCAGCATACATACATACATTACGTATATATCCATGGTGGGATTAAGGATGGGTGTGGTCAGGATAGGATCGGAAGGAACGGAATTAGGGTTCTGAGGGGGAAAATACTACCCCAGCATTCGCCTATGCAGCCGCACATGGTGTACATATACGCAGTGACCATGCCGCTACATGTGTATGAAGAAAACCCCCTGAAAAAACCTCATACAAGGTATATGATAACCGGAATCGAACCCATTACCTCCTGAATGTTAGGCAGGTCGTGTCACCACTACGCTACCAGCTCGGTCCTCGAGTACGGTGGAATTATCGATAAATAGTACCCACGTTAATAATAAATGTTCTACAACAAAGTTATTAATAAGGTGTCTACACCTCAATACTAATTACCTTGAGACACCGCTTCAGGTGTATCAGTCCATGAATAATCAGCTTTATCATTAATATTCCATATATTTCCTATATCAGGCATATCCGTTTGTTCAACAACCATATTGTTCGATTGATTAACTACTTATTCAACTATGTTACCACCCTATTTATAGCGAGTGTGACGTCACAATAATGAGAATGAAGCTTAGCTGCATCCCCCAAGCTATCTTACATTACCTATGTTAACGGTAGGAAGTGCATGCCATTCGTTTATTACCTGTGCTAGCGATAAGAAGTGCATGCGGAAATTACATTGTAAGTATGTAAACCTGTTTTAATCATTTGTTCATTATTGTTATTTTTTAGATGGATTGTATAATCTCCGAGTTTGAAATGATGATTGAAAATATTCGACGTGTAATTAAATATGAATTGCTACAATTAAGTGCTGAAAATTTGCTTGCAATATGGAATTTTATTATTATCAATAGTTACGGGCTAAAATAAGATGTGTCAAGCATTGGAATAAATCAGCCGATGTTGATCATGTAGATGGACTACCTCCTCTAATATTTGATAGTTTTCAATGTAATTATAAATAAACTATGATAATTTTTATTTTACCTTTCATATAACTCGCTTTAAGAATAAACTTCATACATTATAAACATTCTTTTATTATTATAATATTTACATACAATATGTTCATTAATATAATTATAAGAACTATAATAATTATAATTCATTAATTTTATAATGCAGAATAGTAATGACTTACCTGTATAATTAATGGAGGATAGTTCAGCCATCATTTTAGCTTTACTAATATCTATGCCGCCTTCATAAACCAGCGCAATTTGTTCAATGCACTGCTGAAATTATCCACCTTTACGTCCGTTAGCTCTTTCGTTAACCTCTCTGGGAGAAATATAGTATGTTCTTCTATTTCTACCGCTACCTTTCTACCGTATGTAGTGTTTATAATTTTAATATTTTTTAGCCGATATTTATAATCAATAACCATATCGGAAACTTTTAACACAGGTTTAAAATTACCTGCGCCTACTTAGCCTAGGTGTTGTAGAAGATCCATATTGAAGAGTGTAATATAAGTAACTGAAGTTATTATACCGATTACAACTAGTATTTATATCAAATTTTTATCAATATATTGAGAACATGGTTTCCGGTTTCATTGTTCTATAAGAAAATAGTCACCTGGATGTAGAAGTTTTGCGCAATTATTCAATTGAAATCATTATCTTCCGTAATAGAAATGATATAGTTTACATACAAATTTTAAATAGTGCTGATAACATTTTCATACATTGTAATATCTGTTAATTTTTTTTTTTTTTATGGTTGTGGACCTGAACAGGCTAAATAAGGCCTATCGTGCTAAAGCACTCAGGAACACTTAGGAGGATGGATAGAGGGATAATGAATTGGCAATAGATGCCTATGAACAGCTACCTTAAATTTTCTCATATCATAAGTGAGAGGAAAACAGGAACTAGGAGATCATTCCAGAGTTTAGAAGCCGTGTAGAAAAATGTGGATTGCGCCCGTTTGGTACGACAAGTGGAGATTTGTACTGCATACTGATGATGTGAATGAGCGAACCGAGTGTTTCTCGCAAAGATAGCCGGAGATGGTATCAAAGAATGTAATTCACCAGCACAATAGCCGTTGTAATAACGATAATACAAAGAAAGAACTGAAACCATCCTTCTATGCTCAAGGGACTGTATGTGAGAAGTTAAGGACGGGTCATTTATAAGCCTAATCGCTTTCTTTTGAATACGATCAACGATATCGAGAGCGTATTGGGAGCACTAACCCAAAGGTGAGAATTATATTCAGATGAGGCCGAATTTGGGCCTTATACAGCAGAAGGAGTTGTCGAGAGGTAAAGTACTGCTTAGATCTGTACAAAAAGCCTATTTTACGAGCAGCTGTTTTGGTAGCTGACAGAAGATGGTCAACCCATGGGAGATTTGAAGATACAGTCATACCCAACAGAGTAATAGAGTCTGAAAACTTAAGAACTGAGCCATTCATACTTACAACAGGAAATGATCGATCTTTTTTGGCGGACATAAGACAACACTGAGTTTTGTTAGCATTAAATTTAACTAGATTATTGCTTCCCCATTCGAGAATACGTTGAACGTCTTTGTTGATTGAATTTGCCATTTCAGCTTTAATTTCTTGATTTGACATAGAAGGTGGATTATCACTATGAGTAGACTGAGATGAACTACAGTGAAGAGTGCTATCGTCAGCAAAGCAATGGATGGGGTTAGTTGTTGAAGAAATAAGGTCGTTTATGTACAGCAGAAAAAGTGTAGGCGCTATAACGGATCCCTGTGGTATGCGCGCGTTAATGCTAACTTCTTTTGAAAAAAAGCCATCAACTACGACACGTATTCGTCTTTTATCAAGGAAACTAGAAACCCAGTTGATGAGCGTATCATTTAACCCAAACGAGGTGAGTTTGGCAAGTAAACACTTATGCCAAACTTGGTCAAATGCCTTTGAGATATCTAAAGCGACTACAACTGTTTCACCGGACTGCTCTACTGTATTGTTCCAAACTTGGGTCACACATGAAAGAAGATCGCCTGTAGAACGACTTTGCCTAAACCCATATTGGTGGTCACTAAGGAGTTTGTTAGTTTCAAGGAACGTGAGCAGTTGCTGATTGATGGCTTTTTCCATGATTTTAGACAAAATGGAAGTGATGGCAATTGGTCTGTAATTTGAGGGATCGGTCTTATCTTATGTAGGGAATTCCCCAGAAGATATAGAGATCGTATAGAGCTTAGATAGGACTAGTACTAGTTCGGGGGAACATTTCTTTAAGACAATAGCTGGGGTACCGTCTGGGCCAGTCGCCTTATTGAGATCAAGCCTACTGATGATCGATTCCAAGAGCTTGTACCGAAAATGAATTGGTTTCATAACGTATGAAGAAGAGTTGACTAGGGGCACATCTTTTCCAGAATCATTGAGACACGAGTTTGATGCAAACAAATCCACAAAAACGTTGGCTTTGTCTACAGAATCAGCAACTACCGATCCGTCAATAGATGTCAGGGGGGGAAATGAAAAATGTCAGGGGGGGAAATGAATATTGGAGTAAGTAAATTCTTTAGGATTTTATTACACAAAATACGTATTTATTAGCTTTACTAATACTTTGAGGGGGATATGCAGACAAAAACCTGCGAAATCTAAGTTTAAAATTTTTATTACTAAATGCATTAAGTACGTATTTATTCAATTTTAATAAACGATTATATTTAGAATGTACGCCGGAAGTTGTTGCTCTATTATTTCAAAACAATAATAAAATCTTTATTTTAATTGTAAAATGTAAACACTGTAACTAGTATTGCAATTGTAAAATGTAAGTACATATAGTGTACATTAGTAAATATTTTTTATAAAATTTGCTACTTCAGAGTTTATATTTATTATTAAATTCATGATATTACATTATGAAAATGTAATCCTTCATCATTGTCACACAATAAATTACTTATCTTTCTTGGGTTTTTTTAATGGTGTATTTAAATTATACAATCTAAACGTTTCGATAACGCTTACAGTTATCTTCGTCAGTAGTAATATCTGTTAAAATTGTTAAAGATGTAAACAATTTTATCAAAGTTGAAAAATTAAAACATGAACATCAGCCTGCTATCAACATAACAGTTTGAGAAACGTATAAAGTCAACTATATAATTACATTTTAGTAAAGAATAACTTGTTTCTCAAACTGTTATGTTGATAGCAGGCTGATGTTTATGTTTTAATTTTTCAACTTTGACAAAATTCTTTACATCTTTAACAATTTGAACAGATATTACTACTGACGAAGATAACTGTAAGTGTTATCGAAATGTTTAGATTATATAATTTAAAATACACCATTAAAAAAAAAAACAAAAAAAAGACGTATTTTATTATGCTATTATATTAGGTAATTAAATATTTTAGAGGCGCGTAAATTGCGCTTTCCTTGTTACTCCTCACTCTGTCATCAGCCATAATTGAAAAGCTACTCATTCTTTCTCGTGACGTCAGCTTAAATATTTATGATTAATACTCAAGATGTTATTTGTAGATAAACTTTATATTGAAGTTTTTCAATGTAAATTGAATGTTTATTTAATGTTTTAGTATTAATTATTTTAGAATATAATGCAATTACATACAGCATCATATGATAATGATTTCTAGAGTTAACTGATTGCTGTACTTTGTTTTAGAATTAAGTCAAAAATGTAATTACATGTTTATTATCAAATGCAGTAATTACGTAACAAATGCAATTTTAATTCATAACATCAAAGACTATTTCTAATTTTTATATGATTAATTTACAAATACATAACATCAAAGTCTTTTTTCTAATTTATCAACATTATTTTATTATTATTACTTTAAAGATAATAAAATGTGTATTTTAATTGTAAAAATGTAATTACATATTTATGCGCGGCGGATGTTGATTACTCCAACCAAACGAAAAGTTACTCATCCATTCACTATGACATCAGCTTAAATATTTACGCTTATATCACACTTCTTACGTTTCATACCTAAAACCCTGAAAGCTTAGTTGGTTATATGGATATGCATAGATTTATAGCTTGACTTACTCGAGTTCGAATCCCGGTGCAAACAATTTTTTCAAGCTTTATCCTGCAACCGGAAGTTCCTCTTCAACAGCAACAAACAAGATGTCTGCAAGGCCCCGCAAAGTGCGACATCTCAACAACGCGGCGCCGGAAACCAACACACCAGAAGCCGCTGAAGACGTCCAGAGGCTGCTGAACAATTCCAACATAGCGGCCACCTCTCTTAGGACAGCTACTGGGCCAACCCCCTTCCTGAACTCAACACGGGACGGGGCCCATCCTCGCATCCCATTGGTTTGACGTCATTGCTCCTTCCGGCAAGAGGAGCCACGCCATCTTCTCCTATCGCACAAACTTCCGGTTGGGGCGGGGCTTAAGTGCTCGCTTACGCCGTTGATTGGTGTGTCGTCACTTCCTGAGCCAGAACCCGCTTGGCTTACTACTGCTATAATCATCGAATAAAGTATAAGATTTTACCTTAACTGACTACGATCAACAATAAACGGCTTAGACTACTCTCCTTCCTATGGACTACAATAAACTAGGTTAGGCAACTGGTCCACCAGGTGCTGAATCGATAGGGCTCCTCTGAATTTCGACAGTAACGCTCTCTAAATAATATCTCACAAACGACAACTTCCTATTTATAATTCTAACTAAATTACGACAATTACTTCAACCCAAAGCACACAAGTAATTCATCTGATTTAACGCAAATGCACACCTATTTATTCGTACTTGTGAGCATTTCTTTATTTACAAAGTGTTTTTTAAGGTTAATCTATTTACTCTAAACTTCATTAAACGATAAAGCTATTTACAGCGAAACTTTATCCGATAAGCGTCTGCAGGATACACGAAATGTCACCAACCGACAATAAAAAAGGGAACTTCACTCACTGATCCCCACAGGACCAAAAGGCGATAAAAGAAATCCATCAATGTAGGTTAGCACTATAAACAAACAGTTAACCCTTCCTCGATGAACTCGTCCGACAAACGATAAGTTATATCGGATACGGGAACCTTCCTGATATCCCCAATTAAACAAACGGGCTGGAAAAACTTGTTTCATGTTCCATTTCTCCCGATATTACGTAAACACCTTCGTTTCATTTCGCGTGGAGGCCACATAGTTTGAACCTTGACATCACCACGCCACGTCCCCATCAAGATTGCCTCTAAAACACCAATGTCCCCTTTCGTCTTCATCCCGAGCGTCACCCGGGGTTACTCAAACCAATAGAATGCAAACTATAAGTTTCACACGACCAAACATGCTGCTTCCCAGAACTGATAAGCCCACGGCTTAATTAAAACGGAAGATAGTTGAACAACCAAACTTTACAAAGAATCAACACGATTCGGGAAACATTTAAAAATAATTGTGACACCATTTTAACTACCAGCGTTATATCAAATTTATATTCACATCTTAATTTCTTAAATTACGTTTCATTTAATCGAAATGAAATTTACTCTTTTAAAATTACGGTAATCTAAGAAAAATACAAAAATTAATGAACATGTGGGTGGATGAGATTAAGAAAGTAAGACTGGAAATATATATAAATAAATGCAAATATATGAAAATAAGCAGTATAAAATCACAACAGGAAAAAGGAAACGGAAACAAACTGACACGTAAAGGAGAAGAAAGAGAAAAAGTGACTACACATGAATACCTTGGGACAGTAATAACGAGCGATGGAAAGATCGATACAGAAATCACAAATAGGGCCAAGAAGGTCACAAAAATATATTATGCACTTAACAAAACAGGGTGCTCATCCGACCGCTCGATAATAGCATTTTACATGTAAAATAACACTTATGCAATTTCCTGCTCTCCTAATTGGTTTAGAGCAAAAACATAAGAGATCAAAGTTTTTCAGAATTAAAAATACTATATGACAGATAAGTTTTTTATTCTCAAAATAGTACTTGAAAAAAGAAAACCAAGAATTAAATTAGTCATAATTGCCATGATATTAAAACAAAATGTTACGTTATCAACAACTGTCAAGTTTTGAGGTTTTTAATAGTACAGAAGACAAGTTAACAAAGACTTAAATAAATCCACACTTATTAATAATTATTTCAATAAAATTTAACAATAAGTAATAACAATAAAAATGATATACATTAATAATTAATATTGCAATGGTTTGAAATAATGAGAATAAATAGAATAACCAAACATCAATACGAATTCATTAACAGAAATTGTTAATAAAATCAAATTAAATGCTCAGAGATCTCCATTAACGGCTACACCTTGACCAAGTCTATCATAAAAATTTCTCGAACATTTGCAAGTTACCGGTTCGATAAATTGTTGCATTCTTCGGAAATTTTGTTTTTCAAAATTTCGATGTTGACATGTATAGTACCATAAATTTTTGATTTTAAATGACCTCACAGAAAGAAATCATTTGGTGATAGATCTGGTGAACGAGCTGGCCAATTCACCGGTCCACCTCCTCCAATCCAGGTGTTTGGATAGCATTCATTTAAATAAGCAGTGACGTCTCTTGCAAAATGCTCAGGACAACCATCCTGTTGAAACCATACTACATTTTCTCCTGTGACAGCATCTATGGCCGGGTCAATCTCCGTTTGAAGCAGCTCAAGGTATTTTGCGCCGTTTAAGTGTCCATCAATGAAGAAGGGGCCTATAATATTAGATCCGTATATTCCTAACCATACGTTGACTGACTGTGGATATTGGAAATGGTTATCGATCATCAAATGAGCGTTATCCGTATCCCAATAGCGATAATTTTGCACATTTGGCTCTCCATTATTGGTGAAAGTCAATTCGTCAGAAAAACAAATATTGTTGATGAAATACCTATCTACATTGGCCATTTCCATGACTGTATCGCAGAAAAGCATTCTGGAATACATGTCTGGCTCAAAAATCTCCTGGTGGTTTGAGAACTTTTACGATTTAACTTATTGTGCAAATTTAAATCCTTACCAATTTGCTGAATACCTACTAATGCGGGGATTAGCAACGGCCGCCGTAATAACGTCTATTTCGTTCACATTATCTTGCACAATCTCTTCTTCGTCGGCTACATTTAAAGTACGCTTTAAGCAAGACTTACACGGTTTAAAAACGGATCCATATTTTTCTTGGTTTGAAATCACGTTCTGAATTGTTGAAATGCCCGGTATCGGGATGTAAACCAGCAAACAAGATTCGAACTTCAGGTACACTACTACCGGAATAAAATCACTTCGGAAATAGATTTTTTCCAATTGTATAAGGCATTATTAATTTATTGAAAACTGCGCTTGAAAATCGGAGTGTTCGGGATTTTACAAAAAGTCAAAACTGACAGTTGTTGATAACGTAAGATTTTCTATTAATATCATGGCAATTGTTTTTTTTTGAAATTATTACTAATTTAATTCTTCGTTTTCTTTTTAAGAATAAAAAACTGATCTATCATATAGCATTTTTAATTCTTAAAAACTTTGACTCTTATGTTTTGCTCTCACCCAATTTGTGGAGCAGGAAATTGCATAAGTATGATTTTACATGTAAAATGCTATTACCGAGCGGCCGGACCAGCACCTTATATAACGCAATAACAATGCCAACGTTAATATACGCGAGCGAGACATGGGTATTAAACGAAAAACAGAGAAGTAAAATAAACGCAGCAGAAATGAAACAGCTGAGGAAATAACACGGAAAACGAAACTGGATGGATGTCAAAGCGGAAACATAAGAAAAGAGCTAAACCAAGAAGACATTGAAACAAAAATAAATAAAAAGAAACTAAGCTGCTACGGCCATGTAATAATAATGAGAGATGACAGAATAGAGAAGAAAGCAATGGAGGCTAGAGAAGATAAGGAAGTAGAAGGAAAGGTAGACTTAGAAAAGCATGGCTGGAACAGGTGGGAAAGGAAAAGGGAATAACAAAGCAACAGATGAAACATTTAGCAACAGACTGTAAAGGATGGAGGAAAGGGCTAGAGGAAATATGAACAATACAACTCCTCCGACGCCCTGGGGCATAAGGAGGAACGTGAAGAAAAGGAAAATTACAATAACAGATTGAAGAAAGAAAATTAAGTCACTACCAGTTCCTGATATACGTTTGTTTTTAATTCAGCAAACTGTATTTAATAATACCCACTTAAAATAACTACGAATTTAATTTAAAAAATCAATTTACTAAAAGCAATGAAACCGAAAGAAAAATAACTGTCTGAGCCTCCCAGAATTGGAATTCTAACTGTTAATTTGTAATAAAAACCCAGCTATCTTGAAATACGTCAAAATAAAGTAACTAAATAAAAGCTTCTAAAATATATACTCTTTTAATTTTAAGTACATCGAAAAAAACACCTCTAGACAATTCCAATCCTCAGTATACAGAATCCGTAAGAAAAATGTATTACACACTTTAAGGAACGAAAAATGCTACTTATATGTTTATTTTACATTTAAATACTGATCACACATGTTGTACTGCCTTCAATTCAGCACATGGTTACTTTAAATGTTCAAAATGTTGGCCATTGGCACCTAGACACATAACGGAACGACGAGTGGTCGCCGCAACTACTTCAGCCAATGTAAGCGTTCCACTTAGCAGCTTTCAGAATTCGTCATACACTTGCACTACTAATCCTCACTTCACGTGCACATTGCGTAACAGACTTCTGAGGAGAAACAACAAACTTTTCCAACACGAGAGCCGACAGTTCATGACTTGTAGCTGTGCACTGTCTTCCCAATCTTCCTTTTGTGAATATCAGAAATTGTTCCATGCTCATCAAACTTGTTAACTATGCGTTTAATTGATAAGCAGGTTGGGGATCCCGCCTCTACTGGCACTGCACTTCAACGGCATTATCAAACTTGATAAATCACTTCAGAATACATTTTCACTGCTCAAATGTCAATCGCCCACAAGCCATTTTCTTTCGTTTTGTTTTACAATCGAACTATTTACATTGTTGCATCTACAGCCATATGAGTAACTACATCTTTTCATGAAAATGAAAATCTACATATTATTGCCGTAATCCAATCCAAATTTGACAAAAATTCAGATATAATCTGTCAATGTGTATACATTATTCTGACGGACTCTGTATTAACACGTGGAAACAAGACATTTTAAATCTATTGACTTTTAAAACCAAAATTTTGAAAAACAAGTTATCTACAGTACGTTACTTAAAATTTTCCCCTTCGGTGACAGTATGACCAACTACATTCAATTACAGCTAGCTTTTGTTCTTTATTTCCAAATGTGTCCTTACAAAAAAAAGACGACACTGCTATTATTAGAAACACTAATATCTGGCTTTTTATGCATGTCGATGTGTTTAACAATATCTGCCTTTCCACCACATCAAGCGAAAACTGCACATTTTAAGCACTTTAGAATACTATGTGAGGCTGTTTTTTTAATAAATGGATATTCAGTTTCCACATCTCTAAAAAATGTACCGGGTGGCCAACTAAGAACGGCCGTCGGCCATATCTCAGGAATGGATTATAGCACAGGTTCGGGAAAAAATTTTTATAATAAAAGTGGCCTCGAGAAACGCCTGGAAATTATTTTCAGAATTGTAGGCACACCGCTAGAGGGCGTATTTGACAGTTAAAATTTTAAAAAGCAAAATTTTTCAAAATTTACTCGATTAAGTGGCGTATTAAATATTATAATCAGATTCCTCGACAAATTTTGCATATTTTTTATTTGACAAGTTTTAGTCTATCTCTTCAAATAAGGGGTGGGGGAGAGTGGGAATCTTATTACGAAAAAACGCCTTTAATTCAGGTTCTGGTTGACCGATTTTAATAAACTTGATGTTTGAAAGAGCTTTTGTTAAACAATAGAAAATTTGTAAATTTGAAGCAATCTGATTAATAACATAAATGCTAGAGGGCGCTGTTTAATATTTTTTTAATATTGTGTTTTGTCTTTACAATTTTAAATGGAAGCATAAAAATTTAAGTAGGTCTTTAAAAAGTAGACTAAATTAGTAATAAAACAGTGAAAACTGCAAGTCGATATCTTTTTCCTATCCTGAGATATCGTAAGAAACAGAAAAATGGCGGGAATTGTTCTTCCATCGTCTAGTAGGCTAGTTTGTGTTAACGGAAATTATTAAATTTAGCCTGGATGAAAAGATCTTACATTGGTCTGCAGTAATTTAAACTGTTGTCATACTAATGTTATGGTTGCCGCTAGATTACCTAAATGTAATGCTGTCGCTACTAACAATGAGAACAAATTATAAAATAATAATGTGATAAATCTAACAATTAAAACCTTAAATAAATAACTACGTAATTAGTGTCGCCCTAGATGTTCGAAATGTCGTCCATCATTTTCAATGTATGAAATCAATCACTGACGGGTGGAGAGAACAGCAGTTTCAATTTCTGCCCTTGAAATACTTCGTATTGTCTGTTGTATTCTTTCAATCATGTCAGCTCTTGTTGTGGGTCTATCGGCATAAACGAGATCTTTTATTCGCCCCCACAAATAAAAATCTAAACAAGTTAGGTCTGGAGACCTTGGTGGCCAAATAAATAAACTTCCACGTCCTATCTACCTTTAAGGGTATGATTGATATAAGAAGATCCGAACATCTCTAGAATAATGTGCCGTGCACCCATCATGTTGCAAAAACATGTCACGACGAATGGCCAAGGGTATGTCTTCTAAAAAAAGTGGCAATTCGTTGCTTAAAAAATCTAAATATTTTTCTCCATTAACAGTCTCATTAAAAAAAAAGGCCCAATTATTTCTCCATCTAGAGTCCCGCACCACACATTTACAGACAAACGACCCTGATGTTGGACCTCCTGCATCCAGTGGGGATTCGTTTCAGACCAGTAGTGCATATTATGTCGATTTACACTACCATCACTATGAAAAGTAGCCTCATATGTCCACATAATTTGTGAAAGTATTTCAGGATCGTCGTGTATCATATTTGAGAGCCAGTTGCAAAAATCCAACCTGGTATCAAAATCTTGAGCATTATATCTTACATGGCCCTCTTTACTAATTTTGTTGTCATCAGTAAATCGTAATTCATATTTTAAACTGTATTTGTTGTTGCTCGGCAAATATCGGTTTTTATTGATATTTTATGCTTTTGATTTACTAACACATCGCTTGAAAACAAATATAACATTCTTATATAATTAAAAAAATGTTAGATGTATCACATTATTTTATAATTTGTTCTCATTGTTAGTAGAGACAGCATTACATTTAAGTAAGCTAGTAGCAACCATAGCATTAGTATGATAATAGTTTAACTTACTGCAGACCAATGTAAGATCTTTCCATCCAGGCTAAATTTAATAATTTCCGTTAACGCGAACTAGTCTACTAGACGTTGGAAGAACAATTCCCGCCATTTACCTGTTTCTTACGATATCTCAGGATAGTAAAAAGATATCAACTTGCAGTTTTCAGTTTTATTACTAATTTAGTCTACTTTTTAAAGACCTACTTAAATTTTTATGCTTCCATTTAAAATTGTAAAGAGAAAACACAATATTAAACAGCGCCCTCTAGCATTTATGTTATTAATCAGATTGCTTCAAATTTACAAATTTTCTATTGTTTAACAAAAGCTCTTTCAAACATCAAGTTTATCAAAATCGGTCAAGCAGAACCTGAATTAAAGCAGTTTTTTCATAACAAGGTTCCCACTCTCCCCCTCCCCTTATTTGAAGAGATAGACTAAAACTTGTCAAATAAAAAATATGCAGAATTTGTCGAGGAATCTGGTTATATTTAATATGCCCCTTAATTGAGTAATTTTTCTTTTTAAAATTTTAACTGTCAAATACGCCCTCTAACGGTGGACCTACAATTCTGAAAATAATTTCCAGACGTTTCTCGAGGTCTTTTACTATAAAATTTTTTTTCCCGAACCTGTGCTATAATCCATTCCTGAAATAGGGCCGACGGCCGTTCTTAGTTGGCCACCCGGTACAGTTTCTTTTTAGCATTTTCTGATTTTCCACTGTCCTAGGTAATACGCTACACTATAAAAATTATTTAAAAAAGTTATTAATACTGAACCTTGAACGAAATATTTTCATGCACCTGTATATTTTTCACATGTATAACACCATTTTAAGCAAATTATTTTCATGCTAGACTTGATCCTTAATATTACTTGATCAATGGGATCGCATGCTATTTATAGTCGACAACAACTAGAAAAGTCTCATAAATTGTAGAACTTGTGATGTCCTATTGTATCTTATCTGAAGGTTGCATTATCTTTTTTGTACTTTCTAGACTTTGATTAATTCCTTCTAAGCAATGAAATGGGACTTCTTTATAAATACGAAACATTTTCATAATTTACTAAAATAATTAAATATACGTAATGTGTTCAGAAAAAGGACTGTTCCAAATGGTCGCCTTAGCGATTCCACATGTAGAAATCACTTACCTTCTTGGATGTTTGCACTTTCTCAGCATTGTAAACAATTTCCGAAGCAAAATAAATGTAAGTGTTTGTATCATTTAATTAATATATTTTGTAAATTCTTGTAGTAAATGATAAGACAGTGAAATACATAAAAGTTAGAACATTATATAAATTTAACAAAATGCATGCAATTCAAAAAAACAGCATAAGCATTAAAACACCTTACATCATAATAATTAACTATAAACATTTATACACTTTCCTGGTAAAAACAGAAAAATTGATAAAATGCCCTCCACTTCTTTGATATGTACACATAATATGCAAATAAGTATATTTATGTAGTTTAGATTGAAGCTAGGAATATAAAAGAAACATTAAAAACTAAACAATAGTATTCGGTGATAAAACATGATTCCATTCTCACTTAATAAGCTGCATTCATTTCATTTACATTTCAACAAACTAATTCCACACAAGTCAAACATAATATGCATTCAGAATTAGTTATTAACCCATTATTGATGAAGTGATCTTTGACATGAGCAAAATAAGATAATAATGAATGCATATTATGCAACATAACAAGAATATGAGCCAGGTGGTTTAACGCTTAATTTACAAATGAAATAATAAAAGAAGTAATCATTGGATATTACAATAAAATTTTCTTTAAAATACTTGTTTTTATTGACTAACCAGGTCACGTTATATATTTAATTAAAAAAATCCTTTGGCGAATGTCTTCTTATGTAATAAGTATATAATCTCGTGTCATAAAATAAATAAATTTCGATGCACTCAAAAATATTATTTAAGTAAAACTGTCCGGTATTCTTTGATTCCCCACTCTTACTAATAGTTCGTCATTATTCTACAAAAAACTATAATAAAAATGATAACAAATATTAGTTGTACATAATAATTCTTTTATACAATTAGTTTACAAACTTGGATTTTCAAATTTGCTTCCTCGCGAAACAATAATTTCTTCATAAGCCCCACTTTGTTCTATTTCTAAAACATGAAATTTTTTTAATACAAGTAAGCTGTAAAACTTTTGAGCAGCTTGTTTCCTTGTATGCCGAATACACATATCGGTAAAATATAAAGTATTTGTATGTTGTAGTTTAGATCGCACTTGAGTAAAAACTTGAAAAGCACGTTTATTTAGCACACGCTCTTCAAACTGTTCATCCGTTTCATTCTCCATTTGTTCTTCACCCTGTAAAAATTTTTCGATTTACTGAGAATTGTTTACAGTTAAATTACTTACATGACCAGCAGAAGGAGGAAAATCATAATCTGCATGCCAGGGTGACTGCACACGTTCTGACATAGCTCCAGCAGGAATTTGGGTAGGGATATTTTCATCGTAACCCATATTTGCCATTTGTAATTGACTCTATTGAAGTATCTTATTAATATTAACTTAATGATATTTGTTACAAAAATACCTGATTATATTCTATATTGCCTATTGTTGGTAGAGGAAGATCTTGTTGTATTCTTTGAAGAGATTCAAGATCACTTTGGATAAGGGAACTAGTATGTGGCGGTGCAGCAGATGCCATTTGGCCTAAAAGATCCTCTGTTGTTGCTGGTGTCATTGGAGGTCCTAACCCGGCTAAACTTTCTTGCTCTTGTAGTAATGAATGTACCTAAAATAAAAACGAATTTTAAGTATTGTACAAACAAATGAGTTTAATGTTTACCTGATCAGCAGGTAAATGAGGCATTTCTTCTATATGTGATAAAGGTGTAGGAGGTGCAGGTGTTGAAGGAAACACTAAAGAAGATTGTGGAGCAGGAGTACTAGAATATATCATGGAAGACTGACTTACACTAGGTGGATAGGAAACTGAAGGTGGGCCAGGTGTTCCAGGGTAAGCTAATTGAGATTGAGGGGTACTAGGATATGTCACAGATGGTGGAGGGGGTATGCTAGGAATATTTGGATATAAAGGTGGTGGTGTAGGAGGAGGAGGCATTACTACTTGCTCATGTTCTTCCAGGCTAGGTGGTATCATATGTGAAAGTTGCAAAGGAGTAGGTGGGGCAACTGGTGTAGGTGGCATCATAGAACTTAATACATCTTCAGGTTGCGGCGCTAGAAGAGCTTCAGGTTGATGAATTGGTGTTTTACTCTGCAAATAACGTTAATAACAATCTCTACTATATTAATCAAACTGCATGATTATGATTGGACAAACATTGCATTTTATTAATTAAATAAATGCAAATAACTTTGCAAATTTCTTCAAACATTCAGTCTCCACAATGAGGGCTACAACAAGTAGCGCAGAAAGTATTTCCAGTATCTAAACTCATTCTATTTTCATACATGTACTTCCATCAAGGTATTCAATATTATACAATCATTAAAAAATAGAACCTGGTCTCGATGATGTTTTAAATACATTTTTAAAAGTTATTGCATGTATTCTATGCTATATGAATCAATAGTTTTTTTATGTATTTAAAACAGCTTGTGTAGACTCTAATCCGTAAGAAGGTCTGAATTAGTAATTACGGAGCAATTTCTTTGCTCAGTTTCTTTTCAAGGATTTTTGAAAAATGCTTTTTTAAGAAATTAATATCATTTTTTTGAAAAATTTTATGTATATTCAAAGCAACATTTTGGCTGTAGTTCTGGATTATCTACAGAAGATGAGATCATACAGATGGTTCAACACAAAAGTAAAGAACTTGACATAGAAAGCCGATCTTCTACAAGAGAAGAAGTTTCTAATCTTTGTCATAATGACTACACCTTGATTAAATATACAGTGTGAGCAAAAGTCTGGAATAATGGCTTTAAAATTTAAACTATTAACTTTTAAGAAAATTCCAAAATCGGTAAACTTTTATTTTTCATTGCACATTTACTGATTTTGCAATAAAATATACAGCGTGGTCCATCTAAGAATTAATGATATCACTGTCAACTTTTTTAACTCCAAATTTTTATTTGTTATTTTAATAGCCTGTGCGATTGTCTAAATGATGGTATAAAATTTTTGCCTACTTTCATAAGGAAATTAATTCTGAAAAATAAAAACAGAATTTCAATTTTATATTATCATGACTATAGAAGGTCTGACTTTTTATACCTAGTACCCTTAGAAATTTCATTTATTATCTGGATACCATCGAACAATGCCAGTAAATTGACTGGATTCTCAACAGATTTTTACTATGATCAAATTAAACGAAAGAGAACGAATTGAAATATTAATAATAATAATAATGACAGGATAGAAAAAGAACGCAGGATCATCTTGTCCATCTGTAGGGTTACTTTTGCGGGCCAGCCACAGGAACCCAGAATCGCGTCATCTCACACATGTAATCGGTCATAAGGATAATTATACACAACACACAAAAGAACAAAGCGAGATGCTTAAAATAGTGCGGTGATATATACGACTGTAAGTAATTTTTATAAATACAAATACAATATAAAATGTGTACGCGATCGCGGTTGTAATCAGAGTTACTAGTACTATCGACACATGTCCCACACGTACCGGTACACCCTAAAGGTGAACCACAACGTGCAGATAACCACATGAGTTAACATTTATTGTTAATAAATTGAGTGCATTTAACATTGAAAAGAAATAAAACAAAAGGTGAATAATATTACTAAAATATTAATTTTTAAAAGCAACAAAAAACATAATCATAAAAAAATACTAAGACGTAATGAATGGACGTAACATCAATTATGCCAGTTATTTAACAATATTCATCCGGAAAGATTACTGATAACTCAATCGATTGTTAGCAAAATTCAAACAAATTTCAAGAGTTTGGTCATGTTTGAGATTTCCCCAAGATCCGTAATAAATGAAAAAACAGCTTATACGCTACTGGATTTGCACGAAAATCCATATAAAACAATTTGTGCTGTTGCTACCAATCATGAAATTAGTCAAAAATCGGTAGTAAATCACTTGAAGAAACAAAAATGGCACCCGTATAAAATCATTTTACTGCAAGAATTGAATGATGACGATCCCGACCGTCGAATAGAGTTCTGTGAAACTATGATGAATATGTTACACGAGACTCCTGGAATGTTAAGAAGGATATTATTTTCAGATGAGGCATCATTCTATTTGAATGCACAGTCAACAGACAAAATTGTACATATTGGGCACCCGCAAATCTCACTGGTATCAGGAGCAAAAAACACAATATCCACAATTGTTGGTGACACGAAAACAGGTCTATATTTTTTTAATGGTAACTAAACTGGGCCAATGCACACAGAGTTTTTGGAAAACGAATGAATTCCTGCGTTAGCCGTTATTTTTCCAAATCCGGATGATCCTAACATTCCGAATAATACGTTGTGGTATCAACAAGATGGAGCACCACCGCATTATGCAAGACCAGTTCAGCAATACTTAAATGATGTATTTCCCAATAGATGGATTGGACTGGACCTGGTGTGTGTTTGATTATTACACATGAATTGGTTTAATCCATTTCGCAGGTCTTCCTCATTTTGAACAGGGGTTTTGTACACCAATGGTTTAGGTGTCCCCATAAAAAGTAATCCAAAGGATTAATATCGAATGATCGAGGAGGCCATGGTTGTGGACCTGCTCTCCCAATTCAACGATTAGGGTAATTTTCATCCAAAAATTGAGGCGCAGATAGACTGAAGTGTGGTGGAGCACATACGATATCGGTCCCTAAGCGGAACTTCTTCTAAAAGCTCACATAAAAGACATTCTAAAAACTTTTGGTATTGTTCTCAATTCAGACTAGGTGGAAGAAAATGAGGTCCAATGAGGTGGTTCCCCACAATTCCAATCCAAGTGTTGACAGAAAAGTGTTCCTGGATGTTATGATGATTATTATGGAAATTAATGATTCAATTTCGAGAAAAACAAACTTCGTGCGTACTAACACCTGACTTAAAAAACCTAGATTTCTTACAACTTTACGCTGTAACCAATAGCAAAAGTCCAGTCTCAGAGGCGAATCCCTTGGCAATAGAGATTGCACACGTTGCAAGTGATACGGATATAGCTGCTGGTCTCTTACATACTGTTACACGGCTAATGTTTAATTCGTGAGCTATTTTCCGCGTGTCATTTTTTTCTTGAAAATCCTAAGGTTACCCACATCTACGCCCATGGTTGAATTAAAAATAATTCAATATTTGCAAAATGTATTTTCTGACTATCTATTCGTTAATAGCATTTGTGCATACTTCAATTTTGTGTTTGCCACATGCTAAGCTTCGTCGTTAAGATGACTAACACAATACAAATCTGTCAAAATAACTTCGTTTCAGAATACAAAACAAAAAATAGAACTAGTGATTACCCTTTATAAGCATATCTGCAACACAAGGCCAATTAAGATAATCCCTGTGGGAGTGGGGTTGGTATTAATGGTTTGGCGGACCCAGGAACAACGACGTGGACGTAGTAGTTTTGTGTTCCTTTGGGGTACTTGTTTTAGATCCCCTTGCCTCTCGCAATCGAAGTGCTTGATTAACGTGGGTCCCCGTGCCCTCACAATCGGGGTGCGGATTTACGTGAGTCCCCTTGCCTCTCACAATCGGGGTGCTCGATTCAGGTGAGCTCGTCCCCTCTCACTTGCTTTAATTTTTGTCCTGCCCAAATTTCCCAGTAAAATAAGTCAAGAGATGTCATTATATCAGGTGACCTTGGTAGTCATTCTATTAGTGCCAGTTCTGCCAATCCACCTCTGAGGAGAAACGTTGTCCAACAATTGACGTATCAATAAAGCGAAACGTACTGAAGTTCCATCTTGTTAGTTGTTGAAACCAAACATTGTCGAAGGCATCCTCTACGATGATTTGTACTGCAGGTATCACATCATTCTCAACAAATTCAAGTACTTTTCGGTTGTCGAATTACCGTCGATAAAGAATGGTCCAATAATGTGGTTACACAATAACCCAGACCAAACGTTAACTTTTTGAGCGTACTGCGTATGATGCTCTTTCATCCAATGGGGACCCAGTACCTCATGTTAAACGAGTCCAAAACAGGAATCAAATATCTCTGTAACACTGTCGCATTCAATTCATCGGACAGATGATTGATTTGTTTTGATTTGTTGAGCTGCCTTTCAACTTGAGGTGTGAGAATTTTCTTGAAAAGTCAACGGAATTTTCAAAGACTTTTCGCCGTTTGTTTTTAATTTGACTAGTTTTCATTCATGTATTATTTTCAAATAATTCTAACTGTTTATATTTTGTTAAACAAATATTTGCAGGCAGTAGGGTTGCAGCGATTCAACGTTTCTAGTTACGTTTAAACGTCCTTGCATAGGTACATTGTTGCAAGTTCGCGTTTAACCGTCAAAACTTTTGAATGTCAGCAATTTTTCAAGCCATACAATGGGAGTATTAAACCCACTATAAAACTACTAGAACTGCAACAAACAAGATAAGGTAAACAAACAGCATTAATTCATTGTGCTGATGGATTTTTATTCAGAATATAAATGATTAAATTAAAATAATCTTTATTCTTTACTTTTGACATTGTGATGATTCAAATAGTTATATATTATATTAAAAAAATGTGTTTTTATTTTGAAGCATTTGGGATAGAGTTTTGTAATAAAAACTATTTATTATTACTGATATTTTTTACAGAAAAAATAAATGAGTTGAAAAAAAAAATTAATTAACAATCCCAAGGCGAAGTTCAGATTACTCTGCAACAGAGCTCGCTGTTCTACCACTTAACCTTGAAAGAAATGATACTAACCTACCGTGTTGCTGCTACCAGTACAAACTATTGCAACATTTTTAACTTAAAATTAAGCATAATAATAGAATAAAAAAGAAAACAGAAGAAAATCGAAAGCATCTCTGAACATTGAACACATTTATTGACTGTTCAGTAATTATCTTTTATATCGGGCTCTAAAAAGATTTAAAGGCAATGCTTTAAGCAGCTCCGGAACTGAATTATAGAGTAATCTGATACGATTAACCCTCTTTTTAAAGTTATTTACGATGCACTGGTGGAGTAAGTGTGCCTTTAAATCTTACATTAATAGTATGCACATCAGATCTGAATTTGATTTTGTTGTAGAGATAAGGTGGTTTTTGCGTGTGTATAATATTATGGTAAAAACATGTAGATCTAAGCAAACGCCTATTGCCCATATTTAACCATCTCAATTCAATTAGTTTGTGAGAAACAGGTTGGTAATTGCGAATTCCAAATATAAGTCGCATATAAGAATTTTGAATTTTTTGTATCTTTTGTTTATTAATGGAACCAAGAAAGGAGACGTACATAATGCTACCATAGTTGAAATGTGACAATACCAAAGCCTCGCAGACATTTTGCTTTACCGTTTTGCTAAAGTACTGCCGATTACTGTATATAGTTTTTAATGAAGAGTATGCTTTTTGTTGGCATTTGTTGACAAGGCTATTGAATTTTAATTTTGTATCCAGGATAACTCCCAAACAGTTAACAGAGTCTTCCATAACTAGTTCTTTATAGTCAATCACTATATGTACATTTAAAACAAACTGAACGCAAGCATAGTGAGCTGTTTCTATGGAAAATGAAACGTAAAGTTGCGTATCGTCAGCGTAGAAACGATATGAGAAATATTTTAAGGCAGATTGAATTGGGTGTATAAATAGCATATAATAATGGGCCTAATATTGAACCTTGTGGTACGCCTGAATGGAGATCTATAGCATCAGATAAGTCATTCTTTAACTCAATTCTTTGGAAACTACCTTTGAGGTACTCAGCAAAAAAGCTTATTGCCGTTTCATCCAAACCAATGAATTTAAGCAAGGTGTAACGAGTCTTAGAAAATTCAAAATTTCGCGCTAAATTATACGAGATTGAATAGTTATGTATATATTATTTTTCTAGATAAAGAAATGGTTATTGGTTATTGTAATTAAATGTAACTAAAATTAAGATGAAAAGCTTGAGTTTATTTCAATAAGTTATCTATATATTTAAAATACGTGGCAGTTGCACGTGCATTGATGCGTTGGCAGGGAGGAGACGCTGTCTAAGTAACTGGTAGTTTTTATATTAGAGTTGTTGTTGGTTGATCGATGCAGAAGGACGAGTGACCATTATATTGTCACGTCGCCCTATAAATTGTGAAATTACAAATAAAATCTAATTCGTAGTGTAATAGTGTAATATTAAAATAATAAAAGGCTACAGTAAATAATAAAAGTGCAAGTAATGTCAAGTTGGTGATAATAAAAAGGATTGCACCATAATTTAAAATTCGCATTAAAAGTGACGTAATAAGTGAAGATAACGCGTTTTGTATGTATCAGAGCGGCAATCAATTGTGTTTAAATAGTGAACAATGAACGTAAAGGACAGTGATCGATCCAAATTGGTGAATCAAGGTATAAAGGACAATAACTCGAATTTATTACAAAAAGGGAAGCTTCGCGGTTTGTAGTTAAAATTGCTGTTCGTCGCGCATGCTGTTTATATTTAAAATTAAACAATTAAAGTAATAATTGACAATTGCAAATATATCAAGCAATATTTACAAAAATCGTTCAATTATTGGAAGGAAAATTGGTGTCATCTTAACCCACAACAAAGGTATCAAAAAAACATCGTGTGAGAACAAAGGAAGTGTTTCCAGCTTGGCGGCATAGTGACATCATCGGAGGAGCAGCTCAGTAACCTATTTGAGGCCTCTTCACAGATCCAAGAAACGCAGGGTTACGTCATCCGCTTTCAACGAATAAGTAAGAACCTTTTGATTGTGTGAATAAAAGAAAGATTTATGCGTTTGATTTTCTCTGAACTTTAAATTTGTACACTAATATTAAACGGAAAACAATTCGTTCAATTTTGATCAGAAATTTTTACATGTTAGTTTTAAGAATATTATTTTAAATTATAGGTTTGATTTTTATATATGTATTGTAAACAACGCATTGATGAAATTTCGTTCGGATTTTGGATTTAATTAAATGAGTATAACGTTTGTGATATACTTTTATTGCTAAAGATTATCGATATTAAAACCTTACACAAATATTGAATATGTAAATGCAGAAGAGAGTCAACTCAATAGGAATCCAGAATATTAAGACAATAGAATTGAGTATTAAATTTTTGTAATGCATAGCAATGACCGTTTCTTTTAACATTTGAGCTAGCTGGTGCCTCTAAGTAAGAAAAGAATTCGCAAACGTAAATATTAAAGTTCATTTACTCAAACTGAAATTAAATGGCAAGCGAGTTAAAATTAACTGGTAGATGATATTTTTATAAATTGAACCCATTCCGCGTAAATAAAAAGGTAATCATTTCCGGTCTCACAGAAACAATAGAACATTTTTATTCAATAATTTTGACATTATAAAAAATGGCAAAAGAACTCAAATATTATTTTTTGTAGCGGGTGAAAATAACACGAGTAATAACCAAGGGTATTACGCCCGTTGCAAAGGCTATTAAGATGTCATGATTTAAGGTATCGAAGGCTTTAGAAAAATCGGTATATACTACTAGAGTTAACATATGATTATCGGTAGCTTTGACTATATCATCAAGTAGAGTAGTTAATGCAGTTTCAGTATTATAGCCCTTTAGAAACCCTGATTGCCTTGTACACGAACTCGCGCAACTGCTTGTCAATTATTTTTTCTAATAATTTTGAACACGCGAATAATATATTGATGGGTCGTACGTCTTTCAAGTCTAATGGTATAGAAATCTTAGGTAATGGATGCACAATAGCTTGTTTCCATAAAGTTGGATAAACACCGTCGAGCAAGCAAGTGTTGACAATATTAACCAGAAATGGAATAAAATTTATCAAATCGGCACTAGGACCACCGACCACTGTATGATACATCATACGTAAAAACAAGATCGTGTTTGAGGTTATTTTACTTGTGTGTGTTAACATGTGCTGTAAGTTTCGCTATTAGTTTGAGAATAAAAATTAAAGTAATAATTACAATAAATCAATTCAGGCATTAATTTTCAATTCAAATCTAATTTTGAAACTGAGACTAATTGAAGTTCCTAACCCAAAAAAGGATCAATTATGTATATTGATTCTGATTTAAAAAACTGTTAAGAATGATGTTATCAGTGTTCTATGACGCTATATAAATTCTTGAGTAATTGTATCATAACAAATAGTTGGATAGAACATATCTACATGACTTTAATAAATGTTGTGCATGATATATCGTCATGGCTTCACGATAATTAAACTTTTTATATGAAATGTAATACAATCAGGACCAAATTAGACAAAGAGCTTTATTTTTGAAGCATTAGAATCAGATGACCAATATATAAACGGAATCAATCTAATTTGCTTTCAATTTCGACTGACGGAAGAGCTATACCAGAATGATGTGCAAGTGATGAGTTGCTTCCGACAATTAGGGACCTTGGAAAGTACTCTCTCAGGAGGTTGAATTATTTTGTATTAGAAAAACTGCATGTGATGCAATCCTTGGACTGTTCAATGACATGTATAATTAAATAGTTCAAGCAGTTGACAATGAAACATTGGCTGACAAAAAAGGTTAAGAATAGAAAACTCGAAAATAAACATGAAAAATAATTAAACCAAGGAAGTAGGGAAGAAATAGTTTTAACAGCACGATAACAAAAAATTGATTTAGTTGAAGAAACTCCCACCATTCTTACCGAAATAGTTAATAAAAATTTGGCACCAATTGATTTATTCAAAATATTTTTTTCTGAAAGTATGATAGATAAGACTTGTTTAGAAAAAAAAAGGTATGCGGCCAAAACGGGTTTCATAACTTCTCAGTAACGCCTGATGACATTTTTAAATATCTTGCAATAATTCTATTATCTGGATATAGCCCGGTTCCTTCAAGGCGTTCTTATTGGGAAACGCGCCCTGACACCAAGGCCTTAGTTAGTAATGCTATGCTACGGAACAAATTTGAAAATATTCACAGATTCTTCCCCCTAAATGATAATTCGAAAATTGACAAAGGAGATAAAATCTTTAACATTAGGCCTCTAGTAGACAACATTAATAAGGTATTAGAGGAATGCATCCGACCCTTTGGAAAGTACTTTTCAATAGATGAGGCAATGGAACCTTACTATGGTAGGCATGGTATGAAACAATTTATTAGAGGCAAGCTTATTCGGTATGGCTTTAAGTTTTGGAGTTCGTGTACATTTGACGGTTACCTTATAAAATTTGATGTATATACTTGTGCTGGTGATAAAATACAAGGAAACATTAGGATCCAATGTAACGGAAATATTGTGCTTTAATTTTCTTCAAGGAGAGAGTGTTGTTTTCGTTGACAATTATTTTACTTCGATTTCTTTATTAGAGTCCTTTACAGAACACAACCTCTTTTGTGTGGGCACTATACGAGCCGACCGAGTAGAAAAAGCTCCCCTCAAAGAATTAAAAAAGGAAAAAAGATGCTCGCATTACGCCATTCACGAAAAACTCACAATATATCATGACACATTGGCACGACAATAGCCGGGTAACTGTTATTTCAAATATACAAGATGAAACTGTTTATAAGACAAAAGGTTCCTGTAAGCGTTGGGCCAAAAATAAAAGTCATCTGTTCAACTCGATCAACCATCTATTATGTCTTTACAATAAAGGAATAGGAGGCGTAGATGGATTTGATCAAATGAGAGGTTTATTCAGGTCAAAAATCAGATCTAAAAAATGGTATTGGTCTCTGGTCCGGTTTTGTCTAGATAGGTGTGTTGTCAATATATGGTATTTGTATCGTCGAGCACTGCAAACCCAAAATGAAACCATTTCATTACTTGAATTTCGGCGCAGAATAGTGCTTGCAATTTTATCCTCGCCACCTTCAGCATCTAGCAGTGGCCCTAAACCAAAGTTGCTGTCTATTGTGTTATCAGAGGTTTGCTTTGATCGAAAGGAACATTGGATAGATAAACAAGAACAACAGCGCCGTTGCGGAAGATATGGAGAATGTACCAAAATGTCATGTCTCAAATGCCAGTGTTGGGTTGCATTCAGACGTATGTTTTCGCCAATATCATCATAAAAAGTAATTTTTAGATACCATAAGTAGGATTACTGCTCATGTCTTTGTAATAATAATAATAAATACTTAAATGTATTTTTCTTTCCCTATTGTATTTTATATCATACGTCAAAAAAAGTGACTAAAATTGGTTTTTTTACAAATTTTACCATTTATACATGATAAAGTACGGTCACAGAAAGAGCATATCAAAAAATTTGGGAAAATGTTTGAAAAAAATAATTCTGGGCATTAATGGGTTAATTTCATTTGGATCTTTCATAACCTCTGGTAATCTATCCGACTTGTTCTTGTTTATAAAATAGGACCTTATAATGTGCCACACTGATTTCCCTGATACCGTTAAATTGCATTGAAAAAAGGCCTCTTTTCGCGATTTATAGCTTTAGATGTTAAGTTACGTAAATGATTATTATTTGCTCTGACTATACTTTTTGAAAGCAGCATCTCTTAACGCTATCATCTTACGTATCGTAACAGTCAGTCCACGACGCGGGTTTCTTTGTAAAACGTCGACATATTAGAGAACAACGGTTATCTACCAAGGATCTCAGACAAGTGGTGAAAACACCTACCTTGTCATTAATGCCAGGTATATAACTCAGGTAAGGATAGTTCCAACAGGTCTATCATAAATGATTCAGGATCTATATTCTTGTATTGTCTGTAAGTACAAAAAGTACTGTTCTGTGGTTTTTTAAGGATCAACTCACATGACACCAGCTCATGATCAGCAATATTGTCAACTCCGACCACATCAACGCGAATAACCAGTTGCGTGTTGGAAATGAAAACCAAATCTAGAAGGGTTGCAGTTGTTTGGGTGATTCTAGTTGGCTTATCAATGACTTGTGTTAAGTCAAATGAGTCCGCCATATCCAAAAGTGCAGTACTAGAAGCATTATGGAGATTAAGTAAGTTTATATTGAAATCTCCTACTAAAATTATTTGGTCATAACAAGGCTTTAAACTAGATAATGCACTTTCCAATTCATCTATGAATAAATTATGATGATTACATAATTCTGATCTGTAACACAACACCATTCCAAAACTTGTATTTGCAGTGGTGAAATGTATCCAACACTGTTCAATATTAGTTCAACGACCAAACGTTTAAGCGTGCAAACTGTAACCCACTTCATTCATACTAAAGATTATGGCCTACTGATTAACATATCAAGCGAAACAACGGTAAAATGTATGGAACGTAATTTACTAAACGGTGGTTGGTAACGCTTTCAATACTCAACGAAAAGAAAGAAGAATAGGTATTAGAATATATAATAGTAAGCTAAAGTGACTTAAATGTAACTCTCAGTATATAGAACAAGTTCAGTAACAGTAACATACAAAATATTTATGTTATTGACAACGTAAAATATTACTTAGTTAATTACAATAAATAAAGTTGTAATAGTGTGGTAAGGATTTACGTTTGCAAGCGGCTCCTAAAGCAACAAAACCAAAATACATTATAAAGATAGCAATGATTTGAAAGTAGGTACATATTACTATATCTATTTTGTAGAATTTATGAATTTTATTGAATGCTTTATAGAAAACAATTAGATATCATTTAATGATTCAATTCGTTTTATGCCTCCGTTCGATTTTATGTGGATAAATATTTTAGTTCCCTTTAGGGATTTCTTCTTCGAGAAAACCAATTGACGATAATAATACAAAACGAATTTTACAATGATAGATCTTGATGAATTTTTATTGGTGTTTCGCTTGCCTATATGATGAGCTCGGTCGATGTTTTCTCCATTAAAATTAATGTTCAGTTTGTCATTAAACAGAGCTATAATGCTTTTCAATATATCCTCGTTATCGCACTCTGACACACTATAGATAGATTCTTAAAGAATTACGCTGGATGTATTGTTCGAGTTGATCACATTTATCCACATACAAAGCATTTGCAGCTTTTAAATCAGTGACCTCGACCTTCAGTTCACTAATAATTTCTCTTGCACAATTAACTTGGCATTCAATTGCTCCAATACACCCTGTGATAAAGTACTAGTAACTAGTTTTATAAAATTTACGTCCGTTAACAATTTACTTGTAGTTGCCGTAACTACTTTATTAATGTCTCCCAGTTGATCACAAAAGCATTTTAAAAATATTTTGGGATTAACTGATTTAAACACAACACTCACCATCAAATGTGGCAGGAATCGAGGAATGTTGTTTGCTATAATTATTGTTGGGGAATCGTTGAAACTTGTAAAAACTGGCAGAAAACGCTTAGCTATACAAATTATACGCACTTATTCTAGTAATTAGTAATATTTTTGGTTCTGTGGGTAATCTAGCAAACCATTTGTAGTCATAACAAGCCGGGGCAGAAAGGAATTTTAGTATTCAACAACATTTTGTAAAAAAAGAAGTGGTTGGCAAATTAGGTTGCAGAGAAGTGTGTAAAAAGTGTGGTAAAGAATTGCAAGGTCTAGTGGACAGACTAAAAAGTCACTGGGAAATCTGTGAAAGTAAAACTAGTGATATCATTGATATTAAAACTCTTCATGGTGATTGTCAGTCACAGCCTGGAACTAGCAAGAACGAAATTACCCAGTTGCAAAAGAAACAGAAGCGAGAACTGTGAAAAGGGAAGTGTAGGTGAAAGTGAAAATAGTGGAAGTAGGGGTCATTTGGGTTCTTTATTGTGCGAACTGAACAAGATAAGAAAGAATTGGACAGACAAATAGCCAAAGCCGTCTACGCAACAAATTGCAGTTTTAGAGCGATAGAACATAAGGAATTTCGAAAAGCCATAGAAATGCTAAAACCCGGTTACGTTCCTCTATCTAGATTTCAGTTATCGTCAACGCTCATGAATAAAATATTTGAGGAAGAAAGATTTAAATGTTTTAAGAAATTTTCTAGTCAGTCTGTGTGCATGTCCTTAGATGGATGGTCCAATGTAATTAATGAACAGATAATCTGTGTCATTTTGATACCTGAGGATGGAAAGTGTTCTCTTGGTAAGCATAGACACATGCAGTCATCCCCATACAGCTGGCTATCTTGCTGACTTGGCTATTAACTCAATAAATAAGTATAAAATGAATATAACTGTCAAGTTACCAGTATTGTGACAGATAATGTGGCCAACATGGTCAGTATGAAGAAAAAAATTTCGGAGTCACTTGCCAAATGCTTGGTATAAGAAAAAGGGGGCAAGAAATTGGTCTTGCCTCAAGATGTTTGATGGAATACACCTTCAGATTGTCTTGAGATCTATGTAAATGAATGGCTGAAATTGTTATTAACCCATTATGTACTGGTGTTATATGCACTGTGTCTCTTGAATTTCTGGACATAGGGAATTCCCATGTTAAAATAAACTATTGTAAATATTGGCTCCCTAATTATTTTACAGTAAAATGTCAAATGTAAAACTTCTTAAGGAAAAAAGGCGGCTTCTTATGTTACAATTGCATTTACATTTGGTTCATCCGTTTTGAAATTTAGGAAAAACTTAAGGGCTTTTCGTAACTGGTCAAGGTTGCTTTGCTTTAGACAGACAATGCTAACAATAATTATTAATTGTCATTGTAAATCATTCATTGTTCAAAAACAATTCATTCATCATTGAAACTTTATTTGGGACAGATTATTACTTTTTAAAGAAAAATTTGTTTATAAAAATGAATTATTACACCATTGAAGAAAAGTAAAATTTATTGAATGGCATTACTCTGGCAATTCACTTAGAAATATCAGAGATTTGTACTCTAGTTATCAAAACCGCAAATTCAAGTGCAGAAACAATTTCAAAATTATCAACTTATTCAAATCTACGGTAACGTTAATAAGCCATATAATTGTCAAGATATTAAACCTCTGGGGCAAAATGACAGAGATTACATGGCTTATTAACGTTACGTTTAAAAAGCCCTTAAGTTTTTCCTAATTTTTCGAAACGGATGAACCAAATGTAAATGCAATTGTAACATAAGAAGCAGCCTTTTTTCCTTAAGAAGTTTTACATTTGACATTTTACTGTAAAATAATTGGGAGCCAATATTTACAATAGTTTATTTTAACATGGGAATTCCTATGTCCAGAAATTCAAGAGACACAGTGTATATAGGACAGCAGAAATAGCAATTTTATTTCTTGGTTGTAATTCAAAAATGTATTTTTTTAAATTTTACATTGCTTTGTCATCTTTCAGGAGCAAGATTGTACCTTTACTTTTATAAGAAATTAGTATTTATAAACAGAAAAAAAATTTACAAGAAAGGTCGTTTTTTCTTTGCTTGTCACACATTTAGTTTTCCTTAGTTTTTTTTTGAAAATTCAATAAATTATGTAACTTTTCTGTGAAGAATTCATAAATAGAAAGTTTGTTTGCTAAAACTGCATAATTTTTTCAAACGTTGATCTTATGATAAACAGGAATAAACAAGTACAAAATATGATGTTATATTTATAAGACACTGGTCCAATTCAGTACGTTTATACCTTGAATTTACACGTCCAGACTAGATGATTCTTGCAGAGATTGTTGGTATATAAATTAGATGCGATGCTCCCTCATTCATTTAGTGCATTTATTGTGGTGTAAAACATGGCAAGTATGTGGTTTTAAGTGTTAAAGATATTGAAGCGTTATTCAAAGATGAGGAATTTTATAAACATTTGGAAAATGCGGATAGTGTAGATATAGCTGTTTTGCCACCGAATCCGGACGTTTTAAGTGATTGCGATGAAGGGCGAAGACATAACAGGTGAAAATGAAATCAACGATATTCCGGAAATATAGAAATTCAATATTACAAGGAGCTAATGTGTCTAATCGTGATGATAATCCTGATACGCAATGTACTCGTAAACCCGATAAAAGCTCTTCAACAAGTGGGTAAGAAGAAATTAACTAATATTACTTGTTGGCATAAATCTTAGCCATCCTATACCAAACACAATAAGAGAGTCACACACTGAAAATGAGAAACTTAAAATTATTAGTGCTGAAATACATGATTTATCTCCTGTACAATTGTTTGAAAAATTTTTCTTCGATGAAGTTTATAATTTATTATTGCAAGAAGAAACGAAAAGATATGCTAAATCTGTAAAAAAATTTTACTGATTTTACTGTGAGTGTTCAGGAATTAAAGACGTTTATAGGATTTTTAATATTTTCTGTTTACCATGTTTTACCTTCTGAAAAGCTATATTGGAGTACAGATGAAGACACCAGAATACAACTTGTAGTGGATGCAATGTCTCGAAAATAGATACTTGAAATTGAAATCAGTTTTTGACTGTTGTAATAACGACGAAATTGATTTGACTGATCGGTAAATAAAATACCGTATAATAACAATGTCAGAATTATAACATTGTGTGTTTCATTGCAGGTGCTATAAAATTCGTCCACTAATACATAAAATAAACCAAGCATTTCAACAACGGGGTACATTTTCTACTCATTTATCAATTGATGAAATGATTGTAAAATACTATGGGCACAATCGTATGAAGCAATTTATACAAGCAAAACCAATTCGATTTGGATATAAATTATGGGCGCTATGTAGTTCAGATGGATATTGCTACAAATTTTCTGTTTATACTGGCAAGGATAAAAATGCAACTCCGGGTTTACTGCAAGGTTCGCAAGTTATTACAGATCTTTTAGTAATCGTTGAAAATCCTAATGACCATTTGGTATATTTTGATAACTTTTTTACAAACCATGACATACTGATTTATCTAAATTCGTGCAACAGGTATACACTGCAATAATCTATTCTTTTCTTATCCTACTTGTTACAGGAACAATGCGTGAAAACAGAACAGATAAATGCCCTCTTTTAAATTCAAAAGAACTTTCAAAGAAAGAGCGTGGCATATTTGATTATCGATTTGACAAAAATTGAACGCTAGGTAATGCTTGTAAATCTAAACAACAAAAATTCATGTCCACCAACCTAATGTTATCAAAATGTACAATCAATATATGGGAGGTGTTGATCATCATGACTGGATAGTTGGCAAATATGCTATTAGGATTAGAGGCAAAAAATTGTACTGGTCGTTAATTACAAGAATGACTGACATGTCCATAACAAATGCAAGGATTTTGTACAGAAACATTCACGGACCAGGTTCTTTATCTTGTTTAGATTTCCGAAGAAGTGATGCCACATTTTATTTAGAACAAGGCCATTCTAGCCATTGGAAACACAACGTGCATGGCGTAGTGCCTGATGTTCGGTATGATGGAAACAGCCATTGGACAAGACGGAGGGAAAAACAGCATAGATGCCAATTTCCAAATTGCCAGAAAAAACCTTCAACTTTTTGTTCAAAATGCGATGTAACCCTGTGTATAGAATGTTTTGAACCCTACCATAAATAAAAATAATTTTTTGTTTCATGAGTCGTTAAACCCATACTATTTCAGATTGTGTATCGTTCATTGTTATAGGGAGTGCAATCCTACTCACATTGTACCAGTGTCATATATATATATATATATATATAAGACAATTTTCTAAATTTCATTATTATTTTTGGTACCGGTACTTAATGGGTTAATATGTGAAGAGCATAAAGAAGAAATTGATCCAGTGATTTTTAAAAAAGTATCAGATATCTATATTAAATGGATGGCTAATAAAAAATGTAACAGCAGTACAGTGGTGGAGATCCCAAGAAAATGTTAAAGAAATTAAGCATGCTGCCCATAGTGATTCTGTTTTGTGTGCCTGTACATCCTCTGCTGATATCGAGAGGATGTTTCTCCCTATGACTTCATACATTCAGATATAAGAAATAGACTTGGCAGTGACAAAGCAAACTAGTATTTCTATTTAAGCATTATAACATTTAGGTTATAGACAGTACAGCAATATTGAGTTTTTTTTGTAAAAAGCAGCTGAATGATGAATTTCTTTTCGATTATTATAATAAATATTACCACATAAAAATGTCCTGGAACTAGCAAGAACGAAATTATCCAGTTGCAAAAGAAACAGAAGCGAGAACTGTGAAAAGGGAAGTGTAGGTGAAAGTGAAAATAGTGGAAGTAGGGGTCATTTGGGTTCTTTTTGCGAACTGAACAAGATAAGAAAGAATTGGACAGACAAATAGCCAAAGCCGTCTACGCAACAAATTGCAGTTTTAGAGCGATAGAACATAAGGAATTTCGAAAAGCCATAGAAATGCTAAAACCCGGTTACGTTCCTCTATCTAGATTTCAGTTATCGTCAACGCTCATGAATAAAATATTTGAGGAAGAAAGATCTAAATGTTTTAAGAAATTTTCTAGTCAGTCTGTGTGCATGTCCTTAGATGGATGGTCCAATGTAATTAATGAGCAGATAATCTGTGTCATTTTGATACCTGAGGATGGAAAGTGTTCTCTTGGTAAGCATAGACACATGCAGTCATCCCCATACAGCTGGCTATCTTGCTGACTTGGCTATTAACTCAATAAATAAGTATAAAAATGAATATAACTGTCAAGTTACCAGTATTGTGACAGATAATGTGGCCAACATGGTCAGTATGAAGAAAAAAATTTCGGAGTCACTTGCCAAATGCTTGGTATAAGAAAAAGGGGGCAAGAAATTGGTCTTGCCTCAAGATGTTTGATGGAATACACCTTCAGATTGTCTTGAGATCTATGTAAATGAATGGCTGAAATTGTTATTAACCCATTATGTACTGGTGTTATATGCACTGTGTCTCTTGAATTTCTGGACATAGGGAATTCCCATGTTAAAATAAACTATTGTAAATATTGGCTCCCCTAATTATTTTACAGTAAAATGTCAAATGTAAAACTTCTTAAGGAAAAAAGGCGGCTTCTTATGTTACAATTGCATTTACATTTGGTTCATCCGTTTTCGAGAAATTTAGGAAAAACTTAAGGGCTTTTTCAGAACTGGTCAAGGTTGCTTTGCTTTAGACAGACAATGCTAACAATAATTATTAATTGTCATTGTAAATCATTCATTGTTCAAAAACAATTCATTCATCATTGAAACTTTATTTGGGACAGATTATTACTTTTTAAAGAAAAATTTGTTTATAAAAATGAATTATTACACCATTGAAGAAAAGTAAAATTTATTGAATGGCATTACTCTGGCAATTCACTTAGAAATATCAGAGATTTGTACTGGCTAGTTATCAAAACCGCAAATTCAAGTGCAGAAACAATTTCAAAATTATCAACTTATTCAAATCTACGGTAACGTTAATAAGCCATATAATTGTCAAGATATTAAACCTCTGGGGCAAAATGACAGAGATTACATGGCTTATTAACGTTACGATTAAAAAGCCCTTAAGTTTTTCCTAATTTTCTCGAAACGGATGAACCAAATGTAAATGCAATTGTAACATAAGAAGCAGCCTTTTTTCCTTAAGAAGTTTTACATTTGACATTTTACTGTAAAATAATTGGGGGAGCCAATATTTACAATAGTTTATTTTAACATGGGAATTCCCTATGTCCAGAAATTCAAGAGACACAGTGTATATAGGACAGCAGAAATAGCAATTTTTATTTCTTGGTTGTAATTCAAAAATGTATTTTTTTAAATTTTACATTGCTTTGTCATCTTTCAGGAGCAAGATTGTACCTTTACTTTTATAAGAAATTAGTATTTATAAACAGAAAAAAAATTTACAAGAAAGGTCGTTTTTTCTTTGCTTGTCACACATTTAGTTTTCCTTAGTTTTTTTTTGAAAATTCAATAAATTATGTAACTTTTCTGTGAAGAATTCATAAATAGAAAGTTTGTTTGCTAAAACTGCATAATTTTTTCAAACGTTGATCTTATGATAAACAGGAATAAACAAGTACAAAATATGATGTTATATTTATAAGACACTGGTCCAATTCGTATACGTTTATACCTTGAATTTACACGTCCAGACTAGATGATTCTTGCAGAGATTGTTGGTATATAAATTAGATGCGATGCTCCCTCATTCATTTAGTGCATTTATTGTGGTGTAAAACATGGCAAGTATGTGGTTTTTAAGTGTTAAAGATATTGAAGCGTTATTCAAAGATGAGGAATTTTATAAACATTTGGAAAATGCGGATAGTGTAGATATAGCTGTTTTGCCACCGAATCCGGACGTTTTAAGTGATTGCGATGAAGGCGACGAAGACATAACAGGTGAAAATGAAATCAACGATATTCCCGGAAATATAGAAATTCAATATTACAAGGAGCTAATGTGTCTAATCGTGATGATAATCCTGATACGCAATGTACTCGTACGAAACCCGATAAAAGCTCTTCAACAAGTACGGGTAAGAAGAAATTAACTAATATTACTTCGTGTTGGCATAAATCTTAGCCATCCTATACCAAACACAATAAGAGAGTCACACACTGAAAATGAGAAACTTAAAATTATTAGTGCTGAAATACATGATTTATCTCCTGTACAATTGTTTGAAAAATTTTTCTTCGATGAAGTTTATAATTTATTATTGCAAGAAGAAACGAAAAGATATGCTAAATCTGTAAAAAAATTTTACTGATTTTACTGTGAGTGTTCAGGAATTAAAACGTTTATAGGATTTTTAATATTTTCTGTTTACCATGTTTTACCTTCTGAAAAGCTATATTGGAGTACAGATGAAGACACCAGAATACAACTTGTAGTGGATGCAATGTCTCGAAAATAGATACTTGAAATTGAAATCAGTTTTTGACTGTTGTAATAACGAAAATTGATTTGACTGATCGGTAAATAAAATACGTATAATAACAATGTCAGAATTATAACATTGTGTGTTTCATTGCAGGTGCTATAAAATTCGTCCACTAATACATAAAATAAACCAAGCATTTCAACAACGGGGTACATTTTCTACTCATTTATCAATTGATGAAATGATTGTAAAATACTATGGGCACAATCGTATGAAGCAATTTATACAAGCAAAACCAATTCGATTTGGATATAAATTATGGGCGCTATGTAGTTCAGATGGATATTGCTACAAATTTTCTGTTTATACTGGCAAGGATAAAAATGCAACTCCGGGTTTACTGCAAGGTTCGCAAGTTATTACAGATCTTTTAGTAATCGTTGAAAATCCTAATGACCATTTGGTATATTTTGATAACTTTTTTAGAAACCGTGACATACTGATTTATCTAAATTCGTGCAACAGGTATACACTGCAATAATCTATTCTTTTCTTATCCTACTTGTTACAGGAACAATGCGTGAAAACAGAACAGATAAATGCCCTCTTTTAAAGTCAAAAGAACTTTCAAAGAAAGAGCGTGGCATATTTGATTATCGATTTGACAAAAAATTGAACCGCTAGGTAATGCTTCGTGTAAATCTAAACAACAAAAAATTCATGTCCACCAACCTAATGTTATCAAAATGTACAATCAATATATGGGAGGTGTTGATCACCATGACTGGATAGTTGGCAAATATGCTATTAGGATTAGAGGCAAAAAATTGTACTGGTCGTTAATTACAAGAATGATTGACATGTCCATAACAAATGCAAGGATTTTGTACAGAAACATTCACGGACCAGGTTCTTTATCTTGTTTAGATTTCCGAAGAAGTGATGCCACATTTTATTTAAAACAAGGCCATTCTAGCCATTGGAAACACAACGTGCATGGCGTAGTGCCTGATGTTCGGTATGATGGAAACAGCCATTGGACAAGACGGAGGAAAAACAGCATAGATGCCAATTTCCAAATTGCCAGAAAAACCTTCAACTTTTGTTCAAAATGCGATGTAACCCTGTGTATAGAATGTTTTGAACCCTACCATAAATAAAAATAATTTTTTGTTTCATGAGTCGTTAAACCCATACTATTTCAGATTGCGTGTAGTACGTTCATTGTTATAGGGAGTGCAATCCTACTCACATTGTACCAGTGTCATATATATATATATATATATATAAGACAATTTTCTAAATTTCATTATTATTTTTGGTACCGGTACTTAATGGGTTAATATGTGAAGAGCATAAAGAAGAAATTGATCCAGTGATTTTTAAAAAAGTATCAGATATCTATATTAAATGGATGGCTAATAAAAAATGTAACAGCAGTACAGTGGTGGAGATCCCAAGAAAATGTTAAAGAAATTAAGCATGTGCTGCCCATAGTGATTCTGTTTTGTGTGCCTGTACATCCTCTGCTGATATCGAGAGAGGATGTTTCTCCCTATGACTTCATACATTCAGATATAAGAAATAGACTTGGCAGTGACAAAGCAGCGAAACTAGTATTTCTATTTAAGCATTATAACATTTAGGTTATAGACGTACAGCAATATTGAGTTTTTTTTTTGTAAAAAGCAGCTGAATGATGAATTTCTTTTCGATTATTATAATAAATATTACCACATAAAAATGTATCAAGGTTTTATTTTTTTAAGAACAAATACATTTTTAAGTGTTCAAATTTGAGCTCCCTTTTCTAAACTAAATTAATTGTGATTTTTATTAAAAAAAATCGTGCTGATTAAAATCGTGATTTTAGTCGACTAATTTAAATAATCTCAACCCTGGTTTTAGGTATTCCAGATCGAGGCTCATTTTTAACCGACCCTGTTCATCCAAAACGATCAACTGTACGAAAAGTTGTGATTTAGAAATAGGTGCACCATTAGGGGATGTGTCATTGAATAAATTGACAACATCATTATATGACCTTTCCTTACCCCCCACACCCTCGTACCATGAGAAGAGTTATCTATCCTATCTGACAAGGACATTGTTGACAGCAAAAAAAGAAGCTCTGGTCTCCAAGAAAGACATGAACATTGAAGAGTTAAAATAAAGTAAACCATTTCATACACTTAAAAAAAACTTTATGTTTTTAAGTTAACTTTCTTGTTTTAAACACAATAACTTAAAACATTTATTTTACAACATGAAACAAAATTTATTTTCATGAAAAATTGAATTCATAATCAAATATTAACATTTTTTTTCTCTTTAAAAAAGAAACCAATAGAAGAGGTTTATTTTTTGTAAAATCTGATAATTTTCGAATGTAAATTAATTTTTTTCGTTTGGGATTACAGCGCCATTAATTTATCATTATGAATTCAATTTTTCATGAATATAAATTTTGTTTCATGTTGTTGTAAAATAAATGTCAAAGTAATTGTATTTACAATAACAATATCAGTGTATAGCTTCTTGAAAAAGATTAAACATGTGTTTTTTATTTGTCAACCAAACATGTATTTCAGATAAAACTTACTTTTTATGGAGAATATGAATCTGCACAAAAAATCCGAAGTAAGATTTCAAAGTTCCCACCGCCCCATTTTATTATTTTGTCAATCGAAAGTACATTTCTCGAGATATTTGACCGTTCCGGGACTTTTGGCTCACCCTGTATGTGAGTGCTATTTGAAAAAATAAGAAAAACTTGTTTTCACAATTAGTGATGGTGGAGTTAAGATACGTAAAAATGTATGCTACAATAGTCCTTTCAACTGTATTAGAAACTCAGTTACAGCATTACGGTGACAAATTATTTTCAAAAAACAAACATAACTTTGAATTTTGTTTAGTTTAGACCTACATAACTGTACCATAATTAAAGTATAAGCTGGGTCTATTTAAATCTACAATAATATACATATTTAGTTCAAAAAATACGTTATTTCACTAGCCTGTAACACTTAAGAGGGCAAAACATGTTCAATTCATTCACGTTGTGTACAACTATGTAAAATGCTATGTTCTTACCTGTTGTAATAATAAGATGCAGTGGTTCGTTCATGCAAAGACAGTCCACCCTGTGTACTTTTTTACCTCAGTTAATAGGTTAAATAGATAAAACTGTGACAATGACAGGTATACTGATTAAATAGAGATCATAATACAATTATAAATTGTAAAATTTAAAATGGACCTAAATTGTTCAAAGTATTATACTTATTAAAGTACTGTACTTATTCGAACTGACAAATTATCCTACATGACATATGTAAAATAACATATAAAAAATCAGGTATATTACTTTGTGTAGGAGTATATCGACAGAGCTTTACTCTAAAGTGACGTTCTTTACTTATGACTTTGCTCACAATTTTTTTGTACAAAAAATTTTTTCATTTAACTGAATGTTTCTAAAGATCCACATTTTATTAACTCGTTCACACATCAAGGAGACTATGTTATGAGTCATTATATTGAGATGCTCATACCGTGTATGTATCGACATCTGTGTTAACATATTATAAATTCATTGATTTATTATTTGTTGCATAAAAAATGAACATACACTGTTCATGACCTAAGATGCGCATCACACATTTTTTCCTTAAGTAAGATACACAACCAGATGTCTCATTCCACTCTTACATGAGCAGCAAACATGTTAAGATTGTGATTGATAATACCAGATCTTTGTACCGACTATATTTCTATGTCAACTTACAACATCTTCTATTATTTTCCTCTTACGGCCTCGTTTATTTGGAGTTGGTTCTATACTAGGCTGTTCCTCAATTTCACGTGGTTGCTCAAGAGCTAAAGAGTCTGGATCACCTAACATTGCAAAATCTTCAGTACCTATACATTTCAAAATCAAATGCCTTTGATAATTCTGAAAAATAAACAGATTAAGTAAATATTTCTTTTAGTGAATAGAATTTACCTTAGATAACAATCTAGCTGGTATCGATCTAGCTGGTAATGCAAATAATTTTTCTACACCACCAGTTTCTTTCCAATGCATTAGACGTTTTGTAGGAGGTGCCAAATCCAACGTTGTAACAATATCCGTAGTATCCGATAACTGATTTTTCATTTCTTCGCCAGAAATATTTTTAATTTCATCCACTATGAGTTTTCGTTTACGCTTTGTCTTAGTCAACCCTAAAATAAAAGAGTGTCCTTTTATCAATTAAGTATGCTAATGTTCAAACATTGATCTGTCGAAAATTCCCGAATCATTTACTTTCCCCAGCTTACCTCTTAACACAGAAGCATCAATAGGTGCTAACGCAAAGCTCTCTTCTTCGTTTTGCAATAAAGTTGTTTGTTCCAATGGTGCTGAAGCTTCCGTTGGTTGTTCAATTTGACCATAGTGTTGTTCTGGCTGTGTAGGGGGTAGTTCCAAAATTCCTGGTTCAGGTGGAATTTGACCTAAAGCTGAAGGTGGTCTCGAGCTTGCAGAACTATGCATGAATTAAATACATATTGAACAATGTCTGATAATTATACAAACCTATGAGCTCCAACAGAAGGAGGTCCACCAAAATGATCCATATCATCATCATCGTCACTTTCACGAATTGATGGTGGTTGAGGAATAGGTGGTTCTTGAACACCTTGTTCGACGGAAGGAACTACATCCATTGGTGCATCATCAAATAAACCACCTTCAAATAAACCTCCAGCTAAAAATTTATTTCAACATAAAAGTGAGATAATCTCAAAATTCTAATACACGTACACATTATATTTTGATCAATATTAGTTCCAAATCCATCATCTCGAATAGGGGCATCAACTTCCATCGGCGTTTGATGACCAGATTGAGTGCCTGATGTCGATGGTATTGGTTCTCTTTCTTTATCTAAACTACTCACACCGTCAAGCCCTGGACCATCACTGAATAACATGTTACTCTGAAAATGGCATGTTAATTTAAAATGAAATAGAACATTATATATCAGTACTTGTTCCATTGAAGGTTCCAATGCTGATGTGTGCCTCATTAGGTCTGGAGCATCTGTATCAAAACCCATATCACCAAAACCATCATCATTAGAAACTAAAGTAACATTTCCATAATCTTCCCTCATCGTAATCTCCTCTGCGCGTGACTGATTTAAACTAAATTGAGCTTCTATGTCAACATCACTATAAAATAACCATTTTAAAAAGTTTTGATATTAGTTTTTTAAGTTCTTACTTCAGCTCAGGCATTGTGGTATCAAAATCGTGGAAAACTTCAGGTAATGTAATAGCATTAACTGCAGCTTCGCGATGTTCTTCAGGCAAATCAACCATACCTGGCCGAAATGCCATTTTAATTTTAACAAATGCTTCATTACAATCGGCTAGTAAATACTTTGCTTTACGAGAATATATTCGTACAACGCCTAATAGCAAATGTCCCGATGTTCGTAATGCCATTTTCACTTTAGGTTGTAAAATACCATCCACAGATTTTTCAATATTAGTTTCAAATACATGGGCTTTGGTAAGTTTTTTATCCCAATGAGCTGCTAACCAAATTCGAGCCAACGGGCCCTTTTTGGCCAACACAAAATGCGCATAAAACATGTTTATGCGGTTCGAATTGACAATTATTCAAAAACAAACCTAGAAAATTAAGAAAGGTTATTAATGTAATAACAAACAGAAGAATAAAATAATTGGCGCCTAAACAAGTAAATAAACATTTCTCACGTTTCGAATCTTCCAAATACGAGTATATAGACTTTATCGTTTAGTAAAAGTGTTTCTTTGTATCGTTTATTGGAATATTCCATTACAACCGTAATTAATAAAGCTAAAAATAATTATTCTGACGAAATCAAACTAAACACAACATATGCACTCAAAATGGCGACGATCATGAAGTCCAAGGGGAAAGGGAATTGCATGAGAAGCTACAAAAATCTTAATTCGCATGCGCAGACATAACGGAATAATTCATTAAAATACAGTAGCGTAACTTATGACTTTATGATACAAATGTTACAAATACGTATTTACTCAAAAATTACGTGGTTGTAAACTTAGTTTGTAGAATTTAATATTTTGTTATAATTAATAGATTATATAGTGTATAATCAAACAATAATAAATAATGTAGGAATGTATACCATATCTTTGGTTGGAGAGTAAGTAAATACACACTTGTTATTAACTGTGATTACTAATAAATTAACAAAAATTTGACTTAATTCAAGGATTTATTTATATTAACATTGTTCGCCGGTCTCAATATAATATAACATATTATAAGGGCCTTTAAAACTTGTAACATTTGATATAATGCGGTCTCGTACCTATAACAAGATATACGAGGGATGTTCGGTTACTAAGGTATATTTGTGAATTACAGGCAGACTACTTTATTTATAGAAATCAAACATAGAAGTAAAAGCGCGACCTTTTAGCTACTTTTTAAGGTAATCACCGCCAATGTTAAGGCACTTATCGTAGTGAGGCACAGGCTTCTGTATACCCTCTTCGTAAAAGATACAATCCAAATTTCTAAAAAACTGCCTTACTGCATATTGAAGTTCATTGGTGGTAAAAACTCTATGAGTAAAATGCCTTGCATATCCCAGAACACAGTTACCAATGTCTTTTTTGCAGATTGCTGAACTTTAAATGTTTTCGGTGTTGGTGAACTAACATGCTTCCACGTCATCGAGTCTTTTTTGATTCGGGATTATGGTGGAGTTACTAGGTTTCGCCTCCTGTAACTATATGCTGTAGAATTCCGTTTTCCTGACGATAACACGTTAAAAGTTCCATTGCCGCCGCCATTCGTTGGTCGCTCAACAGTTTTGGTACCCATCTCGCGGCAACTTTTCGGTAGTCTAATTGAGATAGATTTCTTGAATAGAGTTTTTAGGAATGCCGTCAGTAGAGCAACTTCCCGTATTTTCATTCGACGATCTGTTCAAATCAGTGTATAGACCTTTAATTGATTTTCATCCGTTTTCGTCGAAAACCTTCGGGATTATCGTTCAGATTTGTGTGTCCATTTTTGAACTGTTGACACCAAACATAAACATGCTTTCTCCGTATGCATTCAGTATTTTTTTATGAGTTTCGGTTTTTTAAGATTTTCTGTGAGAGCTCCTGCTATAATCAAACCATATAAATTTCGGAAGTTGTAAGTAGAAGCCTGTAGTATTGGGAACATATCACTATGTGTATGATAACTTGAAAACAATATTTAGAATTTTTTTCGTGTTTTATTGCTGTTCGGCATAACTCGCAACTGTGGGACATATCGAACACTGTATATTTACCTCATAAACTAATGCTTGATTGATGTGGACATTCACAGTAACTTTTACGTTTCTCTGTGAAAAAAATTTTTTTTTTACATCAATTAGTGCACCTCTATAAGAGATAGTACCTGCTGAACTGAAGAACGATCTATTTTCAGAACAATCCCTTCAAATGCAAAAGAAACATTTTTCTACTTCAAACAATTTTATAAAATACGTAATTTTACAAAATGTCTTCAGGAAAGTTGTGTAGTCCACAATTCATTGATGGAGTGCAAAGCGTGTGGGTTCTTTGACAAGTTGTATATCTTCCGCATCTGGAAATATAAAAATTTTTTATTTTGCCCTTGTATTGTCTCATACAGCTAATTTCTAATGCCGATTTTTCAAATTCAATATAAATTTTTTCTCAACCTCTTTCTGTTTTCTGTGTTTTTATCATAAATGAAACTTGCAACTACAAAACAAATGTTTCTTATTTCAGACTTCATTGTTTCCGGTGTTGATGTTATCTTCTTCTTCTAAGCTTTCATAGAAACAGTTTTCTTCAGTTTCTTCCTCAATGATTGTTGATGTGGATTGAATCTGTGCATTATCTTGCTGCAGATCTAAAGATGATAATAATTTTCCAGCAGGCACACCTATCTTTTATTTTCGTTTTGGCAAAATTCTATTATTAATTTCAGTTCTGTTACTATTTTAGAATGGCTGTTTCTAATGCGATTATGTTCAGCATCCAACGGATATTTTCTAGGCTCATTTTTTTAGGACATTGTCTGGGTCATAAGGTGATATTCCGGTTTTAAACCAGGCAGAATGTTGTCTTTCATTCTTACTTCACAACTTACGAGCATTTTTTAAATAATTTCAAAAATTCTTGCTTAGGCCATTAAGTCAGTGTTTTCCTCCAAGTCATTCTCATTGGATGGAACACTGCACCGTCTGTGAGTACTATTTTTGGAAAGTAATATAAAAGAAATATTGTTATCCTCACAGTCTTTTACTACCTTGTAGGAAATGCGACTTCCTGAATTGTCTCCAATCGCAGCTTTTTTACCTTCAATTCTCTTAAAATTAGGCAATACTATTTGAAGAATATATATATATATATATATATATATATATATATATATATATATATATATATATATATATATATATATATATATATATATATTATATATTGACTTGTATAAAATACAAGTAGGGAGTAATGCTGCGGAAGCTGTTGCAACAAACATAATTGAAGTGGAGGTTTTTGAAAAATGCATGACTGCTCGTGTGTTTTGTTTTTCTATGAACTAAAACTTTTTCACATCATGTGTCATCACTAACGTTCGATTCGTCATAGTTTATGCAGTATGGAGGAATTCCTTCCAGAGTAGACTTCAAATGCTTAAAATAGTCTTTGTTTCCCATCAGAAAATATTCACACCAGTTTTTGCCTGGTCGATTACTTTTAAAACACTACACACGAATGCCCTGCATGTTCAAATATTGTTAGGTACACAAAATCACGTAAATGATCTTGATTGAATGATGCACGAAAACCCTACGGCAGTTTGAAGTGACCTTACTATGAGTTCGCTGAAATAGTAGCTGGCATTTCTGGCCTATCAGTGTGAATTCATCTGTATGTTTCATATAAAGTAGTTTTGGAATACCGAACAGCTTAACTAAATGAATACGGTATTGGCATCACTTAAATTACCACCACAACCTTTTCTAATTTTTGCTTCGTGGAAGCTCAGTTACCCCATTACTTTGGGGGAACTGGACCAGACTTGCTTATAATAATAATAATAATAATAATAATAATAATAATAATATGTTTTATTGCTGTAGTACATGTTATAGAAAAAAAAACACTTTACAGAAGTCTTAAATTACAAGATTCAAATTCTTGAACACTATAAAAGACTTTATTTAATAAAAAGAACTTAATACATAACAAAACTACAGCAATTGTCTGGGGGGCTGGGCGTGTTGCCAAACTTTAAATTTATTAAACCAGACAGTCATTTGGCTAATTTTTTTCATTTTCATTCTTATAAGCAGTTGTAATGTAATTAAGGTTGTGGTTGTGAAATAATTACAAAATCAAGGTAGTGTAGATTTTATAACAACATGATTTTTTAAGGGTATAAAAGTACAAATCAGATTAAAAAAATATATACTTAAACAGCTAAACAACATTAGAAAGCGTAAACTTAGAAAATGTTTGTCAGATCACTTAAGTCTGTGAGGAAACTAATCATATTGTTAAATCTAGCTGTAGTACTGGTGACAGGTAAAAGCAATTTCTTGACAATGTCTGCAGCTGCTATATATGATTCCTCCTCTGTCTCAAAAAATTTCATGGTTTGTGAGTGCCTTTTCACCAAATACTTTAACCATATACCTGGCTTAACTGAATTAAAGTTAGTGTCTTCTTCATCTTCAAAAAAATTCTCGTAGTAACCTTCCTACTTTCTTCGATTGAGTAGTTGCCACCTTCTTCATTAGATGAGTCTGAACTAATGTCCCTGCACCTTTTGGTTTTCTTCCCAAAAAGTGGCGTATCAAAGTTATGTTGTTTTTAAATGACACACACCGTATATTATTGCATTTTCGAATTTTACATAAAAAATAAGTAGCACTTTCATAAGGGTTCCCTATACCTACATACAGAGTGTTTTAAGTTACATGAATTTTTCTGAATATGTAGGGTTTTAGGAAAAATTAAATATCTCCTAATAAAATTAACGCCAACAAATTTACTCTTAGGTCTAAGTAAAATTAGTCTATTTATTGACTTAATAGTAAACACCTCTTTACAGGGTGTTTATTTTCAGTTAAATTAGTAAAACATTCATACTGAAATAGTCGGCTTATTTTAAATGGAACAACCTGTATTTTACACGCGTATCGTTTAGCTTATGTATACCTTACTTATACCTAAACCTTCAAATTTTCAATGTATTTAATAATTTTTGGAATTTGTCTGTTCCTGTATTATTTGTAGATTGAAATATCCTCCCAAAATGTCTTTAATGTCTTTTGGTAATGTAGTAGTATTTTTCTTCACCAATAAGTAGAATGCTCGGTACCAATCTTATTTGTACATGATAGATTTCAGATATTTGTAATTTACATATTAACAAATAATGTTAATGTGACTAATCTTGTAAGTTTTGTAGTGTGCTGTGGAATTGCCGGTAACGCATTTGTTAATGTTAAAATTCTGACATTGGCCGTGACTTTAACCATTGTGTATTGTTATTTTTTCCGAGTCTGTTGAAAGTTGTTGAAATATTTTTAATTTAATAATGGTTTATTCACAACCAGAAGCAATTGATATGATTTTAAACATTGGTGAATGCTATGAAAATTGTTTACAAAATTGTTTACTTGCTTCAAGAGTGAATTCAGAAAAATACTCTGAGCGGATGTATCCCGATAAAAAGGTTTTTGAAAGGTTACTTCAAACATTTCGTGATACAGGAAGTGTAGCTTACCGAAAACAACTAAAAATGAAGCCTGTTACAAATGATGATTATAATGAGTTTTTGGTTTTAGATTTCGTTGTTGACAACCAAAATACTAGCACAAGAGTTATTGCAAGAAAAACAGGAATTAGTCACCCTAGTGTATGGAGGATCTTAAGGAAACATTAATAGCACCCTTTTCATATACAAATACATCAAAGGTTATATGGCCAGACTTTCAAAAACGTCGTGATTATTCCTTATGGGTCCTTGATCAAGTTGTGACAATGAACATTTTTTTGAAAATGTATTATTTACTAATCCATTATTCCATAATAATGGATTAGTGAATCGGCACAATTTCCATTACTACGATACCGAAAGTAAACACTTACTGAATACTGTTGATCGTCAAAATCGATGGAGTGTTAATGTGTATGGTGGAATTGTTGGCAACCAGTTATTGGCCCGTATTCTTTCGATGGCAATTTAAATGGTCAAAAATTCCTTAGGTTATTAAACAGAGACCTTTGGGAACTTTTAGCAAGTATTTCTTTAAATATTAGACAAAATATGCGGTTGCAATTAGATGAAGCACCTCCACATTTCTCACGTGCTGTTAGTATTTAAATAGGAATTTTCCTGATAAGTGAATTGGGAGAGGTTGACCAATTGCCTGGCCACCTAGATCCCATGAACTAACATCCATGGATTTCATTTTAGGGCTACATCAAAAATTTAGTTTACGGCACACCTCCTACCACTGCAGATTATATCAAAAGAAGAATCAGAAATGCTTTTGAGACGGTCACCCCTTATATGTTGGAAAACGTAAGATGTTCATTGGAAAAAAGAACAACACTGTGTATTCAAGAAGATGGACATCATATCGAACATTTACTGTAATTTTTTTTAATTTTTTGAGCAAATTATCACACCACATAAATAAAATTTTAGTTTCCATTGTGTACATGCTTTTTATCCTTACTCTGTGAAACTGTTGCATTATGTAGATTAAACTAAAAATTCCGATAGATTTGTTTAAATGGGTCAAAATACATCTATTCCAGTAAATGTGAACGGGTAAGAAAATGCTTCAAGTCGTTCCTTTGGAAGATTTCCCATGAAAGGTGGATTAGTCTGACGGTAAGAAAGATATTTTACAGTAGAAGAGCACCACTCCTCCACTTTTGTGACGTCACGTACCCCGCTCACGTGGATGACCTTGAGCCTGACCTTGGGGTAGCCAAGTTTAGAACCAAATCTGCTTTAGTCAAGTTCAGAACCTAATCTACTTAGCCGGAAATTTGTGTTCTAATAAGGGGCCCTAATGCTAACTTGTAAGACAGGTATTGTCTTCGGAACTTGTGTTAGGGTCTGCGTCCCCTGGTCGTGGGTTTCTTAAAGGTAAATAGTATTCTAATAAGGGACTTTAACACTATCTCATAAGACAGGTGTAGAAACTTGTGTTAGGGTTTTCGCCCCCTTGACGGTAAATAGTATTCTAATAAGGGGGCCCACATACTATCTCGTAAGACAAGTATAGGAACTTGCTTTTGGGCTTCATCCCTTGGTTGTGGCTCCTTTGAGTGAAATTTGAGTTTGTGGCTCCATCTAGTGGTGTATTTCTACAACTAATGAATGTTTTCTGTGATAGAGGTGGCTCCACCTAGCGGTATATATTAGAGCGATATTTGAATTTGTTTGTGTCGCCATCTAGTTGTATATTTCTAGGACTAATAAATATTTTCTGTAAAAGAGAATGATCGTGACTAACAAACTGTGTTTGCGCCTGTGTCTGTGGGTTTTGTCTGTGTTTGTGTTTACATCTGTGGCTGTATCTGTGTCTGTACTTGTGTTTGTGCATGTACATGTACACGTGCATGTGCTTGTACTTTCAGAAACGAGAGAAATAAGAGAAACTAGAGAACCGAGAGAAACGAGGGAGAGGCGGGAGATGAGAGAGAGAGGGACGAGGAGAGACGAGAGAGAGAAAGACGAGCACGATCAACTTCTATTACAGAAAACATTCGCTAGTTTAAAAATACGCCACTAGATGGCGGCACAAACAAACAAATCTGCTTTTAAAAATTATTGTTTCGTGGTGCCTGAGATTTGATTTGAATGATAGCAAAATTTAAACTCCGCCAGTTCCACAACCACCCTCTCTCCGTACTTTGCTGGTATGAGACCAAGATTGAATATCTTGTATTCTACCCCAGCCCCCAAGGCTGACAATATGTAGACACCTACACCTGTTTTTTTTTAATTTAAATTATAACAATTATATTGGAGGAATGGGTATAAACATATGTTCGGATAGGATCGGTTATCTTCGGAGCACGAGAAGCGGGGCGCTGAAACAGCCTTTGCTGATATCCTCGTCTCGCGTCGCAAAATTTTGCCTATATGATAACCCCTTATCGGTAAAAACTCGAAAATTAAAAAATAGTATTCTTATACGCCGCCAGCATACTTAACTTGATTATAAAATCTAAGGCGTTTTTTAACAGAGGCATTTCTGATAAGACAGACAGACCTTGTATGTAAAATAATATAGAGGCGGAATCTATCTTAAAGGAGAAGGTACATACATTTCGTTGCATACATCACAATATTGAAGATCCTGTTTGCGCATTAGAAAATGCACTACTGACTAGAATTTGGATAAAGATAAATTAAAAAATATGAATGCGATGCAGCTTCTGAGAACGAGGAAGAAGATTTGAAGACTCCTGTAGTATTTCTGAGGTCGTGCTGAAAACAACTAATTTAAAAATAATCTCATATCTATGTAATAATAGTGGTAAATAAAGATTGTATATTATCCTTTGTATGTATTTAAAGTGCAATTACCATCGAATGTGCATTATTATTATAATGCATTCTCCTGTTTATGATCCAACATAAGGGACCATTAGAAATTTTACCGATTTGTTAATAAACTATTGCAATATAACCGTTCAAGATGACAACGATGAAGTGAATGAGATGAATGTATCTCAAATCCATGATGATGGTGATGATTCACGGAAGAAGAGCGATGAAGTAGAGGAGAAGGATACATCTCAAAACCATGATGATAGTGACGAATCACAGTCGAAGAAGAAGACCGATAAAAATGTAATTAAATAAATGATGTATTGTTTTTAAAATATATTTTCAAACGCTAAGTTTTCAATAAATTTTTGTTAATAATCTTGTTTTCCGAATGGATGTTCGGACCTGCTTATTAATCTAAAACCGTTTTTTTTTTGGCAGAGTTATTTCCATTAAGAGAGGTATTTCCTTCAAGTCAGATCTTGTATGTAATATAGTAGCCTAATTTCATGTTTTAGTAGGGTACTCTGTCATCATCCTGGCTTAAATGCCAGATGAAAAACCTGCGATCACCAGCATATTCTACTTTTCATCGTGCTTATCTTTTAATATCAAACCGTCTAGAATCTAAACATCCAAAATTGACAAGGACTGTCGCTTTGTTTACCTTTTTTAACATCAAAAATGATCCTATTGTTTTCTTTTTAAATATTAAATTAAATTTTAAATTCAACACGTATTTAAATCGTGCATTAACCATAACAGTTATAAATTTTGATATATATCTATGATAATATTGCTAGCGAACTCTTAATTACTCATTTTATTTTTAAAATGTAATATTGTATGTATACATAGGAGATACTGTTGAAGGTTGACTTTTACAATCTCAAGGTGAAAATCATTTTAAGGTATATTGTAAATAAAAATCGTTTTATAAATTCATACAGGTACGGTCACGCTAACGATGCTATAATTAATCCGAAAGGACATGTAGATGGGAAATTACAATATGTATGAGAGAGATAATTAGATTTTTGCTATTAGGATCTAATTTCAGGTTTAGTTATATTTGTTATTGTATTGTATAAGTATTTAGGTGGTTGAGCATTTTCAATAACGACTTAGGACGTTCAGTCTTGTTTATAAATCTAAGCCCCTTTTTGACAGGGATATCTTATAAGTAAATAAATTGTTTTTAGTACTTTAGTTGTTTTAATTAATTAAGGCTGCAACGTGTGATTCTAACATAAAACTTGCCTTAGCTAGAGGGAGATAGATACAGAAAACAAGATACAAGTTTGATATTGATGTGAATTCTTATGCCGGTACCACATACTACTTCAAATTACCCCACCGCTTCTCAAAAACAAAGTTTACATAAAATATGTAGCATATTATCAAAACTGAAAATGAACATCAGCTTGTTCTTTCACGTAATTAATGGGATTAATGGGATGTTAGAACTGTTCGCGGAAGTTTGCTTGTTGGTTACTGTGATTACATAACTGGAAAATCTAGAAAGCTAGGTGGAGTCACGATCAAACTCTATTACAGTAAACATTTATTAGTCCTAGAAATACACCACTAAATAGCGCCACAGATTCAAATTTTACTCAAAAGGCCACGACAAGGGACTAAGGCCTAAAAGCTAGTTCATATACCTGTCTTACGAGATAGTATGACGGTCCCCTTATTAGGATACTATTTACCGTCAAGGGGTCCCAGCAAGGGGAAGAAGACCCTAACAGAAGTTCCTAACCTGCCTTATGAGATAGTGTTAGGGCCCCATATTAGAAACCATTTAATGTTATGGGGGCCACAGGTTCCGAAAATCTATACCTGTCTTACAAGTTAGCGTTAGGGTCCCCTTATTAGAATACAAATTCACATTTCCGCTGAGGGGATTATGTTCTGAACTTGACTAAAACAGATTTGATTCTGAACTTGGCTACCCCAAGACCAACTCCAAGGTCAGGCCCAAGGTCAAATTACGTCATCCACGTGAGCGGGGCTTTTGACGTCACAAAAGTGGAGGGAATGATGCCTTCTTTCTACGGTAAAATATCTTTCTTATCGTTGGCCTTAAATTCATTATCCAATATTTGGTTCTCAATTTGTTGACCACAGTTTCAAATCCAACGTGAGAACGTGCTTCGTGATATCTCTGTATAAGAAACTGTGTGTGTATTTATGCTTACCATTTCAAATGATGGGAAATTTACCATCATAATTAATTTCTACCTATTGAGGATTTTTTCCAGTTAATCTCAAACTACCCTCCTTGTCCAAAAAAGGGAAAAATTTATACAATTTATTTGAACGGACAAATAGTTCGTTTAGCATGAAGTGCAAAATTTCTTCTAAAAATGTATCGTATTGACATTTTTGAATTCCGATGCTACTAGCGTACTGTATTGAATCCAAGTCGAGTAATAAATGTGTTACTCTCTTTCTTTGGCAATTTTACAACTGTTAAAAATTTAGAGCCAAGCAGTTGCTGTAATCAATCTGTTCCCTTTTATGATCGGTCGATTTCGGTTAAAACCCATACTTTTGCTTCTCTTGAAATGTTGTATTGTGGATTACGTGTTAGTCCATTAAACCAAAGGCTATCCTTGTGTAATTCCACACATTTTGTTGCTTTTGATTTGGTTGCCTAATCTGCCACATTAGGTACCCAATGCGAATTTGAATTTACTGAAGTTTCCTGAATCTCTCCCACTCCACAGGCAACAAATGTGGGGAATTTCATTGTTTCCGATCTTATTTCACTTAGAACTACCGCGGAGTCGGTCCAAAAATGAACTTCTTGAATGTTGTAATCCAGTTCGGTGGTAATAGTTTTGGCTATTGTACAGGCTAATACAGCGGCTTGTAATTTTAATTTGGGAACGGTCTGTTGCTTTATTGGCGCTATTCGGAACTTGGAAATGGCGAACGAAGTAAATATGTCACCAGTATTTCATTCCCTCTCCAAAGGGGAGGGCGGGATGCTCTAGCTTTACGAGCTCCTTCAGCCACAATCATGGATTCCCAGCATGCATACATACATACATTACGTATATATGCATGGTGGGATTAAGGATGGGTGTGGTCCGGATAGGATCGGAAGGAACGGAGTTAGGGTACCTGGGGGGATACAACCGCAGAATAAGCAATTTCACTAGCATCCGCGATTACATGTAAGTTTACTTCTTGAACTGATTTCAAGTCTGGGAAATAGTATGTGTGGCTTTTTAAATAATTGAAAGTTTGTAATTACTCAAACCAGCTTTTCCAGGGTTTAAACAACTCTTCAGAAATTATCATCCCAGTTTAAATCCGTTCGCCGAAAGGATCAAAGATAGACATGATGATTCGCAATACTTCTCGTGTAGTATGAATCTTTTGACATAAAATTAACTTGGTTTCTATTTTCTTTAAATTAACATTAAATAGGAAGCAGTCTTCTTTTGGAGACCAAGCCAATCCCAATATCCTCTTCACTTTTTCGATATCGATGCTTTGAATGTCGAGATTCAAGGTACAAAAATTGTTCATGGCACGAAAATTTTTCGATATAGTACTCTTTTAAAGTTTCTTATCCGTTTGCATATTTCATATCCAGCTTGTTCGTGTACACTGTGTTCCATTTTGATTGAAATTGTAGGGTATCTCATTTGCGAGCAAAGATAGAAAGATGCTGTTTTCGCGACCCTGTTCTACTTTTTCGTGAGACGAAAAATACACAAACATAATTTTCATAGTCCTATTAGTATTTGAGATACACGGCGAAATTCAAAATTTGCACATTTTAAGCACCCTCGTAACTGCTTTGCCTTGTAATTTATTGAAATGGTGAAAAGTGGATTTTATATAGAATTTTCCATAGAATTTAATGGCGTGCATAGTTTTCTCCACAAAAAGTCAGTTTCGTCCCAATAAACCAAAGTTTTTTTTTAAATAGAACACCCTGTATATTTTTTAATTATATAATAGAGCTTACTCTCAGTTTTCAAAAAATATATATTGTTTTCTGTCTGTTGCATTATTAACCTCAAAAATGAATATTACGTTAATTTACCATTTTGATGATATCGTTGGCCGTGAAACCTATAAAAATATAATTTGGTATAAATATGTAAATTCGCGATTATAATAAATTTCAATAAATCCAGGATATATCTGAGTATTCAAAAAGGGCTACTAGATTCTTATTGCTTTATTATAATTATAAATAAAATATAAATATGTAAATACGCGATTACAATAAATGATAATAACTCCAAGATACATTTGAGTGTTCAAAAAGGGCTGCTAGATTCTTACTGCTTTATTATATTATAATTATAAATATGTAAATACGCGATTATAATAAATTATAATCAAAAATAAATCCAAGATATATTTGAGTACTTATTCAAAAAGGGCTACTAGATTCTTACTGCTTTATTATAATTACAAATATGTAAATACGCGATTATAATAAATCTAAGGACTTTTACGCAGAAATGCAAAAATAATAACAAAAAATTATGCAAATTAGGTACAATAGTTTTTGAAATATATTCAAACTGGCAATTTTTTTTAATTGTTTGACATGCATCTTAAACCGCCAGAAAAAAATATTAATGGCAATAAAAGTTATAAAGAATAATTTATATCTAAATTTGTAAGTAGGCTGGGCCTAGTCTGATCTAAACGTAATTGACCTGTCAAATCTGATTAAAATTGTTTTTGTGCGACAATCGTATTGTTTGTTCATTGTGCAAAATATGACAGAAAATCAAAATTTTGAAAACTTTGAAAAATATGATATGCTGATTTGCTTTGGTCAGAGTAATGAAAAAGCCGGCGCAGCAATAAATTTGTATTTTAACAGGTAAATATAGTTTCCTTGATATTAATTTTGATAATTAAGTAACTTTACATCTATATAGGTTTCCAGAACGGAGACAACACATTTTATAGATTAAAAGAAATTTAATTAATTATGGATCATTTTCTAAACCCAGGTCAAAAAAATATAAGAAAATCGAGAGAGTGATAAGGTTAACGTTTTAGCCAGTGTGAAGGGTAATCCTATAAGTTCTTGCAGAACTATAGAAAGTGGTATTGGAGTTTCGAAACAAGAAACCCAAAAATACTTCACTACCATAAACATAAACCATATAAATTTAGATTTGTTCAACTTCTACATCCTGGCGACGCTGAACGTAGGTTAATATTTTGCAATTGGTACTATGGTAACATGTTAAATATAGTACCCAACTTGGGAAGAAATGTCATATGGTCAGCCGAGGCACATTTTAGCAATTCAGGTGTTTTAAACAGGCACAATAGCAAATTCTGGTCTCAAGAAAATCGACACCAAATATTCCCCCAAAGGCAACAAGGACGATTTGAACTAAACGTTTCCTGCTTTATATTAGGATCAACAATAAAATTTTACATTTTCGAAGGTAACTTATCCGCTCCTAGATATATGGACATATTAGAAATGGTTGTGCCTGAATTATTAGAAGACATTCCTTTAGCTCGTTTGAACCAAATTCAATTCTTACAGGATGGAGCCCCATCTCACAATGTGCAAATTATATGCCCGTTTTTGGAAAACGATTTTGGTAATAGATCGATTTGCACTAATGGGCCCATAAGATGGCCTCCTAGGTCTCCGAGCTTATCAGTCTTAGATTTCTTTTTATGGGTTTACTTGCAAAATAAAATATACCAAACTCAATATGATAACGTTGAACGTTTGACAAATGCAGTTAGAGACGCTTTCAGACATTTACAAGATCACCCTATTATTATGCTTAATGCTATAGAACGAATTGGAAGAGTGTGTGAAGCACGTATAAGACAGTAATAGTCATCAGTTCGAACATCTCTTTTAGTAATTTATATTAGGCTTATAAAGTTGTAGGCATTATGTTTAGTTTTTAATTTTGTTTTTGCATAAAACTTCCTAACCCTTAACATTTTTTCATGGCCAACTATATCATGAAAGGGTTAAATTAACATAACATTCATTTTTGAGGTTAATAATGCAAATACGTATCTCAAATATTAATAGGGCTATAACAATTCTGTTTGTGGCATCTTTCGTTTCACGAAAAAGTAGAACAGGGTTGCCAAACCGCATCTTTCCGTCTTTGCTCGCAAACGAAATACCCTACAATTTCAACCAAAATGGGACACAGTGTACATGTATAACCACTTTCACAGCTTCTATTGCTTCTTCTTGAGTATTGAAAGATTCAAAATAACCGTCGACATAATGCTGACGTTTCATGGCATTTTCAATTCCGGGAAACCGACTCTCGTGTATTTAGGTAAATTTATTCTTTACAAATTGTGCTATGAGTGGTGAAAACACAGCATCAAAAATCATAATCTTCATTTGATACACGTCAGGAGAACTATAATTTGTTCCACGCCAGAGAAACTGTTGGGCACATCTGTCCTCCTCGCGAATTATAACTTGGTGAAACATCTCCTTGATATTTCTATTGACAGCTACTTTCTTTTGTCTAATCTCCATAATACTGATATCAGCAACGGGACTAAATTTGGACACGCTAAAAGAAAATCGTATAAACTATAGCCATGGCTCTTCGCGGCAGCATCAAACACTGATCTTAAATTATCCAGTTTGTTTATGTTCCAAACCGCGGAATGGGGCAAATACCAAGTTTTGGGGTTTTCTAAAACTACTGAAGGTTTTAGTTTAGTGGCGTAACCTTTGGTAACATATTCACTGATTTTGACGCATTGTTGATTTGCAAATTCAGGTTTTGTTTCATTTTCCGTTCAATTTCATTCCAGTCGCCTTAGAGAGTTTGTTTTACTATCTGCAAGTATATCTGTACTATTTTTCCACAAATACCCTACTTCAAAATGTTTTTCCATATTTTGCAGCGTACTTTCCATAATTTCCAAGACTTTTTTATCATCTAAAGAAAACTAATTTTTACTAGGTTATGAAGTTCGGTATCACAGTTACAACATAAACTTACGACCTTATCGGATCACTTAGTCTGGAGTGAATTACTCGTGTGGATATTATCAGTCCCGTATTATCTTCTTCGATTAGGATTTGTGCGTTAACATGCTGTATATTACTTAAAATCTGGGAATCCAAGTAAGGGTATTTCTTGCAGATCTCTTCAATCTCAACAGATTGTCTTGTCAGTGCTTCTACAATATGTAACCTTTTTAAACAGTAACTTCGAACTCTTTTTCCGCAGGGATACTTAAGGATACGATTTGGGAGTCTTCTTTACAGTGAACGATCCCATTAGTCCATTTATAACATATTGGTTCCTTGTAAATGTAATTCTCTTGTTAAATCCGCTCCAATCATAGACAAAGAATAACTTTCATCAACGAACGTAAAACTCGCAGTTACTTGTCGGCACTTTTCACTACTATTGGGGCTAATCTTATACCTAATACGATTTTACTATTTGCACAGATTCTTTCAGTATGCTGTCTTCCGATGTCATTTCTATAAATCTCATTTTTAGGTTGAAATGAATAATGGCGCAAGGCCTAGTGATATGAAATACACAAATAAAAGACAACTTAAACTAACGAAATTGCCAGTAAAAGTTTTTTTGCGCGACTATGCTCTCTCTGGTTGTTTACCTCGTCTGTTTCCACAACAGCAAGTTTTGTTTACTAGTTACTAAGAATAAGTACGACTGTAAGTATTTTAGTGTCTGTAGCCTCCCCCAGGTACCCTATCTTGAAAAGCGTAATTTGAACTTATTTGCAATAATGCAAGAACAAAACAATCGCTAAGTAATTTATCTTGACTTGACTGACAATAACGTCACTATTACGTAAATTAATTGCCTGTCTTACTTTGACTTTCCGGGCAATAATTAAAACATTAGAATTTATTTACAAGTCTAATATTTAATTACTCGCAAACCTCAAATCTGATCAAACAAAGTGGTCGTCTAGTGTTGCATCATAAGGGGCAGGTAAAACAAATTAATTTCCGTTGGAACAGTTTCATATTAATTATTGCACGGCATGGTAATTTTAAGAATATGCATTCGTTCGTAACAAACCCTACATGTCTCTCTCGAGTTTCAAGTAACAAAGATACCTTTTGATCGCGGTCTGTACCGCCACAATTAATCATTAGATCAATGAATTTTTACATCAAGAAATTCCAATGATTCGTTACGCCTCTTCAGTAAAGCATTTTTAAGCGACTCACCCCCTAACATGTGTTTACATACATATTAGGTACAAACAATCCTACATTCCTTACATAAAAATATATAAAAATAAAATATTTTGAAAACATTAGCAAATTACAACGTATTATCAATATATCAAAAATCCACTAATTATCTTTTCTCTCGTGGTAACAATGGCGATTTGATAAACGTTTATTACAATAATAAAAATTTCGCGGTCCGCTACCCACAGAACGCCCCTTTGAAAGCTCGACGATCTCCGCTCGGAAACATTCTGAGAGTTTTCAACATCCTTCGCTTCGGATCGGGATCCTTCGCTACCTTCCGCTACGAAGTAAAGCCATTAGTACTAAAACAAAACTTAATTAGTAACCAGCTTAAATAGGCGTCTATTAGACAACATGCTCAAAAACAATTAGGGAATATGAATGAACAGTGCATGCATAAAATAATATGAATAATAAAAATAAGCAAAAATAAAAAAAAACAAAAAAAATGAGCATATACAACCAGGCTTCTACTTATTTTTGGTCCACGGAAAGCAGGCCTATGATAAAACTTCAGGTTAGTAATTCCCCTTGATAGAATCCACCTCTTCATCCAACAAACGGTACATGTTCGGGTAGGGTTAGGCGATAATACGAAAGGGGCGGAATATAAGGGGAGAAACTTTGATATTTGTTTCCTGGAGGCGTCAGAAATATTACTTTCCTTCAGTAAAACGTAGTCGTCGATACACAGTCTGTCACCTTGGTGTTTGGAACCTTGTACTCGCGCTCTTGCACTTCTGTTCAAATTCTGACGAACTTTATTCCAAATCACCGCCTGCGATTCAACGGCGGAGATGGGCAACATTTTTCCCAGGTAAGTGGCAAAATGGTCCCTCGGACGCGGAACATTTACAATATCACAAGGGGGGTAACCCGTACTCAAATGGGGAACGATATTAAATAGACATTCTATATCCTTAACGTGATTAACCCAACTAGCATGCGCATTTCGCCAGTAGACTCTAAACAACCTGCTCAGTTCTCTCATAACACGCTGCACTGGGTTAGATGCGGGATGTCGGATGGATGAGAAAGTAACTCGAATCCTATTGGTTTCAAGTGATTTCTGCCAGTACTCTGCAGAAAATTGGGTTCCATGGTCCGATAAAATAGTTTTGATTGGAATATACTTGAGGTAGTCTTGGAGTATACACTTTACGGAAATCCTTGCAGTATCCCTGTGTACTGGGTAGAGCCGTAAAAATTTGGAAAAACAATCAATTACCACCAAATTTTAAGCAACCTTGCCTCTCCCTTCGGCAAAGGCCCGTAATAATCTACAAAGACCAAATCTTTCAAAGGCGCACAATAAGCCAGTAACCCGAGCGTGAGCTACGATAGGGTTTTTCGCCTCGTTATTCATTAAGTGGGCATCCGATAAACCCTACGTAAAACGCGACAGAGTATCCGCCACCACATTATCACGCCCCTTGATGTGTGTCGATCGTATGATTATACTGAGATAGATACAGCGACCACCGCGTCAGTCGATCATTCAGAAGTCGACAATGGTGAAGAAATTTTAAAGAAAAATGATCAGTACGAATTACAACGCGATAGCCCAAAATTAGCATACGGTATTTCTTGAACACGAAAATAATAGTCAACAATTCCTTTTCTGTGACCGTATATAGTAATTCGGACCCGTGAAGGACTCGAATAGCAAACCGTATAACCTGATGTTCGCCTTCTTCGCTAAGTTGGTACAATTCAACCCCGACGGCCAACTCGGAACTATCTGACTGTAAGTAGAAGGGTTTCGAAAAATCTGGAAAGGGTAGCATTACGGTATTCAAAAATAACCCTTTGGTTTGTTGAAATCTTTGCTGTTCCGCCTCTCCCCAATGCACTTAACCCTTTTCTGGAGTAACGTCAACAAAGGCGCGATTAGGTAACTGTAACGTTGCACAAATCGGCGATAATAGCTACATAACCCAAGAACGGATCTCAGCTGTTTGACATTTCCTGGTCTAGGGAACTGTTGTATTGAAGATAATTTCTCCGGATCAGATTTAACGTCCCTAGTGGTTATAATATGTCCCACAAATTTTAGCTCGGGAAATAAAAAATCAGTTTTTCTAATATTTATGGTCATATTGGCCTCCTTGAATCGAACAAAAAGTTTCCTAAGATGTATATGGTCACCAAACGATTCAGATACAACCAAAAAAGCATCAACGTAATTGAATATAAACTGGCGTAATTCGGGCCCTAAAATCACATCCATAGCTCTCAAAAAAGGGCCGACTGCCGTTTTTAATCCAAAAGGTAGGACTTGGTAGATGTAAGACCTCCCCTTAAACAGAAATCCCGTACATTGCTTACTCTCTTCGCTCAAGGGGATCTGCTAATAAGAGGCGGTTAAATCTATGGTCGTTATGTACCTGACTCTAGAAAAAGACATTAAAATTTCCTCGGGTGGCATATTCAGTAGCCTCTCTTTTGATGAGACCCAACTTTAGCATGCGATTAATTTCCTATTAGTGGAGTTGATCGGCCTATTACCACAGTTTATGCTTTTTGAGCGCGACGTTTCGGAAGTAGACTCTGCTTCCGTCATCAGGCTTAGTCCTGAGAAGGACTGTTTTCGCACTTGAGTCGAATTCATATGTTATATATAATTTTTTTCCCAAGCACTTGATTACTCTCAGATTCGAACTAGGTACCTTTCACTTACTAGTCTGACTCCTTCACCGCTGGGTCACTGAGTAACCCAATATATATTTTTTAGAACTTGTTTAAACTTTTTCGTGGTTGCGCAGAAGTTTATTGCGCATGTTGCGCCGTAACTTCTTGCGCAGGTGTATTGCGCTTAAGCTCTTCGCGCATTATTGTAATGCATACGGGTTTCATTTCTACACTAGCTTGGCTTATTGGATTTTCTGCTAGTGCGATGTATGTGGCTTTGTTGAGTTTCCGGCGAGTTGTGTTCTCGTCGGTGGTGTTCGTTCCAGGCCACCGCATCCAATGGGAAACTCAAAGAAGCCACATACATCGCACTAGCGGAAAATCCAATAAGCCAAGCTAGTGTAGAAATGAAACCCATATGGATTCCAATAATGCGCGATGTACACTACGCAAGAAGTTACGGCGCAACATGCGCAATAAACTTCTGCGCAACCACAAAAAAGTTTAATATATATAAGCTCTAAAAAATATATATTGGATTACTCAGTGGTTCAGCGGTAAAAGTGTCAGACTAGTAAGTGAAAGGTACCAAGTTCGAATCTGAGAGTAGTCAAGTGCTTGGGAAAAAATTATATACAACATATGAATTCGACTCAAGTGCGTAAACAGTCCTTCTCAGGACTAAGCCTGATGACGGAAGCAGAGCCCGCTTCCGAAACGTCGCGCTCAAAAAGCATAAACTGTGGAAATAGGCCGATCAACTCCACTAATAGGGAACCACAGTTACAAAACACTTATAATACAGAATTAATTTCCTCCCTACAGACTCTCTCAAACAAAAAGGGGTAGGATAGGGCCTACGCAAAAATGGAGTGGTGTCATGTAGTTTAATAGCATGAGTATATTTGTCGGTAAGACTTGGGGTATTGCTAAAGAGTTGTCGATGTTCCTCGAGTAAAACCTTGAATTACTGACGCTGATTAGAGTAAATATTGGGAATGTTTCTTAACTTTTCTTCCATTTCTTTCGTAACATCCAATGCTACTTTTGTGGAGTCGGCGAGAATTGACGCCGTTTGGGAAAGCGAAACAGGTTCCGTGGTCGTTTCTTCAATGCATTGGTCAGTGATATTGAACCGGATAGAGCATTCCGTTGTAACATTGCGGACGATTAGGGTATTGTCAACAAAATTAATCTTCCCCGAGACGGAATAGAGCCAATCTACCCCCAAGATGACAGGCCGGATTAAATTTTTGATTACCAAAAAGAAATGTTTAAACGCAACGGGGATATTTTCAACTGAAAACGGAACACACACCTGAAATCTGACCCTAGCACTCTTTTCTCCCACAGTTCCTCGCAGCTGCGTACCCGTTACAGGAAGCTTAGTGAATTTGGACAATTGGCAAATTTTAAAATAACACTCCTCACTGATACAAGTAACTTCGCTTCCAGAATCTATCAGACTCTATAGTGAGGCATTACAACACTTAATATAAATATGGGGCAATGGTCGAACTTTGGGCAGATCTAACGGAATACTTTTGTTTTTCAATGTGGACGGAGGAACTACCGACGCGTGAGACAAAAATTCAGATTTCTGCGCGGGGACGATTTCATCCCACTGGGATAACTGCAACGAGTTCCTAATACCCTTGTTATTTGGTCCCAGACCGGTCCCAAATTTCCATCCGTACGTCCGAATCAGTTTGACCACCTTCGAGTATAAGTTATTTCATTCCCGAGGACCACACAGGGGGCTTACGCGTATCACAAAATTAACCCTTAAGCTGGGAGTTACTCAACACTTTGCTATCTTTAAAACCTGGCTTTATAAATTTAATAAGTGGGAACATAGGCGGCTTGGCACTATCTTTCGTGGGTGTACAATCTTAATCGCAAGAGAAGTCACCCCGCCTTAGGTTCCTCCCAGGGTGGTTTCCCGAAGAGCGGGGAGGGGTCGCATTAGGGATCCAAAATGGCGGAGATACGCTAAATGAAAGTGACGATGCCGGTTCCCTAGAAATAGTTACAGCCTGAACTCGCTGAACGTCATTTCTCGGTTTCTTTGTTTCAATAGCCGATAATCGTTCTAAAAAGAAAGAGCTCCATGCAAGCTCCGGTCTGAACAGACTCCCCATAATAATTGGATGGCAATGCGATATTGATTCATTATTTCGTACAAAATAACTCCCTGAGAGATGGGAAGATCAAAAAGGCAATAGTCATTAATTTGTTTCAGAAAATATTCGGCTAGCGACAACCTTCCTTCTGGGTGATAACGCATGTTCTAGAGTTTATGGCGTTTAATGACCTGTTTCTCGGGTGACCAAAAATATGCCAAAAAGCTTCTCTTAAACGAACCGTAATCTCGCTAATCGGCGTCATTTATCAAATCCCACCTTTGGGCACCAGCTTCTAGACACGTTTTGTCGCTCTCAAGTAATCCTCGCCCGACAAGTGATACGATTCCGCAAACTGTTCAAACTTACGTAAGAAAACAGGGTGCAACTATTGGCTACCGCGAAAAATTGGCCGCTCTAACTTTAAAGGGGACCTAGTTTTATTAGATAGCGCCAACAAAATATTGCGACACTCAGTGCCTGACGAGCTAACATCAGCGTTTTGAGAAGATCGTTCATAATGAGGGAGTGTGTTGCCATCCCTGTTCATTTTACGCGGGGTAGAGGTAATAAATCGTACAGAATTACTATTTCTAACACTAAGTGAGTGACTTTCACAAAAATCCGAAGAAGATGCTTTGTCCGCAGATAGGCCCGAACCCCGTTTCCGGGTGTAGTGACTATCTTTTCGATGGTCCTCCACATCAGCGCGCTCTGTTCGAGGAGTTTCCAGCAATCTTCCTTGATTCCTTACAACTTCCTTTGCATCTTCTAGCTCGGCGTCCTTGGGGCTGCCATCTGCAGATCCCGTTACCGGGTTATGTCCATTATCGACACCTTGGTGGCTACCGTACATACCCACTCTAAGAACTTCCGATTGGTCCATAATTTCTTTCCAAAAAACGAACAAAAATTAGTATCATCTTAGTTACATGTAGGCAACCTTAAACCGTCAATAATAGTATTAACCTGAAAGCAAGGGTTGCATATTTCATTAACCCATAGTCCGACAGGTATTACTGTTTCAAAATAGCACAATTGTAAATTTTAGCAAAGAGGAATATATATATATATATATATATATATATATATATATATATATATATATATATATATATATATATATCGCTCGTGATAATAAGTAAAATTTGACACTTAATGTAATTAGCATTACAAGAAACAGAAAGAAATTTTACGCTTTTATTAAATCCCAACTTCTGAGAATTTATTGCAAACTGACAACCTTAACAATTCACTAAAAATCAGAAATGTCGGTTGTATGTCTAACAACTCACTATTTTCATTAATGCAATTGGCTTAAAAAGAAACAATGCAAAAAAATTGAACAAAAAGTTGTATTATCGAAATGGAAAAACATAGCTGTCCGCAAGTACAGATATAATAGGCATAACACGGAACACCACAACAGCTTAGCTGGAAGGTAACACATTTTAAGCCTTATATACACATTGTTAGTATTTTTAAGATATATATATATATATATATATATATATATATATATATATATATATATATATATCGACGATTACATACTTTGGTGTTCCTTGACATCTCACAGGCGGCAGTTATGCGCTTGTACCTATGAGGCCTTAGGCGGTTCACCATAAATAAACATTCACCCTTCCCTAAAATATGTTACATAATCAATATCAATTGTCAACAAACAAGCCTGAGAAAGTAATAATATTGTGGTGTAATACGCTAAAATCCAAATACTAACGGTCCTTAATCAAATATTGTAATTTAATAAATCAAGAAGTTAACGCCTTCCAGAATAATTGCAATTTGTAATTAATAAAATTTCTTAATCAGTTTTATTCAGTTTTTATTTGACTTATAAGAAAATTGTTTCCCCCCCCGGCCCTTCATAACAGACATTAATAACTCTTCACCCGCACAATGAATGTTATTCAACAAAAAAAAATTAATGGTTCAAAGCTTGAAAAAAACTAAATTGATTTGTCCAAATTTAAACAATTCTACCTCTCCTTTTTATAATTTTTTTTTTAATTAAAAGTGCAAAAGTTACTGTAATAAAACTGACAATAAGTAAACACGCCCCTAATTCAACACCCTCTCGTCCTGGTCACGAGGCACCACTCTGTAGCGTCTCCCATGTACCCTATCTTGAAAAGCGTAATTTGAACTTGTTTACAATAATGCAATTTAAGAACAAAACAATCGTTAAGTAATTTATTTTGACTTGGCTGACAATAATGTCACTATTACTCAAATTAATTGCCTGCCTTACTTTGACTATCCGGGCAATAATTAAAACATTAGAATTTATTTACAAGTCTGATATTTAATTACACACAAACCTCAAATATGATCAAACGAAGTGGCTGTCTAGTGTAGTGCTATCTAAATTAGAAAGGCTGGATGAGGTAGGTGTTGTATCATGAGAGGCAGGTAAAAAAAAAATGGAACTACTCAAATTAAAATCAACGAGCGTTGCGCACCGGTGGTTCGGCCCGTTAATCTACTATTGTGGGAAAGAACCACCAATAAAACCCACTTTATTCATAAATAAGTAATTGCACAAGTACAATAAATTAAATAACACAAAAAACAATTAACGGGATAAATATATAAACAAAACACCATTAAATCAGGTTAAAGTGCGTACAAAATTATAACATTAATAGAAAATGAATAAAAAGCAGAAACACAACAATAAAAAAAACACATGTAGTCACACGTACAATTGGGTCATAATCAAAATAAAAATCAATAAAAATCGTAACACCAAACATGTGGCCCTTTAAAAACCAATCACGCCGGTCTTTAAGTAAATAAGCACATAAAATAATACAGGTGATGATAAGGTGAAGGCAAGGGCAAAAGAAAATAGACAAGGAATTTGCACTACCCAATTGTTTAGTGACCACTAAAGCACAGAATACATAAATGGAATTACAATATTTACAATGAAGGTATTTAATTAACCCAAAAATCGATCTGGATCGATTGGCACTCTAATCGTAACTCCCTCCCTTCGATTTCAAAATTAACTACACCTACTCCTGAAAAACCACCCCCGTTTTTCAAAAGTAATAAAAACTGGAAACATTAATTTCCGTTGGAACAGTTTCATATTATTATTGCACGACATCTTCCAGAACGGTAAGTAAATTTATTCAATTTTAAATAATAACAATTTTTATAATTTGCCTATTAACATAAATATTGAAAGTACAATTATTACAATTTCCAATTGTCAACGGAAGCTTATTTTGGAAAACAGATACCGATGAAAAAATTACAGTACCATCTACTGGAACCTCGTGCGACTCTTATGGATAAGTTTCCTTGTCGATACAACACTAATCTACTCTTCCCAATAACCTGATTAGTACATTTCCCATTTCGATAATCTAAAAAGAAATGAAAATGATTTTGCATTTTTTGGACGGAGATTTTTATATTTGTAATATATGTCCAAATTTATTATGTGCAATGTTAATAACAACAAATGATCGCTGAATATTTGTCTTCGTTTGGGGTATTTTTACAATGATTAATCCATCACGTTCCTCAAAGTCTTCTATTTTTATATTATATAACTCTTCTCGTCTACATGCACCAGCTATTCCTAATATCATTCCTACCTATAAAAAATATAATAATTATTATAATGTGTAATCAACTACCTTGTGTGCAAGAAATTTTTCAGATTCACTTAAAATATTCATTCTAGTTTTCAATGTTATTTTCACAAAAAAAATTGTAATGACTGCAGTTATTTACAAATTGTTATAGCAACGAAATACAAATTTTTACATTAAGACAACTTGATATAACGAGACTAGTATACATATGTACATTTCGTTATTTATTAAGTAAATATTTAAATATTTTTAATAAATTTAGTCGCGCAAAAAACGTCATAAGCATCTCGAACATTAAGGATTACCGATCTCAGACAATAATTGTCTTCGATCGGTAACATGTCCTTATTGTTATTAGTCTCTTGTAGATAAAAATCTTTATATTATTCAATCGAGTTACCCATTATACAGCTATTCAATAATAATACAACCATTACTATTACTTCATTTGTATACCAGTATGATAATTATAATGACCGTTTATGTACGCTTTTCGTAATGTAATCATAAAAAGATAGATAAAAAAGATAAATGGTAGGTTACACTTTTCGTAATGTAATCATAAATACCGCCAAACAAAATATAATTGAATGAATTGTATAAAGGAAAACAAATTTAACCTGCAAAGTTGAAATACCTAGTAAAAAAAATTGAGCCAAATTTTTGTTTCCGGTTAATATTTATGTCAGAAACACGAATATCAGGCCATTTATTAATTTTTTAGAAATTTTTTTTACTAGATGAAAAAAACGAATGGTTGCCTGAAGGCAGTCTCACAGGATTAAGCATAAATTAATAAAACAGAGTGTTGCATAGATGGACGGTTATCTATCAAGTATAAAATTAAAAAAAAACAAAAAAAAATTATTAACGGAACAATAGTTTATTTTCTATGGTGGTAGTCATAAAAATCATTCTTAGCAAATGAACAACATAAATGGAGGTCACATTGTGGACAGATGCATTGTGTTTGTGATGTTTTGCATAATTTTCATTTCTTTTTACTGCCTTGTTTGTTTAACCACACGGGAAGATGGTCATACATGTCGTACCGAATATCTGCCACTGGATGTTAAGCTTCCCTGTCAATACCACAGCGATTACTAGGTTCGGATGTTTGTGAAGGGCGGACAACGGGACGGTTTTCTTTGAAACTACAAAGACCAGCTGCAATTTCCTCTCGAAATGCAGTGAATTACAACGGCTTACTGTTTTGTTCCTCATTGACAGACTTTTTCTCTGCTTTTGCCCGACGGCACAAAATATACGCGTTTGTAACAACCATATCTCTCAAATGATAAAAAATACTAATAATTGGATTACGAGTTTGTAGACGAATGTGATAACGACCAATTAGTCCGTCTAAAAGATCTACACTACCCATGTGACTATTATATTCGCATTTTGATTTTCCTGGCACTACTGTTTCAGTAAATGGTGAAGTCGTCGCTGTTGACAGTGATACTGGAGTTGATGTAGAAGCTATTGGTGGTGCAACAGATATTGATGGTAATTCTGCATCACTTACGTTGAATAACAAATTCACTGAACTAATGAGAACGTCAAACGAGTTAGCTCGACTCATTTCTTCCAAACATTCACTAAGATTTTCGCCTGCTGGAGTAATTTCATCTGATGAGTAGTCAGGATTTTATACATCATCGTCATTGTCTAAATCACAGTCACTTTTATCTGAGAAATCTGATTTCAATGATGCAAGGAGGTCTTCCACTTCTTCAGTGGACAAATCTGTTAAGTTGAACTTTCTCTTTCCCTCATAACCCTAACATTCCTTCTACTTTTTCGTGTGCGATAACCTTCGCCCTCCATTCTAAAACAAAAAAAATCTACCGCATTTAACAAAAAAATAATGATTTTTGGTCCATCCATATTTGTCAACAAATGTTTATCATAATACTTACAACCCTCCTTTAGGCGAAACTCGTCTATTTTATAATTTCAAATTGTTATTAAGTTACAAGATTTTAAACGATTGACAAATTTATGTCAAGTATTTCTATGTGAAACAAAAAATCCATCGTAAGCCAAATGGCAGAAGGTTCTAGTAAGTGTAGTGATAAAAAAGCGTGTAAAATTACAAAAGAAAAACGTAACAATAGTCCAATTTCTGCCAAACAGTTTTCTAACAATTCTCATAATTTCCTTTTCTAACCTACTCGCGTTTCTTAATAGTTACAAAATAGTACGCATGGAAAATGACATGTTTCCTTCTTTGTGCTTTTATTTATTGAACTCTCCCCTACAAAATGCCCTTTTCGGTTACTTTCATCGCCGTAAATTGTAAGTGTGCCACATCTTTTTCCTTGCCAAATTAACTCGGTTAAGTACGCGTTTATGAAGCTTTAAGGAACTTAAGGTCAATTTGCAGTTGTAGAAAGAAAATGTTTCAGTTTTTCACCTTTTCATTTTCTATAACGTAGAATGTACCATAATTCGAAACATTATGGCCAAATTGTCCATACGTGCTCAATCATGTTATAATAAGAAAAATACCAACGTCGTGGGTGTAGGTCGCATTTGGCGGCAAAAACGCTAAAACTTTCATAATGCGACAATGTCCTTATCGAACATTTGTGCATTGGAGACATTGTTTCATTCCGTTAAGCACCAATTTTTCTTTAGGACAGAAAAATACTGATGACTACATTAAATATTGTATTTTGATATTTCAGAATGCCAAAATAAACTTATAACAGTTTCTTGGTTTCATTTGATCAAAACCAGTGTCACATTATGCAAACATGTACTAGGCGTCATATTTTCAGCACGTTAACTGATCAATTCGCTTAGTTCAACTTCTAATCTTTCAATTAATTATTCTAAAATCTGACTTAATTCAATTAATTCTTGCAGCACGCAAACAAAATTTCCCTACTTTTACTCAAATTTAAGATTTACTTATGCTTTCATTGCTTAATTGCGATATGAGTTTCTAGAGCTTCCGTGTAACTATTGCATTGCGAGATTTTTTTTATATATCCGGCAAACTCTTTTCCATCACTTCATTTTACATCACATTCTTATACCTACTCAATATTTTTATACACGAGGGAAATTACTTAATGGGCATTACAAAAACTCTTATTGTATTCAGTTCGGGCACTCGTATACTACCACCTGAACCACAAAGCAACATGCGAAAAACCAACTTAAGTTTTTAAGCTCCAAACGTCTTTTCCTTGACTCCATTAAAAATGATCCACCCGTACAGAAACAAATTTCGAAAACAAATCAGTGCTCAGAATCCACTAATCTTCAGGAAAGCAATTTCGAAACTGCAGGTGCGCATTATATCATGTTATTATAATATTAAATAATGTCATGAGCATACGTAAATGTAAATACCAACATAATTTTTTCTAAATAAACCAATACAAAAACATATTTCTTTCGATAATAATACGTTTATTAATGATGCTTTATTAAAAAACTTCAATCTTATAGCTACATACACAGGTTACTCTTCTTTTGGATATACGTAAAGCTTTTTATTAAACAAAACCTCGCAATGCGCTATTCTATCTTTTTCGGCACCATTTAAGAGACTATTGAGCACAGCAGGACAAATCTTAATCCTAAAATAACCGATTTACCCATGAAACTTTTGAAACTTATTCTAAGACTATACACAGAAATCACATAAGAGTTAGTATCGAAAAAGGAAAAGGCCACGTATTTCATTCCCTCCCCAAGGGGGAGGGCGGGCTGCTCGAGCTTTCCGAGCTCCTTCAGCCACAATCATGTATTCCCAGCATATATACGAGGCATGTTTTTTAAGTAAGTACCGTTTTGCGATTCCGCCGCCGCAGCGCTACGGTCGGCGTTCCGCGCATGCGCGCTGGTTACCTACATCTCTTGTCTACGCACTGACGCCATTACAGTCTGATTCTTCATTGTATATTGTTTACTGAGTTTTTAAGATGCCTCCGACAATCGTGAGTCCCGCCGATTGTGAAGTACGGGCTGTTATACGATTCCTTAGTGCTAAAGGCGTAAAACCGATCGCTATTCATCGTGAGATCTGTGAAGTTTACGGACAAAACATTATGAGTGATGGAATGGTAAGGAAATGGGTGAGAGCATTTAAAGATGGCCGCACAAATGTGCATGATAAAGAACGGAGTGGGCGTCCTTCGGTCGTTAATGAAGATTTGGTGCAGAAAGTGGACGAAAAGGTGAGAGAAAACAGACGCTTTACAATTTCATCATTGTGCGACTGCTTTCCTCAATATTCTCGTAGTGTTTTGTATCGCATTGTGACCGAGAACTTGAATTACCGGAAATTGTGTTCACGTCGGGTTCCAAAAATGTTGACGGATTTGCACAAAACCCAACGTTTAGGCAGTGCATTGACTTTCCTTGAGCGGTACCACAATGAAGGTGAAGATTTTTTAGACCAAATTGTTACTGGTGACGAAACATGGGTCGCCTACGTCACACCAGAATCGAAACAACAATCCATGGAATGGCGACATTCATCATCACCCAAAAAAGTTTAAGCAAACAATTTCTGCCCGGAAAATCATGTGCACAGTTTTTGGGACAGAAAAGGAGTATTGCTAGTGGAGTTTCTGCCTCGTAATGAGACAATCAATGCAGCGTCTTATTGTGAGACATTGAACAATCTGCGTCGTGCAATCCAGAACAAAAGACGTGGCAAGTTGAGTAAGGGTATCGTTTTGCTGCATGACAATGCCCGTCCACATGTGGCTAATCGGACCAAACATCTCATCAAATCTTTTAAATGGGAAACTCTAGATCATCCTCCATACAGCCCTGATCTGGCGCCCAGCGACTACCATTTGTTCCTGCACTTGAAGAAACACCTGGGTGGTCAGCGTCTTCAAGACGATAACGAAGTCAAAACATTTGTGATACAGTGGTTAACAAGTCAGGCGGCAGAATTTTATGAGGAGGGTATTCAAAAACTGGTGCCATGTTATGACACGGAAATTATGTAGAAAAGTAGATTAAGGTACAGGCTTTGATGTAAAAATAAAATTATTGCGATATCTTTGCACGTCTTTTTTTAATTCCAAAACGGTACTTACTTAAAAAACGTGCCTCGTACATACATTACGTATATATGCATGGTGGGATTAAGGATGGGTGTGGTCAGGATAGGATCGGAAGGAACGGACTTAGGGTTCTGAGGGGGAAAATACTACCCCAGCATTCGCCTAAGTAGCTGCACATCGTGTGCAGATACGCAGTGACCATGCCGCTACATGTGTATGAGGGAAACCCCCTGAAAAAAACTCATACAAGGTAGACGGTAACGGGAATCGAACCTATTACCTACCGAATGCTAAGCAGGTCGTGTCACCACTACGTTACCAGCTCGGTGAGTTAGTATCAAAAATACTCCAGAGGGGACGTTTTTAGGATAGTCTGATACCCTAACTTGAACGCCACTGCCATTTTCTCAAATGTGATTATCAACTTGGAGTTTTTTCTTGAATAAAAGTACTCTTATTCTGAAGCTCTAAACCTTACCGATTTCGAGAAAAACAAGTTCGAACGATTTGATATGTATGCCTTTTTCATCATTTTTGTTCATTTTTTGAACACAAATCCCTTATTTTGAAAGCATCCCGTATGAAAATCAAATTGCAAAACTTGCTAGAACAAAACTAGGCGGCAATTCCGTAAACATAACTTGAGAAATATTCAAAAACTTCTAGAGGTCTTATCACAACCATTTGTAATTGCTGCCAGAAACTGTCAGAACAATTAAAATTAACATAGCGATATTGTTCTTGTTTTCAGGGCAACGCGTGGCTACTACTAACAAATTCCAGAAGATCCCTCGTATTATTGTACTATGTATCTAGTCCTGCTGGGAGTCTACAATAACGGTACCTATTGTATTAGTGTCGTCATCGTCAGCTTGTTCAATGAAAAGTTTATTGAACATGAGCTGCACTACTATTCAAGTGTAATAGTTAAAACTAATCCAAAAAATCATTGTGATTGGCTGAGAGTACGGCCAAGCTTTAGGTAAATAGATGAAGCTCATACTCCCAATCACACTGACCCACTTGAATCTCGATTTACGTCTACTAACAGAAACACAAAATCAGCAACGCGCAGTAATTTATTAAGGAGGAGTCCCTTTCGTTTAGGTGCCATAGGCTTCAGTCTACTCAGTCTAATCGGAGATCCGCTATGACAATTTTGAACGATCCGATTAACACGGACTCCCACAGTCTTGTTACCCGTGAATAACAGTTTAAAATGTCATACTTTTGACACGCGATATTTTTTACATATTTTTACAAATTATGTTTTATCAATTATATGTGCAGTTTTTTTGATATTATTAGTAAACTTTTTCATATACGCTATAAATGACGATGATGACTATAATCCTTACATTTTAAACCTTGATAATTTTATAATTCCAGAAGAAGATAATGAAGTATTGGAAAAATTTAACATACCAAAAATTCATAACACCGTTAAATTATATCAGGATAACCATTTATATAAACATATGGTAGCTCACCTACGGATGGTTAAAAGAATAAATCCTTATAAAGATGTGACATATTCTAAAGTATACAGTTCAGTATACATGCAATGTGCAATTTGCGTTATGATCGCAAAACAGGTATTTTGCTCATAAAATTAATTTTTAATTTTTAAATACTGAATAGGTTACAAAAACGTTAGCTGAATATAAAATTGGTAATGGGGACCCATGTGAAGAAATTGAAATAATAAAACATAGCATGCACAGATTTTGTGAAAGTGATCTAAGTAGGTCCGAGTCCAATTTAAACCTATACCAAATAATATCAAGAAGTTGTTACTTTTATTACTGATCCAAATGTAAAGTTTATTTTGTTATAGTTTAGAAGTAAGAAAAAACGTAAATAAGTATGGTGAGCTGTCCAAACTGTTAAGATATGGTACTAACGGTTTGGATAAAACTTGGTTCACAATGTAAGTAAAACAGCTCTATTTAATAAAACTATAATTTATAATTTTAGATTAGATGGAATTTGCAATCGATATATCAATCACATCAACATACTTAATTTTTACCACAAATTATTGCAACAACCCAACTCAATAAGTGATTTCCTGTGCAGGTTTATATTTTCATTATCGTTATACAATCATAATTAAAACAGTATTAGTTGTATAAATAATCATCGATTCACATAAAACATATCTTAAATTTATTTCTTTCTAGGAATGGAGGTGTATTCCGGGAGTGTTCTAATATTAACGTAAATGTGTAAGTTTACTGAAGAAAGAATGTACACTTATGTTACACAAGATATGCTTATATTAAATAATATACAAAGATATTAAAACCAAAAACAACATGATTTCTTCTTCTTCGTTACTTTGTCCTTTTTATTTACGTTAGTTTTGCAACTTTCAGATTTGATAGAATGTGCAATGTTTGGAGTGTAAGACACCATAAAGCCACAGCTAACATCTTTTTTATCAAACCCTGGTTTCATCTGCAATATTTCTAGAATGAACGATAACAATAGCTTTCTACATCATGTATACATATACAAATTAATATAAGTGTGATATGAAATATTTCCAGCTTTAGTATTTCTTAGTGTGAATTTAAATATCAAACTTTTAAAAATAATTATTAGTTACCTTTATCTTACATTTGAGACCAGTAAACAAATAAAAACTCCCAAACCAATTAGTCTCGAAAAAATGTGTTAATGGTTAACAATTTTTAGTAAAGTCTTCATCTGTATTAGTATTAAAATTAACAAATCTTGTTGAAACACCAGGGTTATCATTTATAAATATAAAAAGTCCTTTCAAAATAAACACATATGCACATGTTACAAATATATCCCTACTGCTTATTTTAAAAGGATTTTTTTTCATTTTGATACTCCCTGATAATGACCCAGTATTGATAGAGTTTACACAGCTGATTGTTTGTAACAGATTAAGTATATTTTAAAAATCGTAAAAGTTGAAGGTGTTTTGGACTGATCGGATTGGGTTTTTTGTTGGTCGATTATTTATAGTTAATTTACAATCGCAATTTAACAAAAGCATTTCAATAATTAGAGACGAAATGGTGGGAATTTTGGACATAATATAAACTATAAATGGATAAATTTACAAACCCTATAGTTTTGGACAGTAGATAATAATTCTTTCGCTCGTATTTTCCTCAAAACGACTTAGAATACATGACCATAACATTGAAAAACAATTGTATATCAGTGTTTTACCCCTTTGTAAAATACGTACCATATTATTATGACAGCATTCCATATTTTCAAAGATGCAAGAAGCAGATGCATTACCGCAAAACGTACAAAAATTTTGTGGAAAGTCAATCGGTTTTATGGGTTCATAAACTAAAACAATAGGATCTAACTTCTTAGTCATACTTTTTTTCTTTACTGCTTCTAAGTTTACACCATCACTTGGGGGTTTTGTATCAATTTTACCACTTTTAAATGTTTCAACTTTATATACATTATTTGGAATATAAGTTGAAACCTTCGTAGCACCCTGGGACAACTTTGATTTTTTATGCAAGTTTAGTTCGTTATTTTTTATATATTGCTCTATATTTCGTAAAGTTTTTAAAATCTCTTGATACTGTTCACTAACTAACAAAAGCAAATATTGTAAACTGAACTCATTACTTGCCATATTATTCTCTTTGTTACATGGATCTACAAAATGTTCAGAATCGTCACTTAAAGTAATACTATCACAATTTTCTGTATCTAACATATAAGCTATATTTGTTTTTAATTCTTCTGCTTGCTTAATAAAATCTTGGGCAGCAGATTTTAAATTTCTAGAATCTAATGTTGGAGTTATATTAATATATGTGTTTTTTGTTAATGAAAGAGATGATTTAACTATAGACGCATCCGATTCGTGTTTGGGTTTAGGAGAGATACCAAATTTTTCTATTTTAATTGGCTCTGTAAAATGTGTCGTATATTTTCCAAGTTTTTGACCTTTCCTTTCATTTGTGTCCCCAATCATGTAATTCTCATCAATATAGTTAGAACCTTGACTATTTTTTTCTATTTTAGAATCTCCTTTTTGATTTGCATTGTCGTACATAAAATAATTTTCAAAATAGTTGACTTTAGCTTTCAAATCCTCAATTGTGGTTATTAATTGTTCAATTCCTTTTGCGTCGAATTTAGTTCGTTCTAAAGCACCTTTTCTTTTAAGGTTTGCTAATAGTTTTGCATTGATTTGCTTACTTTTCATGTTTACATATTCTAGATTGTGCGTATATTTGGTATGTTTCTTATGCTCGTCAATGCCATGTTTAATTTTTTTTTCTCTTTGCCAAAATATAGACGAGTTATTCATAACAAAACAACATACCACCTCATGAAATTTAGCTCTTCCAAAAGCAATTACATGATGATAATTTATAAATGTCAAATGGTGACAGTGCAGATTTGGTAAAAACGTACGTACTTACTCTGATCATGACGTTTTTCCTTCCAACCTACATATACATATGTAGGTATAGAACAATCGACATTTTCTCACTATCCATGTTTCGAGTTACAACGAGATCGGCGCACGCGTGTGGGTGTCTGAGTGTGTGAGAGCGCGCACGTGTATGTATGTGTGTGTGTATGCGCGCGCGCGAGCGGACGGATGTGTGTGTGGCGCGTGCAACAGTGTGTGGAGGTGTGTCTGTGTCTGTGCCTGTGTCCGTGTGTGTGTGTGACTAAGTGTGAGTTCGTGTGAGAATGTGAATGTGTGAGTGTACGTGTGTACGGTAACTCCAGAACGATAAAACTTACGTACCTGAAATGCCGTATTTAAGCTTGATCTGATTTGTCCTGGAGCTGATTAGATTTTGGAAGAAATCCAGCGGAGGAGAGGGGGTTTTATTAAGCGCAGTTTTTGGTTTTTATCAAATATTTCTGAAACATCGGCATATTTCAAATACATAAAAATACCCGTCCAGATGTGAAATTATTAATTAATTATGTTATATGCAATTTTATGATACGATGCGTAACTTGGCTGCAAAAACAATTATTGTAATGTAGAATTCAAGTGTACAATATCTAAATAACGATCAACTTTTTTGAAGATAAATTAAATTTCAATTTAAATTTCATAAGATAGCTCCTGTTCCTGTTGAAAATATATGCATATACCAACATAAATTACCTCGCGATTTAAGAATATCTATCTTTCCTGACCAAACTATAGTAAAAGAAGACAATTACACCCAATATTGCAAACACAAATTGACTATAAAATGGAAAGAGTCTTCCTCAATTTTGTATAAACAATGAAAAGAAGCGTTATAATTTTAGAAATTCAGATTTTGTTTATTTGTACATTTTGATAGTGATTGGTTTTTTTACACTTTTCATATCCCGGCACTGTTTGTGAATAATTTTATAATGTTCTTTTTTCGCTATTTAGTTAAACTAAAATAAAAGTATACCGAGCTAGTAGCGTAGTGGTGACACGACCTGCTTAGCATTCGGGAGGCAATGGGTTCGATTCCTGTTATCGTCTACCTTGTATGACATTTTTTCAGGGAGTTTTCCTCATACACATGTAGCGGCATGGTTACTGCATCTAGGCACACCGTGTGCGGCTACTTGGACGAATGCTGAGGTAGTATCCCCCCAGGTACCCTAACTCCGTTCCTTCCGATCTTATCCTGACCACACCCATCCTTAATTCCACCATGTATATATACGTAACGTATGTATGTATGCTGGGAATCCATGATTGCGGCTGAAGGAGCTTGGAAAGATCAAACAGACCGCCCTCCCTCTTGAGGAGGAATGGAATACATGACCTTTCCTTTCCTTCAATAAAAGTATTTACACAAAGACAGAGTATCTTCTCTAAATAAGTGCAAATTAGGAGTGCTTATAAAAATTATATATCAACAGTAGAAAACAAGTCTTTTTGGAGCTTTATTAACTGCAAACGAAGTTATTCTCTAGGATTCTAGGGGATTCTAGGTAAAGCAAAATATTTAGACGACTCGTTTACTTGTCGTCAAGATATAGTTAATGCTGTCGCGGAATACTTTAGTAGGGTTTATTCGTATCTATCCATAAGGATGTGCCTCATTTTCACACATACAATACCTATCATTATAGTTAAACATATGATTAATGAAGTATCTATGTTCTGCTATTAGTGAGCTTCAAACTTATATACCTTCAGTAGTGAATGAAATTCCAAGCTTCTTGGTACGAGATTGTGTAAATGTTTTTTCAGAACTACTAATGCACATATTCAAGATGTCAATCAAAGCTAATACGTTCCCAATCTTCGGAAAATTGGCAACGTTTGTGCAATCTTAAAATGTAGATATCCTAGTAACGTTACTAGTTATAGGCCGTTAGTATTTTAAATAACTTCGGTAAATTACACGAAATCGTTCTATATTCTACAATTTATCCAACTATTAAAATGCTCATAACCTCTGCTTAACATGGATTCATGGAGTGTAGGTCAACAATTACCAATTTAACATGTATTACGCAATTTATTACTACCATTCTTGACAACCGTGGTCAAGTAAATGTCATTTACACGGATTAAGGCATATGATTCGATCACACATGATATTGTGTTGGCCAAATTAGATGACTTTGGGTTCAGTTAACCTTTGCAACTCCTATCAAATGATATATACATAATCAGCTTCAATATGGTATTTGCAACAGATACATCTCTTTGCTGGTAACTGCTACCTTCTGTTGCTTCGATCGATGATTGTTTTAATTCAGCAGTAACTCCATGCCCTTGATAGTTGGTGTGCCATAAATGGGTTGTTCCTAAACATACCTAAGTGCAAAGTAAACACTTATAGTCGTAAATCTAAACCAGTTCTATTTGATTACTACATTATTTCAGTTAAAATATTAAAGATCTAGGTGTTTTATTTCGACAGCGAGTTAAACAAATTCCGTACCTTAAAATTCAGAAGACGTAAAATCGCTTTAACCTTTCTTTACAACATGTTGCACAATCTAATTCATTGTTTTGACTTACTGTCACTTATTAGCTTTCAAGTTGCGTCCTACTGTTCACGAAATAGTAAAACTTTCCATCATTCTATATCTAAAACAAATATATTATATAGATCTAATGCTATTAAGGTCTTTCATAGTTTGTCCAGTCTTGTGGATATGAACAATTGCGCCCTGAATGATATTACGTAATTGATTAAAGCTTAGTATAAAATGCATTATTTCATTTCTTGTAATTTCCACTTTGTGGGATGGAAAGGTCATGTGCTGCTCTACACCAATCCTATGATTTTTAAGAACATAAAGAATCTGCTTTATGATGTATTTGGTTAAGAGATTTATTCACTAATATTCCTTGAAGCGTGCATGTTGTCAATAAGTACATAAATATGTTACTAAAATGTTAATTACTTTATAAACGCGTAAATAATAACATACTGTCATAAGATCGTATAATTGTTTGTATTATGGAATCGTGAAAAAAATACCACAACCTCTAAGAGTGTATAAACCATTCACCATTCTGACCTCCTCCGGCAGGTCATGAAACATTTTGTTTCTGTTTTCAAAATCTACTGAAAAAAATTTAATGTTTGATTGCATTTTTGAAATAGGACCTAAATGATACATATCTTTTCATACCAACAACGGTTATTATTATTCGCTTTTGCACAATAAAAACGTTTGCAGATAACTTGAAGAGCACCAAAATATGATACCATACGCAGCCCAGAATAAACTTGCGCATAGTAATATAACGTGTAATGCAGACCAATTCCGCATTCGGTAACACTAATTAATTTCTTTATTAGGCACGTAAATAAGATTTCCAATTCAAATGTTGACCGAGATACAAACCGAGATATTTTGCATTTCCATCGCTTGAGGAGAGAAATGAAAAATATATAAGAGAATGACATACAGTACATTTTTTATAATTTAGAAATAATCTAATGAAGTTAAAGCAATCAGGTAAACAATAAAATTACTCAAATTAGAATTAAGGAGCTATGCGCAATTCTACAAATTGTAAAAAATCGTCAGAAAACCCAGTTTATTAAACAATAAGCAATTTTAAAAGTATGTACGTTTACTTATAAATCAAACAACAAAAAAAACAAAGAAATGAAAAGGTTCAATGTGCAAATAAAACAGAGCACCATGAAGTCTGGTTAAAGTGCCTACAAAATTATAAAATCTAGTAACGGCAAAATGAAAAAAGTTTAACGACACATAAATATACTAAAAAAACACACAGTGAAATCACACCTACAGTTGTGTCATAAATGAATCGATCTATTTTTCACTATCGCTAAATCGACTTATTACTTACCTCATTTGACAACTTTTGACAAAGTTTCCCCAAGATCCGCCATGTCTGTCTTGTCGTGTCGTGTGTGTATGTATTAAGCTTCATTGCTCCTAGAGCAGATTAGATTTCGGAAAAAATTCAACGGTTGTGAGGTCGGGGGAGAAGATAATAAAAATACCTACATATAAATCTTTAACATATTGATTAATTATATTCTATGCAACTTTTTTGTCAGGATGCGTAATTTGGTGTCAAAAAATTCCTAAGGTGGAATTTAAGTTTATGTTCAAATATTTTCAATATATGAATAAGGATCAACTTTATAGGAAAATGTGCGAACATACATTTTAAAAATAATTTGATTTTGCATAACTTTTCTTTATAAAGTTTCTTAGTACAGAGCCAAATAAGTCTAAAAATTTATTAAATAAGATTAATAGTATATTATGATATAAGTGTATAAGAGGGCCTTTAAAGCACGCGCGACATATCTCAAGGGCTTTAAAGGTCTCTTATGCATGCATATCATACGCTATTTTCTATTACGAATGCATCATAATCTGAAATAATATTTTTTCAGAAAATAAAGAGCTTAAAAATGCGGGAATTGAATTGAATTCATTCATTTTGATATTAGTAATTTAAACGGCAGGTAAATATCTAGGTAATAAAGGTAGATCAAACGTTTCTATAGCAACCTTTCAAAAAGTAGGCGCATTATAAACATTATTTTATTTTATTTTGCCACCATAATGTTCTTTATACGCCCCCAAATGCGGGCGTAATATGGTCTTTATAGCACGGAAATGTCATTGATGCTAAGCAGCATGATTGACAGGAAACACATGACATGATATATATTAGCAATATCACAGTATCTTAGTAACAACAAATTAGCCTACTGTCGACTTTATTTCACTGCATTTGCATTTAAAAACTTGCCGGAAATACTGAATCTTTTTAATATTTTATTCCAGTTTCATGGCTTTTAATATTCCCTCGAGCCATAATCTTCTGATTATGCCCTTAATACATAAATATCTATTACGCACGCTCCAGCGTACGATAATCGTTGATTAGGATGCATGCGTAATAAAAAAATGCTTATTATACTGTATTATACACATTTTATAGCAGCAGACGGCTTTAAATTTTTTTTCAGTTTAGCATCTAGATGTCTATAGGTTATTGTTTTTGTAGTTACCAGAGAAGGTGGGGAAAGTGGAGACTCAATGTTAAATTTGATATACATAACAAAGCCCTCACACAACTTGGGAGGAAGTATTTTCTACATGCGTCCAAAATTCAATTGTGACGTTACTTCTATTTTGAGATCGTTCTACTTCAAATCATGCGTCTTTATTTAACACTGCAATTTACATGATAATGTCAGGTTGCGATGACGCACCCTGTATGTAGGATGTTATAATGACGTGTATTACGTTTTTGAGTACGGCTGTATTGAGTTTGAACGAAAAAAATTTTTTGTGTGTATATAATGTATGTGGGTGTATGATACGCCACTGGAAATGTAGGAGAAATATAATTCTGTATGTAGATACGTGTATTTGAATGTTATAGAGGCTTTAGTGTTGGAATAATTAGATTCTGATGAATGTAAATGTGAAGAGAAATTTGTTGATGGGACGATAATGCTTTCCACTGTATTGCTTCTGTTTTGCTGCCGTTAGAATGGAATGTTTGAAGATAGATGAGTAATCTTGGTCAGAAAATGTGAAGAATAAGTGTAGAATGTTTTAGAAAATATGTAGAGAAAGATTGGGTATGTTTAAGTGTTAATTTCAGAAAGTTTTTGTAATGTTGTGCAATTGTTTTGAGAATATGTGTATGTATATGGAATTTGAGACCTTAGACGGTACTTATTTTTGCAAATGTTGCGGAACGAGATCGAGCGCAGGTTGGAGATAACTGTTAAAAATTGTGTAATGGACCAGAGTGGCTACTGAATGAATGTGGTGACGAAAATGATTTCTTCATGAAGTAATTGTAAAATTTGTAAGTGAAAAGGAGGAAGCATCGATTGGAACTATGGAATTTTGAATGAATACTATTGGAGAATATAACGCGGAAGGAAGACATGTTTAAAGATGGATGACTGAAGTTATAAATAGGAAAGTCAGAGATTGACAAGGAGTTAAGAAGTTAGCTTTTGGCTTGTGAGGAGAGCTCGATGAGACGCACGCGAGTTAGTGTGGATAGAATGTGATGATGTTGGAGTATATTTGTGAATTTTAATGAGGCAGTAATTGTTTAAACAACTGCGTAACCCGAACCGGGGATGAATCGTAAAAGACATTCATAAATACAACGATAATAAAATTGAAGTTGAAGATAAAAATTAGTTTGTTTATTTTCAAGAAAATAATAGTGCGTAAGCAGATTTGAATAAAGATAACAGATGTTATGTTAAAGTGTTAAGTGCAGCGCGTGTCCTTGTAACGAGATTCAGCTAAAAGTATTTATGAGACCACCTGTTAAGTGAACGAAGTTTATTTCTATAAGGGACTAGATTGGTGTAAAGGTTGCTAGAAATTTTAAAGAGGCAACCAAAGGTTTACCGTTATTACATGTTTGTGGGAGTAATAACCTCGCGTAAGTGAACTAATCGCGGTGCACAGAGGAATAAGTTTTGTTGAGCCTTTGTAATGTGCGTTCATGCAATTTAAGGATTACCAATGGACTACATAACTGGTTTACGGAAGAAAGAAGAAAGAAAATCCAAGGATTAATGGACAATTGTTAAGTAAGAAATTAGATTTAAGGAATTTTTAAGAACTCATTTAAGCCCGATTATCTTTTTGTTAGTTTACTTGCGTATGGTTGTTTAAATTATTAAATAGTTTTGAAAGGAAGAGATAATCGTTCTTGAGTCGTATTGTATGGTTTGTTTTAGTAGTAAGAAGGCAAAGTGATACTTGGTGGTTTAACTTTCAACCACGCTGATGTAATTTATGTAGATATTTGTGTTTTGTTTATTTTATGCAGGACAATATATACTTATCGTTAAATTTTTATTCTGTTGTTTATTTAACCAGGTATGAAACACAGATGTAACATTTACTTAATTGGTGATCTTGTTTTGACAATTTTAAAAGTAAGCTTTGCATATTTTAATTTTTGGAATTTTCAGATTTAGGAACAACCTGAAAGTTCATATTAGCCAGGTTGATTGCAAAATTTTATGTCAGTTTCATTAGAGCAATGCACTATTAACAGATCAGCTGTTAGTTTAAATTTCATTAAGTATAATAAAGTTGGAGTTTTGAAACCTTAAATGTTTACGAATGTCAAATACGATTCAAAAGTAAAGTAAATTTAAAAGATATCGTTCATGTTAAGAATTTTACAAATTGATTACCGTTCATTGAATGAATTTGAGTGATAAATTTTATTTTGGAAGTTTTGGTATACGAGGTGTATTCAAAAGTTTTAATAACCTGGGTAGTACTAAATTTATTTGAGTTTGAGTTGAATTGTTTTGGACGAGTGTTTGTTTAGAACCCTCGTGTGAGAGGTTATCGAGTAAGCACAATCCTACTTTCCACAATCAAGTAGGGTTAATTAACATCCAGCTTAAGACAATTATATTAGCAAAGTTTGGTGGTGGCGCCTAGAGACATATTTTCCCGAATTGAGCTATTTGAGTATAAGTGTAAGGTGTTTGAGCATATTAATCATTCATTTTACTTATTATTTCGACCACGCCCATCTCCCTGTTAGCTGGCTTGGCAACCCGCTTACATTAGTAAGCATACACGACGCCTAGTGCGGTTTGGATGTGTAACATAATTATTTGGCGCCCACCGTAGGGCCTTGAGATTGAACGTGACTTAATTTTGATGTTTGATGAAATATTGTAGTAGAATTTTGGATTCTGAAGTTTAGATTACTGATTGTTGACGAATTATCGATTGGACTTAGTGAGATTAGTGAATGTTGAGTCGTATGGCAATTTTTTTTTGTGAGGAGACAATTAGTGTTTAAGTATTTACATTTGTGACTTTGAGTTTTTTGTGTGTTAAGTGAATTCCTTTGTTCGGAAAGATATTTTGGTGGTATTAACGAGTTGTTTAGGATATTTTTGAAGTATTTTGGGAAAACCTTTATTTGTTAAGATGGGTTATAAGATCCATATTGATCGTTTGACATTGAATGAGATTAAGTAGAGATAGCTATTAGGGAGGTGATGCTTCCTTAGGCATTACGGCTTTACGAAAAGCACTTAGGAATATTTATAGTGAAGAAGCTGCGGGTAGGGCAGTACAGACCCCGTACCCATTTGAATTTGATACTGATAGGTTAGCTATTAATGAAACTAAGTTAGAAATTGAGAAATTAATTGATGAATTACAAAGTAACGTGACTATTGAGACAAAATTTAAGTATATTTTTAATAGAATTAATAATGTTGTGGCAAAAACTGATGTAGAAAATAAAGAAAGAGGATTTTATTACGAGTATGGCAATTTTAGTTTCGAATTATGAAATTTTAGATAGGCAAGTAGTAGTTAGGACTCTCGCTAATGTAGGGATAAGTACAGATGACGTGATGGCTTCACCATCAACCAGTTTTAAGACTGAATTACCAATAGTTGACCCTTTAGTAAACGTAGCACCTATTATGACTGTAGCGAAGAGTGTTCCCGTATGCAAGTGGAACATCTCTTTTCAGGTGACATTAAGTCTGTGTCGTTAAATGCATTTTGGAGAGAATTAGTGAGTTACAAGTTTACCGTAACGTTAAAGATGAGCAACTGTTTGCAGAATGTTTAGATTTGTTTACCGGTACAGCACTTATTTATGTCAGGTCAATTAGGAAAGAGGTTAAGACATGGGTGAATTGGTGGAATCTTTGCGTTTGCAGTTCCAGCCAAGTGATTATGATGAGAGATTAATTGAGGAAATTAAGCGACGCACACAGCCGTCTGACGAACCTATGGGTATTTATATTGCGATCATGCGCACATTATTTTCGCGACTTAATGAAGGGTTATCTGAGGATAAACAATTAAGAATCTTATGTAAAAATATCGCTCCTATTTATCAGACTCAATTAGGACTTACCCAAATTAGTACTATGATTTAATTAAGTATGGAAGATTAATTGAAGAACGTATACAAGCGATGGACAGTTACGTACCCCGAGTAGGAGAAAGTCAGATTTGGAGACCGATTTAGCATATGTACGTGAAGTAGAGTGTGAGTGAGTCACGTAATGTTGTGAAGGGTGACGAAGGTAAGGTATCGGAGAGAGTGGAAGTGAAACCGTCTGGGTCCAGAAAGACTATGAATGTGGCGAAACCTTTATTGTGTTGGAATTGCAAACAAGGCAATCATAAGGCAGTTCAATGTCAGGTACCGAAAAGAGTATCTATTGTTATCGATGTGGTAGGGCAGATTTTACCGTTAGGACATGTCCTAAATGTTCACGATTTTCACGTAATCAGGGAAATGGGAAGGAGGCAATAGACAGTCGCATATTGTCTTCCGAAATTTTGTAGAGTCGGCTATCTTTTATAATAGTTCTCGAAATAAGGCAGAGATAACGTTTTCGAAAAATAAAGTTTTAATGGATTATATGTTTGACAATCAGGATTCAGATGAGAGACCATTTATTTATGTTAATGTTTATAGTCAGTCTATGTTAGCACTCTTGGATAGTGGTTCTTCTAGAACGATTTTGGGAATAAAAGGTGGAATAGTTTAGAAAGGTTAGGAGTTAGGTGTAGAAGTAAGCGTGTGACTACGTCTGTTGTGGCGAATGGCCAGAAAGTGTTATCTGTAGGCACTGTGACGATTCCGATTGAAATTAGAGGAAAATTGTTATAATGGATGTGATTATTGTACCCGATGTAAGACATCAGATGATTTTAGGATGGGATTTTTGGAAAAAGGCAGATATTGTACCTGATTTTCGTAGAGGTGAGTGGCAGTTTGAAAGTTTGAGTGAAATTGAAATTTTAGAGACTAGGGATTTAGTAATACATTCACGTTTAGATTTGACTACCGATCAATTGAATTTATTAGACAATTTAGTTGAGGATTACTTGTGAGGACTAAGGAGAAAGAGTTAGGATGCGCAAATTTAGTAGAGCACCGAATTAGGACCAATAGTGAGCCTATTAAGCAGAGGTATTATCGTGTATCACCATTTATGCAGAAACATATTGATGATGAGTTAGAGAAATGTTGAAACTTGGAGTGGTTGAGAAATCGAGTAGTGCATGGGCTAGTCCCATTGTTATGGTCAAAAAGAAGGACGGAAATATAGGTTTTGTGTAGATTATCGTAAGTTGAATAAGGTTACGGAGAAGGATGCTTATCCTATTCCTTACGTTTCGTCAATTTTAGATCGTCTTCGTGACGCGAAGTTTATTTCGTCTTTAGATATTAAGTCTGCGTATTGGCAACTGCCAATGGCGGAGGATTCAAAAGAGTTTACGGCTTTACGGTACCCAATAGGGTCTTTATCAGTTTAAGAGAATGCCTTTTGGCTTAGTTAATGCACCGGCATCGTGGCAACGATTAATTGACAGTGTTATTGGTTCAGAATTGGAACCTTATGTGTTTGTTTATCTTGATGACACTATAATTTGTACATCGACGTTTGAGAAACATGTTGAAGTGTTAACGGAAGTGTTTAAGCGTTTTGAACGGGCAGGTTTAACGTTGAGCAAGGACAAGTGTTCCTTTTGTCGTGACGAATTGCGTTATTTGGGTTATGTGGTAAATTCTACCGGTTTATTAGTTGATCCCGAGAAGGTTGAAGCTATTTTGAAGATCCCGGTCCCGACTACGGCGTCGGAAATTAGAAGAATTATCGGTATGGCATCATGGTATCGGCGTTTTATCGCGCAGTTTTCGTCTATTATCGCACCTCTTACGAAATTATTGAAGAAAAATGTACGCTTTGAGTGGACGGAAGAATGTAGTGAAGCGTTGGATATTATTAAGAATTGTTTAGTGACAGCACCTATTTTGACGTGTCCAGATTTTAGTTTACCGTTTTCGATTCAAACTGACGCATCGGATTATGGAATCGGCTCAGTTTTGACTCAGACCATTGATGGAGTGGAGAAAGTTATATGTTATAATAGTAGATCATTGACGCGTAGCGAACGGAAGTTTTCGACTACGGAGAAGGAGTGTTTGGCGGTGTTATGGTCGATAGAAGCTAAGACCATACATCGAAGGAGTTAAGTTTACCGTTATTACGGACCATGCATCCTTAGTATGGTTACATAATTTGAAGGATCCAACAGGACGTTTGGCTCGATGGGCAGTTAGGCTCCAGCAGTATGATTTTGAAGTTATACATAGGCAGGGTAGAGATCATGTAGTACCCGATACCTTATCGCGATCAGTTCCCGTTATTGAGGAAACGTGTAGTGAAGATAATACCGACAGCGACATTACCGGCGAAGACCATAATGAAGAAGACGATATTGTAGAAGATAAATGGATTGAAAGAATGAAGAGATGTATTGAGAATCGACCGATAGCGTATCCAAAATGGAGAGTTCAAGATGGGAAACTATATAAGCATGTGACGTGTAGTTATCCGAATTTACGTGAAGACGCGGAAAGTTGGCGTGAAGTTATTCCGAAGGCGAAGCGTGGTGAAATGTTGAGAAAGTATCATGACGAACCTACTGCAGGGCATGCAGGAATATTCAAGACATATGAGCGTATTTCGAAATTATATTATTGGCCTAAGTTAAAGAATGATGTGAAACGTTATGTGAATAAGTGTGAAGTGTGTATAGCACATAAACCCGAACAGCGATTACCGGCAGGACTGATGACTCAGCATCCAGTTATCGATAAACCGTGGCAAATGATTTCGACGGATATTGTGGGACCTCTTCCTAGATCTAAAAGTGGTTATAGTTATGTTCTAGTAGTGTCAGATTATTTTACGAAGTTTGTGTTATTTTTCCCGTTACGTACGGCTACGGCCGCGGTGTTGTGAAAAATATCGAAGAAAATGTGTTTTATTATTTGGTGTACCGTTGTATGTGTTATGTGATAACGGATCACAATTTAGAAGTGCAGTTTTAGGAATATGGTGGCATCGTATAATGCCAAGATCATTTTAATGCAAATTATCACCCTTAGGCGAACCCAACAGAAAGGGTTAATCGAGTAATGAAGACTATGTTAGCATCGTATATTGAAGACAATCAGAGAAATTGGGACAAGTATTTAGCGAAGGTGGCTTGTGCAATTAGGACAGCTACTCATGAAGTTACTGGAATGACGCCGTATTTTGCGAATTTTGGTAGAGAAATGAATCTCGATGAAACGAGACATGGAGAACCCGTAGAGGGAAGTACTTTGAATGACGTCGCGTTTGCGAATAGAGAACCTTTAATTGCTAGAGGCAATGTTTTCAGAAGTGTATGATGACATTAAGAAGATAGAATGCAGCGTATATTAGAAGTAAGAAGAATTACGACTTACGAAGTGTGGCGGAAGAATTATGTTTTATCGGACGCGTCGCGTTATTTTGCCGCGAAATTAGCACCTAAATTTATTGGACCGTTTTATATAAAGAAAAAGTTTCGTATCAGACGTACGAGTTATCGGACGCCTCGCGACTCTAGAGGCATATGGCATGCCAAAGATTTAAAGTTCAGACCCTCAGACGATTAAGTTAGATAAGATTTTAGTGAATATATATAGTAGGTTAGGCTATTGAATTAATAGATCGAATTTTTTTGTTTTGTTTGTTCTACCGTCAGATGGTTATTGGTAGGTTGGTCGGAAACCTATCGGGCGTGTAGAGTTGACTATTTCTATTTTCTTTATATCAGAATTTGTCTGTTTTGTTTGTGTCCTTGGGGCACACTTGGCTGTGTAGGGACGGCCCTAGAATTTTCCTACAGCAGAGGCCAACTGCTTGTCGTAAGAGGCGACTAATCAAAGGGGTGTGTCGAGGTAGGGTGAGACCTTGGTCTTGACGGGGGCATTGTTGTCCGCTTTAGGGTTGCTTGTGTCGTTCCCGCGGAGTGTGGTTGTTTTTCTGGTTGCGTGTTTGACGCAGGGTTAGTTTTTGGGTTCTTGAGTTCGGTTGTTTAGTTCCACTTTGTAAATACAGATATAGTTATAGTTACGCATATGCATTTTTTGGATTTAGATTATAATATGGTTATTTTGGGTCTTAGACCACTTTACGGTATAGCCGTCGTATATAGTTAGGATTATTTAGATTAGGGTGTTTTGCTTTTAGGAAGTCTGAAAGGGTCTACTTTATTGATTACCGATTTGTGACGTGTTCTTTTGAACTCTACCGGCTTTGACGTTAGCTTGTTTTTTTGGTTGTGGCTTCACGAGCGGACCTCGGTGAAGTGTTCTAGTTTTGACTTTGTGTAGGTCTCTTAGGACCAGTATTTTGAGTTTTCTGGAAGAAAATCTCCTTGTGGAGGAGGTGTCAGGTTGCGATGACGCACCTGTATGTAGGATGTTATAATGACGTGTATTACGTGTTTTGAGTACGGCTGTATTGAGTTTGAACGGAAAAAAATTTTTTTTTTGTGTGTATATAATGTATGTGGGTGTATGATACGCCACTGGAAATGAAGGAGAAATATAATTATGTATGTAGATACGTGTATTTGAATGTTATAGAGACTTTAGTGTTGGAATAATTAGATTTTGATGAATGTAAATGTGAAGAGAAATTTGACGATGGGACGATAATGCTTTCCACTGTATTGCTTCTGTTTTGCTGCCGTTAGAATGGAATGTTTGAAGATAGATGAGTAATCTTGGTCAGAAAATGTGAAGAATAAGTGTAGAATGTTTTAGAAAATATGTAGAGAAAGATTGGGTATGTTTAAGTGTTAATTTCAGAAAGTTTTTGTAATGTTGTGCAATTGTTTTGAGAATATGTGTATGTATATGGAATTTGAGACCTTAGACGGTACTTATTTTTGCAAATGTTGCGGAAGGAGATTGAGCGCAGGTTGGAGATAACTGTTAAAAGTTGTGTAATGGTCCAGAGTGGCTATGAATGAATGTGGTGACGAAAATGATTTCTTCATGAAGTAATTGTAAAATTTGTAAGTGAAAACAAATATGGCGATGTATTGTAATTACACGCGTGCTTGTATAGAGGAAGCATCGATTGGAACTATGGAATTTTGAATGAATATTATTGGAGAATATAACGCGAAGGAAGACATGTTTAAAGATGGATGACTGAAGTTATAAATAGGAAAGTCAGAGATTGACAAGGGAGTTGAAGTTAGCTTTTGGCTTGTGAGAGAGCTCGGTGAGAGCGCGAGTTAGTGTGGGATAGAATGTGATGATGTTGGAGTATATTTGTGAATTTTAATGAGGCAGTAATTGTTTAAACAACTGCGTAACCCGAACCGGGGATGAATCGTAAAAGACATTCATAAATAAAACGATAATAAAATTGAAGTTGAAGATAAAATTAGTTTGTTTATTTTCAAGAAAATAATAGTGCGTAAGCAGATTTGAATAAAGATAACAGATGTTATGTTAAAGTGTTAAGTGCAGCGCGTGTCCTTGTAACGAGATTCAGCTAAAAGTATTTATGAGACCACCTGTTAAGTGAACGAAGCGTTCTTTGTATATTAAGCCAATGTTTAAGTAACGTTATATGACATTGAAAGTTTATTTGTATAAGGGACTAAATTGGTGTAAAGGTTGCTAGAAATTTTAAAGAGGCAACCAAAGGTTTACCGTTATTACATGTTTGGAGTAATAACCTCGTGTAGTGAACTAATCGGTGCACAGAGGAATAAGTTTTGTTGAGCCTTTGTAATGTGCGTTCATGCAATTTAAGGATTACCAATGGACTACACATAATTGGTTTACGGAAGAAAGAAGAAAGAAAATCCAAGGATTTATGGACAATTGTTAAGTAAGAAATTAGATTTAAGGAATTTTAAGAACTCATTTAAGCCCGATTATCTTTTGTTAGTTTATTTGCGTATGGTTGTTTAAATTATTAAATAGTTTTGAAAGGAAGAGATAATCGTTCTTGAGTCGTATTGTATGGTTTGTTTTAGTAGTAAGAAGGCAAAGTGGTACTTGGTGGTTTAACTTTCAACCACGCTGATGTAATTTATGTAGATATTTGTGTTTTGTTTATTTTATGCAGGACAATATATATTATCGTTAAATTTTTATTCTGTTGTTTATTTAACCAGGTATGAAACACAGATGTAACATTTACTTAATTGGTGATCTTGTTTTGACAATTTTAAAAGTAAGCTTTGCATATTTTAATTTTTGGAATTTTCAGATTTAGGAACAACCTGAAAGTTCATATTAGCCAGGTTGATTGCAAAATTTTATGTCAGTTTCATTAGAGCAATGCACTATTAACGATTCAAAAGTAAAGTAAATTTAAAAAGATATCGTTCATGTTAAGAATTTTACAAATTGATTACCGTTCATTGAATGAATTTGAGTGATAAATTTTATTTTAGAAGTTTTGGTATACGAGGTGTATTCAAAAAGTTTTTAATAACCTGGGTAGTGCTAAATTTATTTGAGTTTGAGTTGAATTGTTTTGGACGAGTGTTTGTTTAGAACCCTCGTGTGAGAGTTTATCGAGTAAGCACAATCCTACTTTCCACAATCAAGTAGGGTTAATTAACATCCAGCTTAAGACAATTACATTAGCAAAGTTTCGATTGTGGTGGCGCCTAGAGACATATTTTCCCGAATTGAGCTATTTGAGTATAAGTGTAAGGTGTTTGAGCGTATTAATCATTCATTTTACTTATTATTTCGACCACCCCATCTCCCTGTTAGCTGGCTTGGCAACCCGCTTACATTAGTGAGCATGCACGACGCCTAGTGCGGTTTGGACGTGTAACAATGAAACACATTTAACACATGCATTGTATAACATTTATAAGCAAGTAGTAATTTATTTCAGGCAAGATACAACTATTTTTAACTACAATAATAATATATTTCACGACAATGTAGATACACAAACGTTGTTTAAACTTCAAGAACTTTGACAGCACGATTATTTCAATTGAGTATTATTAGTTTCACAATGTAAACCGCACAAAAGAGACTGAAAGTTGCAAATAAATTAAAAAATAGTTAATCAAATTCACAAAAAGACAAAACTTTCAAACGCCAAAATGTCAAACATCACGTACGCGAAAACAACCAATAAAAATTGATTAAACTACGTATATAAATATCTTACAACCAAGTATGTATTGTGCAGTACGTACTTGTATTTGTTAGTTAAGGCTGCCCTTTATTATTTTGGAAGGAAGTAAACATCTCAAGATTGCCTATATGAATGTCTACTTTCCACCCTCACTGGTAGTCATCACATATTTAGATTAGAAATTAACTCACGGTGTTTACGTTTCCGATACCTATGAGTAATAGGTAACTTTTTATAATGAAACACAGTGCAGTTTTTACTTGAATTTTTCACTGTATCGTCAATCCAGCCTAATGTCTTACATTTTAATAATAAAATACTTATCTTTTTTGGGGTTTTTAATGGTGTATTTTAAATTATACAATCTAAACGTTTCGATAACACTTCAACAATCTTCGTCAGTAGTAATATTTGTTAAAAATTGTTATTATTATTCTACTACTGACGAAGATAACTATATGTTATCGAAACGTTTAGATGTATAATTAAAATACACCATTAAACAAAAAGATAAGTATTTTATTATGAGTGTTAATTGGAAGTTTACATTTACAGATTTTAATAGTTTTTTTTAAAGCAAGTATTGAAATGATATAAAAGGATATTACAAAATGAGTTATTCATGTTGCAAATGTATCATACAAAACCACAAAACAGATATCCGCATCATTATTGATTACTTTGGTGGTAGTATTAGGTACTTTTAACTTTTACATTAAATTGAAGAACGACGTAATTGTGATTAGAAAACGCAAAAGGTAATATATCATAAAAACTTCTTCTGATATATTTATAAACACATTATCTAGGATAGCATCCATTTTTGTTGGTTTCCTAACTAAAGCTTTTAAATTAAACGATACCAATAAATTATTTAACTGCACGGTTATTTTCCGTTTCGAAATGGATGTTCAACACACCTAAAAGTTTATAATTATACTTAGGTATAAAGTCAAATTGAAGTTATTTAATTTATCAATGAATAGGTAGGTACATTAGTTACCCTATGGGGGGCGATAGCACAGAAAAATACAAGTCTTACCTTTTGTTGCTATATTGCACCACGAATTTCAATACGCAAAACCGGGGATATCAAAATCGAGTTCATTTACGTTAAGACCCATTTTTCAGAAAATGGCTGCACTACCATGAATGTGTGCATTTTTGCATTAAGATAGAATTAAGCAGTACTTTGGTAACGTAAAGGACCCAATTGAGTAAGGCAGGGAAATTTAAAGTCTAAATCCACAAAATCAATTTCTAATTGGATAGTTTCATGTGTAGATAGGCCTTGGATATTTAATAGTACGATATGTAAATTTAGAGTGTTTTCGAACAATTGATACCATTAACATTAGCCAGAACATTCTTGTTAGATGTACGTAAGTTTGTCTCCCCATTTTTAGTTGCTATGCTTATTGGTTCAACATAAAATATATTTCTGCCGCTAGCAAATGGAAGTTGTTTGGATTGTGACATAACACTATTGATAAAAGAGTTTATATTCTACGTGGCATACTGAAAATTAGGTTTCTTATCGGTTCCATTTGTATATGATCTATTCTTCCACTAATGCATCCCATAAATGTTCTATTGGGGATTCTCGTAGGCCACTGTAATGTGGTTATACCCACAGTTTCTAAAAATTTTCGCACTATTGCTGTGTGTGGTCGGGCATTATCCTGCATCAATATAAAATTATTCCCACTAACCTTGCATGACGTAAGACATATTACTGTAAGATGTCAATGTAGATTTGGGCTGTCATCGACCGCTTCACCGGAAAAACATGAAAGGGTGTCTTTCCATGAATTGAAATCCCTCTCTACATTATAACCGACCTACCATTAAAGATTTTGTACTATGTTATTAAATTCTGATTAAGCCTTTCACCAGTCCACGTTCTTTAACTCCACATTACAGTGGCCTACGAGAATCCCCAATAGAACATTTATGGGATGCATTAGTGGAAGAATAGATCATATACAAATGGAACCGATAAGAAACCTAATTTTCAGTATGCCACGTAGAATATAAACTCTTTTATCAATAGTGTTATGTCACAATCCAAACAACTTCCATTTGCTAGCGGCAGAAATTTAACTCCACCATGTTACGGCAAAACCTTGATTCATGTGTAAATAAGACATTTTGACCATTCATAAATAAGGTAAAATGGGGTAACGTTGATAATGGGGAAACAATGATATATTTTCAAGTTTGCCGCTCACTTGCAGTTCTATGAAAATTTTATACAATTTGTGGTGTCTAAAGTTTTGTTTATAGTGCTGCCATGTCATAACGGATAGTTAAAATATTTTGAATGCATTCAGTAAACTTTATATTAGGTGTTTATCTGTGCTATAGAGTACCTGTTGATTTACGTCTACAAAGACTTTGTTTATTTTGGTTTGTTTTAAGGAATACTCACCGTAGTCGATCAAGGTTATTTTCGTAATACAGGTTAATGTATCTTAGTTTGTTTTAATTGTTGTGTGTAATTTGCAAAGAATCATTTTTTTCAGTTTAAGATTGACAAGTGTCAATGTTACACTATCAAAAAGTGTCATTGTTTAGAAATCATTTTTTTCTTTACAGAAATGCCACTCAAAGAAAAACGATGAAGTTCGCAGAAAATATAAAAGTTATAGTGAAGAATCCGTGAATAACGCAATAGGTGAAGTAAGAAGTGGAACATTACGTGATAAGGCGAGCTGCCAAATTATATGGCATAAACCGTCCAACGTTAATTAACCACTGGAAAAATTATAAAGGCAAATACCTACCCTTATGTGTAAATTATAAAGGTTAACACCTTTATGCATGGTGCCAAAATGGATCAGAGAATGCTGTGTATAACTGTTCTCCATCTGAATGGTTGGAGGCCTCACAGTTTGCAGATTGGTTTGAAAATGTTTTTGTTAAGTGTATTGCTGCTTTAGACAGACCAAGACTGCTAATATTTGATGGCCACAATTCCCATATAACACTACCACTTATTGACATGGCTATCAAGCATAATATTGAACTGTTGTGTTTGCCCTCACATAAGTTGTACGTTCTATAGCCAATGGATGTTGGGGTTTTGAAACTGACAAAGACAGCATGGCGTAATGTGTTAAAAGTTTAGAAAGTGGATTAAAAAATGTAGACAGGTTTTATTTCCAGTCTTTTAAAAAAACTTAAAAAACAGGATGTTTTTCAGGAAGTAATGCGATAGGTGGTCTTGAGGGATCTGGAATTTATCCCTTAAGTAAAAACAACATATTACAAAAATCTATCTCATCTACATTGCTTAGTTCTTCAGAAAATCAAATGTAACCAAGCACTTCCATGGCAGAGTGCGAAAGTGAAATGTCAGCACCCGATTTTGTAGGATGCAGTCAAACCTCATCATCATCTCCAAAACCTGAGAAATTAGAAGATATTACCCCAACTAAAAAGTTTGAACTGTCTCTAATGTCCGTGGTAAAACGCCAAGAAAGCAAAACAATAAAACAAACGTGTAGTAGACTCGGAAGAAAATTTACAGAAACATTAACCGCTGCAGAAGTTAGACAGAATAATTGAAGATTAATTGTAAGAGATTCCTGAGAAGCGCATGTAGTAAAACGGGAAGGGACACGATAAAGAATGAATGCATAATGACGGAGTGTGGCGAGGAAAAGACGATGATGGATAGATATAAAAGTAGTACATTACGTTGGCTTGGACACATTGAGAGAATGAACAACGCAAGATTAACGAAGCAAATATCGGGTGTAAATCAAAAATATGTAACTTTTGAACTGGTCGTTAGATTTTGTTAAAGATTTGATGTGTTATATTAGAGCCAGTCTAGGATTCTTTTTACATAAAAAACAATATGGCCGACTTCCGGTTTCACCGGAAATTACACAAAAGTAAAAAATTGAAATGGAACAACCTGTACATTTTTACGTTTGGATTTTAAGGCTTCAAATACATACAGTTCATCTCTCAAATGTCAACTCAAACGCCATTTTATTTTGACAGAGTAGGCTTCAGGAGCATGTTGTGTTAATAAAAATTAGAAATTTAAAAATTACTGCTTTATTTAGAAACTAAGGAAATTACTATGTATATCGTTTTACTGCTACTTGAAAAAGTTATTTAATATACAGGGTGGCCCATGTATGTTTCTATTGGGAAAAGTGAGTTTCAGTTAAAAACCTGTAATTTTTAAATTTAATCGTTAAAAAACTTCACAAAAATTAATTATTAGGAAAAATAATATTGTGGGGGAACTTCTCCGTCAATTATCTATGATTTAGATGACGTCATAATGAACTAAAATTAAAAAAATATTTTAAAAAATAAAATTAAAATGGGGCCCGAGTTGAAATTTGACAGATGAACTGTATGTATTTGAAGCCCTAGAATCCAAATATGTAAAAATATACAGGGTGTTCCATTTAAATTTTCAGCCTTTGCATGATTTCCGGTGAAACCGGAAGTCGGCCATATTGTTTATTATGTAAAAATCCATAACTGGCACTGATATAACCCACCAAAATTTTAACAAAATCTAAAGACCCGTTCAAAAGTTACAGGGGTAACACCCGGTATATGTGGGTGAGGTTAGAGGAAAGGCCGGAACCGCGTAAAACTTGGTTGAATGTATGTATAATAAAGGAAAGAAACATGAGTTTTAAAAATAAAAGGGTATGCCAGAGACAATGTGTGAACCTTGAGGAAGCTAGGGAGATAGGAAAGCATGGAGAAAGATTGTGAATGTTAAGTTTGAAGAGAAGGGTGAAACAAGTAAAGAAACACCACAGACCTAAAGCCTAAAAAGTCCGTTACAATAACTGACAGTAGCTCAAATAGTAATGCTAGGTTACAACTCGATGATGATATTTCAATAGATGAAAATAATTGTAGTGAAACAGAAGCGAATAATCGTGATGAAGCAGACGAAGCTATGCAGGTAGATGTAAGTAGTCAGAAAACAGACAAAAATTCATGGCAATTTTTGTTAGATTTTCCTATTCAAGAGGACAAGCAATAAATACTGAAGACTGCATATGCATGTAGGAAAAGTGTTGGAAGTAAATGGTAGCGAAATACTCTTCAGCTTTTTGAGAAAGAAGGAAATATGTTTTGTTTGTCCAGATGTGCCTGATCATAGTCTAATTTCTTAAGATGTTGCTATGGTTCTCCCCGAACCTAATATTGGAAGGGGACTACATAACTTTAACATAAACTTTATTCCTTTAAATTATAAAACGATTCCTAAGATGAACTAAGTTGTAATGTTACAGATAATCCAAAATTATATATAAAACTGCTATCTATGTCAATGTTGCAGTATATATTAAAGACAAGTGTCATTATTTATCACAAACATTGATATATACGGTACTTTCGTAAGGGTGTCAATGTTTTCCTGGGGGGGGTAACATTGACACTTTACACTTAAAAAAATAATATTTCATTTTATATCATGTACATTATAAAGAGGATAGATGTACCTTTATTTCACCACAAAAGCAGCGCTCTACTTAATTGCCAAGTGACAAAAAAAAAAAAATTTCAAAGCTATGTCAATGTTACCCCATTTTACCTTATTCCATTCTTCGTAATTTTCAGCGAAATATTTGCTAGCACCACAATGTTTGGGCAATAATTTAGGAGCTTTGGCAGGTTTCAGGCTTTTAAATTAACTTCTTTTAGACGTTTAGATACCGCCTTCTTACTTACTCCAACACCACGAATTTGGCAAAAATCTTGCAGAACATTTAACATAGTGTTGGATCGATTCCATAAAATCTGAAATCTCAAAAAGCAATCTCACTTGAAGAACTTTTCCAGGATGGCCAGAAACCTACCTTCCAGGTAGTACTTCTTGTTTGTTCACACTTGAGGATCGCTCTACGAGCAGTTGCTTCATGAACTCCCACTACATGAGAGGTGCAACATTTACTACAGCCCTCGTTAACTAAAGTAATTAATCTTGCTACTTGTTCATGATTTATTTTAGACATTTTATATAATTTTAGTCACTAAAACTTTAATTAATTAATGACACAACAAGGGGTTAAATACGAACGCATTCAACAAATCAATTGCTATGGCAATGGCACTTGTTTTTCAAAGCAAAATGATCCTACAATAAAATAAATTTGTGGGAAAAACGGAAGGTTTCTGCAAAAATGCTGCAAGTCAGATAAATTTAGAGACAAATCAATGAATAAAAAAACAAAATGCTTGTAAAAGAAGCGTTTTTCGTATAGAATGTAAAGCCAATGACGATTAACCAAGAACAGACCTAGAATTCCATATCATTTTATAAGGAATTGTTTTGCTCCAACATAATATAGATTTCTGGCAGCTACATAGGCGTATATTTCTGGAGGGAAAAATAAACAATAAAAACAACGCTTATACCATATATTTTTTTTATTAAAAAGTTGTAGTAAAATGTGTAACAGTATTTACGCTTCAGGTTAATAAGCAGTTAATGCTACATCTATGATTTGTTTACTTTCCATTGAATGTAAAATTATGACTTAAATACTCCATTTATCTACAAACTGTCACCATTATAAAACTTAAGTTATACTTATTGTCACTGTAAACAACAAATAATAACGTTGCAATTGAATTCTGCTGGCTTTCAATTGATGGAAATTCATAACACTTAAATGAAACAAATAGTTTCTAATTTCCACAAAGTTTGAGAAATTAGAAACTATTTGTTTTATTTAAGTGTTAATAAGATTGCACTTCGAAAAAACACTACAATAATAATCAGTAAAATATTGTCAGAATAAGATGTTGTCAATTATGGTGGCAGCCATCTTTGTTTGCCATTATGTTGGGACATACACAATGGTAAACAAATACGTATATTCTTGGTTAAACGTCATTGGTGCAAGCACTTTCTATATCAATGCTTGATTAGCACACAGCATGAGTCAATAACTAGGAAAAAACAACAGTTTTTCTACTATATCTAGGAAGCTTTGAAAAAAATTCCACCGCTTTAATTTATTTTCAAAGCAATCAACGAATAAAAAAAATCGGCCCACTGGTTTGAAAATTATAAGGCATTAAAGTTACGTCAAAAATTAAGTGCGTTACTTCTTTTGGAACTGAGTGAATTTAAAATTTTTGTTTAAAAAATGAATAGATTTATTGTGACAAATAGAATCGAAGTTTGGTTAATTTTCATAGCTTTTTGCAATTATTCTCCTCAAGCGTAGTAACATATTATTTTTGAAATTCAGTCAGCCAACGAAAGCTGACTCAACTTGTTATTTTGTTATCTATTGTTTACATGATTGAAGATAATGTTGCTTGAAATGTGTATGCAAAATTGATGTATGTTTTTTACTGTTCCTTCGACATGTGTAAATATCAGTAGATACTCTGCACGAATAAATTTATTATTATTATTATTATTATTATACTTTTGCATATATATTGGAGTTAGTTAAAGCTGTGCTATCTCAATAGCACTGCAAATAGCAATATGTTCGTATGTAAGAAACTTAATGTGTATTCAACAAGTAAATGCACTCAAGGATCCTAACATATTAATTATTAACATAAATTCATTGTAGTATGATTAAAAAAAACACTTTAAAATTGTTAATATAAATATAATCAAAACAAAGTTAATAACAGTGTCTATAAACATTTTGATCTTAATGTTAATTACATTCTATGTACTTACTTTAACAGTAATGGTAAAAGGTATTATAATTTAGAAATGATGACAATATACCATTATATCCCTGCAAGTGAATAAATGACCATAGCCTGTAATAAGTATTAATTATTTTTTCTCATAAACTTTTTTAATAGCATTAGATCTGCATTGAAACTGTACATTAGTTCAGTTCCATTAGGTTACATTTTTAAAACTAAATTCATATATGTTAAAATTTACTATGCTTATTTTACTATACTTAATTATAACCAAATTAGCCAGTCTTATAACAACATGAAACAAAAATAAAACCACAACCTACAAATTTGGTATTAATATAAATGACTATTAAATATGGCATACTGTTCAACCTAAAAGAAATAATATATATTATATGTGTGCTATGTTGAATTTTAAATTTCCGCGTCCTCCATGTGTTGAATTGGTATTTGGGTGCTGGCCCGTGTTGGAGTTGTAGTAGTCACTAAGAGAGTGCTTACTCAACCTTTCGGCAAGAACCCACTTGCCATCTTTAGGGATATGTTCAACTTTCGGCTGCTGATGCGTGTATGCAGCAGGCGAAAGTTAAACGTATCCTGAAGATGACAAGTGGGATTTTGGCAAAATGTAAACAGTTTATTAGAGATTACTACAACACCAACACAGGCCAGCACCCGAAACACCAATTCAACATATATATATATATATATATATATATATATATATATATATATATATAAATAATGTATGTATGTATATACATTCATTTTCATTTTGTTAAGATTTCAGATATTATCAGATATTACTTTTCAGTACTTTGGACAAGATAAATAATTTTACCTATTTACATAGAATAGACAATCACTTTAACATATTCTAAATTGTTCATGGAAGAAAATGATAAATAATTGAATACTTTGACTAGAGATTTCATACCTCAATAGAGAAAATTAATTGATAAATTGGAATAATGCAATTAATTTTTCTTTTAACATATTTATTTAAAATGCAAGATAACTTTTTTATTTTTTGGATTGCTTATCTGAAATCTATATATACATATATGAACATATTAATAAAATCATTGTTGATTCAATATAATCTTTAATATTATCACTAAATTAAATTAAAAAAATTTCCAACACTTTACTAGTGCGAGTATAATTTGGCAAAATTTAATTGTATCAATATTATTTTTCTAATGGTAGGCCTACCAATAGGTTTGAAATTCTTTTTAAACAAGTAATCAATGCAATTTAGAATTACAAAGTAAGGTAATTTTAAATGTAAGACACCGCTTAGGTGCATATATTTTCAGTTAATAAAAAAATAAACATTAATAAAATGTAGTACTAGAGTGGCCTCATTTTCTTGTGAACTGTAGGACAGTAGAACGGAATTAGATGATAAAACTTAACCGATCATACTACTACTACTAATATTTGTTCCTAATGATTGCATTGTTATTGTTGGTTGTGTCTTCCTAGTTTTTTCGTACGTTTTACTTTATATTCTATGTTCATATGATATTCTTCATTTCATAATCTACATATCACTAAAATAGTTTAATTTTAATTGAAACTCTAGTTATATTTTTGTTTATACCTAATGTATATGATATGCTATGAAATCAATATGGAATCTAGTTTATGAATATGGCCCAATGTGCACTCCGTAGTTCATAAAAAAAACAAGAGCACTGTTATTGATCTCGATAATAATTATCTTGAATTATCAATTTATAAACCACAAAAGTTTAAAGATTGGAAATACATATGATAAGAATTAAGAAGGATCAGTATAGTAAGAGCATAACAAACAATGAGAAATAAAACTATTGGAAGACAATGACTATTTCATTAGAGTAGTGCACATGTAATCTTTAAAAAATCAATGTATATATCGTATTTGTAACTTTTCTTAAAAGATATCACAATGAAAAATAAATTCTGATTTATAGAAATACAATGTAGATGTTAGAACCATATTTTATTCAACATTTTGTATGAGAACAATATGGAATTAATACCTGAAAGTAGCTCAAGTGTTTTTTTATATTTTCACTTGTAATCGCCTAAATCCACAGATTCTTGCTGAACACATTAATTAACCCGAATAGAGTAGAACACACACTATAGGAAAGAAAATTCCTAGAATGAATGTACAAAGGTGGATGTGGGGAATCACACAGTACAGAGCAGTCATTGTTGACATTCACAAAAACATTTTTTTTTAATTGCTACTTTAAATTATTAAGTTAAATCTGTATTAAAAATCTGATTTCCACTAAATTTTTGCTTTACAATGGTAACCGTATTTCTATTCTTTAATCAGCTTCTATATTGTTATGTGATTTTCTCTAAAATTGCTGATAAAACTAAATTGTTGATTAATTTAGACAATCTAAGCTTTGATTTACAACTTATTAGAATTGACAGGGTTTAGAGTTCAATAATCCTACCCCTGATAATGTAATATGAATGTTTTATTAATATCAAATTATTAACCCTTCACTGCATACTGTTGTAAATTTACAACATTTGATATATTTCCCTATAACATACACTGTATATAAAAATAACCCGCTGTTAGCATACTGTTGTAACTCTACAGTGTACCGGTAAAGTATATAGTCCAAACGCAAATTTATAGATGGTGCTCTAGAGGTATTTTACTCAAAATAAGGTATTGTGTTTTTATGTGTCGTCGAGCTCGGACATGTTTATGTATTTTGAGGTTAAAGTGCGAGAAATCAGTGTATTTGCTTGAACTAAAAATAAATTTGTGTTCGTATAGGGTAAGTAGAACTTATTTTTCTTATATACATTTGATATTTTTGTGAAACGTAGATGTTATCTCTATTATTTATTTGTGGTTTTTCTACATCATGCAAATACGAAATAATTTTTAGATGGCATCTAAATATACGGACCAACGTTTTCTTACGGATAAGGAGGATATTTTTGTGAAACGTAGATGTTATCTCTATTATTTATTTGTGGTTTTTCTACATCATGCAAATACGAAATAATTTTTAGATGGCGTCTAAATATACAGACCAACGTTTTCTAACGGATAAGGAGTTGGAATATATTCTAGAAAATTTATCAGAGAGTGAAGATGGGTTTGATTTCGATGATGACGACAGTATTGCCGACCCCGATTTTCTGTTAGATGACTTAGAGACGAGTAATATAATTTCAACCGATAAAAATATTCAAGAAATCCCCGAGAATCAGGACAACGACGAAGTCGCCCCGACAACTTCGAAGAAAACCTCCAAAAATGATTATAAAGGTACATAGTCATTTATATATTTAATAATAGATACTTGGTATTGTCTGTTTGAAAGAAATTGATTTACCTATGTTGTTTTATTTGTTTGATAGAACTTATTTTATGTATTTTCTTATGGATATTATTTGGAAAAACAAGCACTTAGTCCTCAACAAGCAACTTCTTCAATTTCAACACAATACCTTATTTTCCCAAAATGTCTTGGATCTTGAAAGCCCCTATGAATTTTTTAGTTATTTGTTTAGAATGTTTACTGATATTTTCGATAAAATCGTGGAGAAATCAAACCTATATGCTATCCAAAAGGACCCTAGTAAACTACTGAATATAACCAAAAACGAAATCAAACAATTTCTTGGAGTAAATTTGTACATGTCTCTTGTGCATTTACCAAACAGTCGCGCTTATTGGTCTGAAGATTTGGGATTTGAAAAAATAAAAGAGACGATGTCCGTAAACAGATATGAAAAAATCAGGCGGTCTTACATTTTAACGATAATGAAAAACATTTACCGCGTGAAAATCTAGATCACGATCGGCTGCATAAACTAAAACCTTTTATTGATTGTTTTTGCAAGGATATTGAACAATTTTTATCAGTAGATGAACCGATATGTTCTACCAAAGCGCATCATCATTTGAAGCAATACTTCTAATAAGCCACATAAATGGGGGTTTCAATTTTTTGTTATTTGTGGGTGTATTCTGAGATGTATTCTGGCCAGGAAAATGCTCAAAAAAACCTACTTGTAAATGAATTAGATCTTGGTGCTTCGGGGAACGTAGTCGTAAGACTAGCTAAAATAATTCCAAATGTAAATCACAGAATTTATTTCGACAATTATTATACTTCACTGCCACTATTAGTATACTTAGCTAGACAAGGAATCCATAGTTTAGGCACAGTTCGTCAAAATCGACTCCCAAACTGCAAATTACCAGACGAAAAGTCAATGAAGAAAGAAGAACACGGTAAGAGCTATGAAATGGTAGCATCCTGTGATGGAGTAGATATTTCTGGAGTCGTGTGGAAGGACAATAAAATTGTAACCCTTTTATCAACTTTCGCGGGCGAAAATCCTATTGAAACTGTGGAGCGATATGACAGACATCAGAAGAAACATGTAAATATAAATTGCCCCTTTGTAATTAGGGAATATAATCGTCATCTGGGCGGGGTGGATCTGCTCGATAGTAATTTGGGCAGAGTGAAAATTTTACGGCGAAGTAAGAAATGGTACTTCAGACTCTTTTACCAACTATTGGACCTAACAGTGGAAAACAGCTGGATTTTATACAAAAAAAATGCAAAGGCTTCAACTTAATAAAAAGAGGTCCAGCAGCAGCTATTCCAGTGTAAGAAGTGTGCACTGATGGTAGTAAATCATTGGCCAGTATGGACAGAAAAACAAATGCGATGTAAATTTCCCGACTGTAAGGGTTATTCCCAGATACAGTGTGAAAAATGTGGAGGAGCCTCTCTATGTTTTACCAAGAAGAGAAATTGTTCCAAAAATTTTCACAATTAGTTTACATATGTTTCTAATGGAGCTATTTTTACAATGTTTGTATAATGTTGTAATTTTACAACAGAAAGTTTTTGTTTTTTGCACAAAGTTGTAAATTTACAAGTTTCTTTTTGAAAAAATAAACGTCAAAAACGTATATAGAATTTTTTAAATATTTTTCCCACCTATTAGAAACCTCAATAAGCATCATATATTTTATTTTCAAAAAAATAAAAATTCATGCAATGAAGGGTTAATATACGTATAAAAGTTTAAAAAGATACAAAACTTAAAGAATGGTATTAGTGTTAAGTAATAATAAATACACCTACTGGTACCTGTTATTCTTGAATTCATAAAAATAATATTTGTATAAGTACCAGGTATAGGACACATAATTGTGAATTATGGAATTTTAAAAATAAAAAATATAGAACTGAAAAGTAATACAAATAGTAAGTAATGTAATTCAGTTACAATAACTAATTCTGTACATATCAATAAACGTTGAAATAATAAAACTTATTTGGAAAGCAAAAAAAAAAACCTTGGAAGTAATTCTCACTTAATCCATACACATAAATATTTTTAAAGTAAACTACAGAGGTAAGTAATTCAGGAACAATAATATTGGTAACTGCACTAATCGTTTAAATGCAACTTCTGTAGGAAAAAAGAATTGACACGTCAGAATTTTACTAATTTAAGAAAGTGTATCTAATATTGTTTAATAACCTTGTCTATTTTGGCAGTGCTCAAACGTTGGTAGGTGGTTCCATACCACAAACGATAGCTTTCATTACACTAGCAGCAGCTAAAGAAGCATAGGGTTGCCATTCTTTACGTCTAGTACCATCCTTATAATCAGACACCCCTCTTATACATATGAAGCTATCCTTACAATTACCCAAAATTGATTCAATGACAGCATCAAATTCACAATCAAATGCAAGTGCACCTACGTAAGCTGCAAATTGTTGACGCAGTTGATCATCTCTTACTACCTGTCGTCCTGATGCAATTGGTGAAAGATGCACCCTAGGACAACCTTCTTGTCTAAAAATAAAACTAAGTTATTGTTTAATGCAACTAAAATAAATAAAAGACCTTTTTATTGTTTTATCCTGTGGTACTGGATGAGCAACTTCAATTAAATCTCTAGCACCAATACTCATATATAGTTTATCAGTATCTGAACTAGGAGGCCGGAAATCAGGTTCAGGTTGACATGATAAAATATTTAATCCGTCTCTTAGGTAATTAAGCCAAGGAGGAGACAACATATTTTCATTATCTGCAGATGCTTTTAAGTGTACAGCAATTTTTTGTAGATTTAAATTTGAAGGTTGATATGGTTTTAGATCATAGTCATACCCTTTTTCTGTTTTCTTTGCACTTTCACAGTACAAATACACGTATCTGCAAAAAATTTAATATGACATCGAAGTAATGTTAGAAATTGGATTGCTTACTTATCCTTCAGTGGACATGATACTACAACATCTCCCAAGCGCACGTGTTTGTTGTAATCTGTATAATGTGGAACTCCACCAGCAACCCCAACAAGAAAAACATAATCAACTTTTTGAAAGGTTCCTAATAGTCGTGTTGTGGTATTTCCTGCAGCAGTCATAGCTTCTCTAGTATGACCAACAGATGGTAACTTTGTACACACTATGCGATGAGCACCTATATTGCCCAACGTGTACACATTTGATTCACCTAAAAGTAAATTGATAAGTAATAGGTAGATAAAATATCATTAGCGTTTATAAGCAATGTAAAACAAAAATGAATGCAGTGATGCTGTAAATATTATCATGTTCCTTAAAATACATTGCCTTCAAAATACACACAAATAAAAGTGAGTGTATTCAAAGAAAAATAAATGAAATAAAAAAATATTGCCTAAAACTAATGTATTTATTTATGGATGTCCAAAATGATGCATAACATTGTTCTAGAACGTTACATAACGTTGTACAGTAATGTCCACAATGGGATCCAATGGTCTTAAACCTAATCATACATATAAATACAATGAACCATTGTAAGTGATTTCAGTTCCAATGTACACAATATTTAGAGACGTACGTAAATTACAAATAAATATCACCACGTGTTATAAGTAAATTGTTGGATCTTTTCATTAGAGACAATGAAGTATTGTTTAAAAATAACCTTAATTTCTGTTTACTGTAACTAAATAGTAACAAAGGTTTGAAGGTAGTGTGAAGTTGACATATGTCTGGATAACATTGTAATTCTGGGTCAGTTTGTTCCAAAAATATAGCGTGACCTGGAATGGGCTGGAAACACGAATGACTCAATTGCACTAAAAATAAACGGTATAGTTAAAAAAAAGGCCAGTATAAAAGATTTGTCAAAGCTGTCATGCTAATAATTGGAACAGTATGTACAATTACGGCCAGGAAAAGTTACCACTTTAATTTTTCTATTGTAATTCAATAGAAAATCATTGGCGTACGAACTTGATTAAAATGAAAGTGCTGTCACCATAGGCTGTCACTCTGACATTATGATACGCCAATGTAAGTGAACATCATATTGACATAAAAAGTCCTTATACACTATCCAAAAATTTCAAAAAACGATTGCTAGATAAATTAAGTTGTAACTTTTCCGTGGTCACAACCGTACATCTATTTCTAACGAAAAACCGCTCAGCAGTGAAAAATAATATGACGAGCCTCTATCATTAACAAAATCGGTGCTTGTAAGGTTCTTTATCGTGTAAATTGAAAGTCCTGCACGTTTCCCAGAAACCGGAGAGACGTGATTCATAATTATCCAACTTATTTTGTCAAGATGCCTACCGTTCTAGACAAATAATAAAATGGTTGTGTACCGCTAGAAGATGACACTTGCAGCAGTTTATATAAAATTAGGATCCTTTATGTTATTCAAAGCGTTTTGCAATAAAATAAAATTGGGAAGAGGCCCAAAATTCTATATTATTTAAAGTTAACATAATTGTTGTCATTTTTGCTTCATTAGTTATATTAAGGAATTATTCAATGTTTTAAGGTTGTATGGTTGTAATTTATTTTGGTATTTCTGCCACCTAAAAATTAACTGACATTGAAAATTTTATACATTACCAGAAGTACGCGGTCACTTACCCCCACCACTTTATTGTGACGATAACCCCCCACGTCGTGACGTCATTGGTCACGCCCCATCATCCCATATAACCCCGCCCCTTTCCCGACACATTTTTCCAATTTCAATTCCTTGTATTTATGGCCCTTTCGTAATCTTTCACACCTAATTAGGCTCGAGAACCTTTTGGGCAGTTCACCTTTTCTGGCGTCATTTGCAACCATTTGATGACGTATTTAGAGTCATCTGGGCTACTTTACCCTCAACTAAACTCTTTTTAGCAGTGGAGGCCCAGACACAACCCCAATCGCCTTTGGTTGTACTCCACTACTAATCCATACCCAGCTTGTTTATGATTGACTGTGCCCCACTTGCATCTGATTGGTTGTCTCCCACGCTACAACTTGCGTCTGATTAGTCATCCCTAGAGTCTCAACCCCATAGCGTCCAAACTAGGGTCCGCAACTGGCCCCCGAGTCTCAGCCAGTTTGCAATACCCGTAAAAAGCTAGTGGAAATGTTCTGTAATCTGTAATAGGGTCTAGTCGTGGTTGTATCTAGCGGAAATTTAAAATTTGGACTAGCATACCATTTCATAGGGCAACACGAGGGCTTCACAATTTGTCCCAGTCATTCTCTTGTTTGTTATGGCTCCAAAACTTGTCGGTCTTAGCTCCACTGAAAGCCCCCTTGTTCGTTATGGCGGGAAAACAAATTTGAAATAGCATTTTAATACTGAGGCCTCAAACCACCTCACAGGGCTTCGAAACCTGTCCTCGGATCTTAGGCACCATTGCAAGGGCCCCTTTGTTATGGCGGGAAAACTTAAAATTTAAAATAGTTAGTCACGTATTGAGGGTTGCGTTCGTATCTAGCTCATTTAGCTTTGTCAACATCTTGAGGTTGTATCCGAATCTAGGGTTCTTTTTGGTGGTTAACGATCTTATTTCCGGGCAACTTTCTGAAAACTTAAAATTTGAAATAGTAGTAGTAGTAGAAAAGTAAGGCCATACGGCCTCAAAGGACAGCGTTGGTGCTCCACAATTTGCCCCCGGGCACTGGGCCCTTGACTTGTTTGCTTGAGCGTTTTTAATTTTCTACCATTTTGTTTCCGTGTGACTATCTGGTTTCCCGTCTGCAGTGGCATTTCTGATAGTTGGGGTTCCGTCAGGGCTCCCTTTTCTACCGGTTGCTTCAATTAATTGGCTTTCAAAATTTTTACATAACCCGTCAACAAGCAAACCCCTTTGAGTATTGGTTTTTATTTTCAATTTAAAATAGTAACTAATGTTTATAATCATAAGGCAATTGTATTTAGCCGCAGACTTCAAACCTAGCGATCAAGTAAACGCTCAAACACAAAACATGTAAGTCTACAAACACTAATGGTTCATGGGATCTGCTCGAGGTTAAAATCAACTTTCACATGACGTAGGTATAAAATCGTTGTACTTTAAAAGACTTACACTAAAGAAGCAAGAAGCCACGTCTAAAACAGCTACATGTTTTTAAGTTAGAGGCCTTCATATTGAACTTTGTAACAATTTAAAATATAGTATGTTGAACAAAGTATTTTAATTTTCTTAATACAGTACCACGAAAACTACAGTAGCTCACTAAAAAAATACTAAGAAAAACTAAAAAGGCACGTTATTTTTGACTTTTTTTAAACCCTACTTAAACCACAAAACTAAATATAAAAAAATTGTACCTGATATAATTATCTCATTAAAAAAATAAGATAATGGAAAAAAAATTAATCTTATTTTACTCAACACTAGATGTAAAGAGTTACTATAGTCTTCGTTGCATGGGTCAAATTATAAGTACAATTTTTTTTCTCATAATCAAACTCACTAAATTTACATCATAAACGCCAAACAAAAGTCTGATGTGGCCAGTACATGACTTTCTTATGTTAGTGCCTTGTTGCGTTAGCAAAAAGTATCTATGCATGGACGAAGAGACTAGAAAGAACACCTTTTTACACCACACTTATCGGATGCGTCATAACGTGGCAGTGGTCAATCCGAGAAAGGCTATTCTTAATTTATTAATATTTTCGTTTAGACGAAATGTACAAAGTATAGCCTTATTTTTTACTTATATCCACCTAATCAACCTAAATCATAAATGGGCATAACTTTAAATGTTTAGAAGTGTAATTACGGCAATGCAAAACAATTTTAGCATTATAAAATAGTAATGAACTTATAACTTTAACATTTATAATTATACACTTTGCAGAAAATTTTAAGATAAATAATGAATGAGTAATACATTACTATGTATTTCAACAGGTGCATACAAGATTAATTGATAAACAAGTCATTTGATTTTTAATTTGTGACTATTTACAACCATACTTGGACGAGTTTCCAAATATATACAAAGAACATCATACAGCAATATTTTTTACTTAAGGGTGGAGAATTTCCTTCTTATGTGCACTTTACTTTGTAGATGTCGCTGAGTGTGCACATTGCAATTTACATTGGTTGCATTCACCAAATAATAATGAAAGCGAACAAATGATTGTCTATCCCTATTGGTCTAGAAGAAAATAAATATCTCCATCGCAATCTAATATCTGTGCAATTCCGTTTCTTATCATACATACACAAGGAATACGAAACTTATATTTGAATTATACCGCCATTTTTATTCTCGTAAAGAACGAGAGCGCAAACTAATGTCAATAACAGCTCTCTTTTTTGAAGTTCAGTACGCTTCCACGTTGGCGAATCATTAATATAAACCCTTATGTACGGTATGATGGTAATTATAAGTTGATTAAACCTATATGTCATCTTGGGAGAAATTATTTCTTTCTCAAAAAAATTGGCACTACTTTGCTAATTTTTTTTCATTTTCTAGTAATCAAATTTATATGAAAAATGTATCATTCTATACATTGGTTCACTCTCTACATGTGGTGCCAATTGTATGGTATAATGTTAAGTACTTTAGTAGTTGCTCTTGACATTAGAAGTACCTATAATTTGTAATACACTCCACAGCCGTAATCTTGAAGGGGAATGTCTAGATGGTTTTCAAAATGTTGAGAATGTGTAAATTCGTAGAAAACTCGATATCGATTTTTTCCATGAAAACAATACTTTTACTTATGGATTTGTGCATAAGAAAGTACAAATTAGCATTAATTTCATTTTTTAATACAAGCAATGTAAAAACAATACAAATGAATTGTGCGTTTTAAAGTGTACAAAATTTGGATACATAAAGTGGAATCCAGATATGTAGGAATAATAAAGTTACCTGTTATGCAAAATACTTTAATTTGATCAATGTTTTATTTTTCCACACGCATATTTCATTTTGTTTAATGTCAAAAAGTCGATTCCACAAAAATAAATTAATATTAATTTTATCGTTCAGTGACATGTTAAACCATATTTAACATACATGCATGGGTGGATGTTAACGCACCTTTAACACATATGCACTGGGCGCATAAACAAATAATTAGACATTACCCATTGAAAGCAATCTCTAGAAGTTGATGAAATATTTTCGGAAATTATAAATTAGTATAATACGCATTTTTTATTTGTTTTTTTAAATTACTGCGTCAATGAACGATAAAGTAATGAACGCATCTCGAGTGGTAAAAAGCCTCAACATTTTTCGCATAAATTACAGCGCGCGCTTCGCTGCGCTCGCTCGCACCATTAACATATGCTCAAATATTGGGGCTAAGTTATCACTTTAGATACGTTAATTACTATGATGTCACGTTTGATTATTGCATATGGTTGGTTAGTTTTTGTATTGATCAAATTTTCCTTTCAGTCACATTTGATAATCCTAGGATAACATATAACATAGAATTAGTTTACTTTTATGTAACTGGATCTGAAACAGAATGGTGAAAAACATTAAGCATAATTGGTTATGAAGAAGTTTGGCTTTAAAAACATCTTTTTATGAAATTAATCTGCTAAACAAATGAATATTTAAAGCAATCGTATTAAAATTCATGAAACCACTTTCCATTTTTTCATTTTTATTATGCCTTTTTTAATTAAAATGTCATAAAAGAACATTTAAAAATATCTGGAATGCACTATATGTGTAACATCAAAAATAGCTTGCTTGAGTGTAAACATAATTAAGCAAAGTATAATTTCAAAAGTACCACCTTACCAAATCCCGACCGAGGGCCATCGCTTACTGGACTGGTACATGAACCTATTATTCACAATAATTCTTTAAAATGTTTCCCATTAAAACGTTAAATTATTAGCAAAACCAGTGAGGTGTTATATTAATAATACACATCACTGGCAAAAACCAATAGACTCCAAGAGTGTGACTTCAAAAATATGTGGCCAATTTAAATCTCTGGACACTTGAAATTTTGAAGGTTTGAATGTGTTTCTTATGTAACTGTTATAAAAATAAAGTTACGTTTTATAACTGCTTAAATAATTTATTAAAGATTAAATACACTTGTCAACAAAATTCAACTATTTGTTATTTGTTTCTTTTTGTTTATCATATTTTTTGGCCCCTGGTCACTATCTTTTACCAACAGTAACTGCCTTTAAAGTTCAAAATAAAATGACCTAAATGTGTACATCATTTATGAACTTATTGTAAATAAATAAGGCTTCTAGAGCCTATATTAAGTATCTATGATTCTACTTTAAAGTAAAACAAAAACATTCAGAAATAACAGCCTAACAAAAGAATTAATTATAATTAGTCATTCCAATGTTTTATGGTTGATATTGAGAAAAGATAGTGACCAGGGTTTTTTTGTTAAGTATAAAAAAATTTATACTTGACAAAAAAACTTTATACTTGACAAAAAAACCCTGGTCTCTATCTTTTCTCAACACTCCCTCTGAATTGGATGTTCCATGTAAACATCTAATTCCCATATCTAATCTAAATTGTCATTGTTTCTCAAATATCACTCCTTTTGTCATAATATTAGCTACATTTCCGTTGCTTTTAACATATTTCAAATGTATGCTTTCGTTTTTTAAATCTTCATGTATATTAAATAATTTCATATCTATGTGTTTTGCTTCTATCATTTACAGTATTGTTGGTAGCAATCTTCATTGCAGCTAGGTTATCAATCATTATTGTCCATGATTCTTCTTTGATAAATTCTAACTCTTTCAATAGATTTTTTAACCACTCCACTTCTTTACAACATTCTGTAAGTGCCACAAATTCTGCTTCTGCCATACTAAACTTAATACTCTTTTGGTTTTGACCTCCAATAAATCACTTCTCCTGCAAGTTTAAATAAATAACCACTGTAAGATCTTCGATCTGTAGCATCATGAGCCCAGTCTGCATCTGTGTATATAATCAGTTTTGAGCTATTTGTTTATTTATAAATGATTCCGTCATGTATTGTACCTCGTATCTTAATACATACTTGTGTGTTCATATGTTCTTGTGTCGGATTACAACTAATTTGGCTTAAATAACTCACAGCATAACTAATGTCAGGATGTGTATTACTTGACAAATAAATTAATTCACCCATTAATCATTGATAGTTCCTTTGTAATTTAACTTTAACTTTATGTGTACACTTTCTTAAATTTGAACTGTATTTGTACGTGTTCTACTTGTATTGCAGTCCTGCATATTCCACTTTTCCAATAATGCTTTCACATAATCATGTTGATCAATCATCAGTCCTCCGTCTATGTACATTACATTATTATAGTATTAGTGTAATGTTTCCCAGTTCTTTGTCAATGAACATATTTCATAAAAGTTGTTTCATACGTTTTCTATTATCATTTTTGCTATAAAGCACAATATCATCTACGTATACCATCACTATTAACATTTTTTTAATATTATAGTACATACAAAGATCAGCTATACTTCTCATGAATCCCATTTCTATCATAATGCCAATTAAACATTTGTTCCATAGCTTACCTGATTCATGCAATCCATATAATGCTTTCTTCAATTTCCATACATACTTATTTCCGTGTTTATCACATAATTCATGTCCTTCTGGGATCTCTAAGTAAATGTCCTTCTTTAACCCTGGTATACTTAACCAATAAAATATTGGGATTTACATAATCTGGGATTCTTAGATCATATAAAATCACGTATAGTCAGACTAGAAACAAAGTTATTGAAGTAAAACTTTATTTATTTATACATATACATTACAAACGTGAGATTAAGTATGAAAGAGAACATTATTGTTTAAAATATTTTTAGGGGTTAGAGAAGTATTTAGTGCACATTCTACATACTATGCCCATTACAGATATTATTTTTATGTCTAATACATATCATTGTGCTTTTACGATCAATATTTTCGGGGAACGCTGAGCATCTCTTTCTCTTGAACTTGTCACTTCTATGTTGTAGTTTGGATGTGCATTGAGTGCTGCAACATCAATGATGTTGAAGAAAAATGTCATCGGCCATTGTTTACTTTGTTTCTTGCACGTGTATGTCAACACCATTGGATCCAGACGTCAACACTCTTTGTTTTATTATAATGAGTAATGATTTCAGGCTTCCTCTTAGCGTCATCATTGATAGATGCGACGTGGTGCATGGTGCTTAGTAAAATTACGCATTTGTTCTTTTTACGTGCGTAACTTACCATGGATACGTTATTTTGAAAGCAAAACATTGAAGAGTAGACTACACGATCTTTTGAGGCTTGCATTTTTTTCGGAACGTCACGCTTATTCTGACGCAGTGTACCCACAATAGTAATATTTTTATCCAACAGATAAATTGCTATCGAAACACTAGTGAAGAAGTTGTCTATCATGAGACTGAGACCAGCATTATGAATGCCACGCACTAGTTTGTACTACTTCAAGTCCCAGGTTCTCCGGGCTGGTGACCAACATAAACTAAACCATCCAGAGCATAACGAGACTTAGATTTACACATCCAAAATATTTTAATTTCATATTTTGCCTATTTACTTGCCATATATTGAACGAATCTGCATCTACCTCTAAACCCAACGAGTTGTTTGTCAATAGTTACATTAGTATTCGGTATGACGCAGGTTTTGCATTGCTGAATGAATAAATCCCAAACGTAAGACACCATTGCTAACTTATCGGTTTACAAACGGGCATTCCGGGTTCTCTTGTCGTCAAATCTGACGAATCTTCAAATTTCTTCAAAGCGAAATATGGACATTGTGACTGTATATAAGATTGGCAAATTCACTACAAAATAGTACTCTGTCAGAAACATCCCAGCTTCTGTCAACTCCCACATGAATAAGTAAAGCACAGAATGCAAGAAATTCATCAACAGTTACATTTTTCCACGGTTTTCCTTTTGCTCCGTAAACACGTCTCCCCTCTAAATTAGTTCACAACTTCTTGTACAATAACTGGAGTTACAAATAACTGAAACGCTTCCTTAGGTGTTATTGTGTGGTCGAATTTTAATTTTTGTTGGAGGTTCCAAACTCCAATCCAGACCACTTGGACCAATGTAACCACTTGTCGAAGAATTACCAATATCGTCGACATCATCCTTTGAATTATCGTCACCATCATCAAAACTGGATCCAGAATACTCGTCGGAAACCAATTTAAAATATGTGTCTTCTGTGTCATCGTTTTCTGCTCTCGACACATCACTTTCTTCAGAAGGCAGATCATCACTTTCAACTGCCCACTGTGACACTGTTTCTTCATAGACACGGTCAACAAATCTTACGCTTTTCACATTCTTTTTTGACGTTCATAAGTTCACTCAATGCAACTTTTATTACAAATGAATGAAAATTAGCTGCGCCTACTTTTATACATCCAGAGGTAACGCAGGTTTCAACTTGCACAGACACATACAATTCCGCACAGCAGTGCTTGACAAATTATAATAACTATCAGCCTTGAGACTGGTTTTATAGGAACTAGTTGTACACGGGCTTTGGAGGCCCCGTTTAGGTAAATACGGGGTACTAATGGAAAAGATGTATTTTTCGATTTCTAAATATACTTCAATATTTTTTGAATCAAGTGTTTGTTGAATGAATACGTGTTTAGAGCATATCTGAATACTCAAGCCGATTGAAATTATTGTAAGCAAATTATTTAGTAATTAAAACCTTTCCGGGCCTGATCAGGCTTTGTTTAGGCGCCCTAGGGTTAAATGAACATGTAAGTATACTTCTTCTACATCAATATGTTCCAATTCTTCGCAACACTTATGACCATCAATAAACATATTCTTCTTGTTATTACTGGAGAAAAACCTTCACTATCATCTTCGTATTGAATTTCTGTATTACATAGAGCAACTGATGCTTTGAAATTTACCACGTTTCGGTCTTCGTCTTTTTTTCTTGAACACCCATTTTCCTTTAATTATGTCTTTATTGTTTGGTTGTTTCAATAAATCCCAAACGATTTTTAACAAGGTCTACTTTATTGCTTTCTCCCAGTGTAACCTATCTTTACTTTGCATTGCTTGTTTGTAACTTTTAGGATGGTCTTCCATCGTCGTAACGTTTTCTTCAGCATCTCGATCATGGATTATTACTCTTCTCCACGTAATCTTTTCATTGTCAAGTCTCCCTCTTGTATTATCATTGGTGTATCGTTTTTGTTAAAATTTACATTTTTACTTATTAGAATATTTCCTTTCTTTTCATCCCAAATTCTGTATACGCTTTCAATTCTGAACGATATCCCATAAATGATCCCTCTGTTGGAGACCATTTGTAATTTTTTTGTTCGTTATAGTACCAACACCTACAACCGAATCTTCGTAGGTATGTAACATCTGCAACCCTCCCATACCATTGTTTGTATGGTATCTCATTGTTTTCATTTGATGAAGTTTGTTTTAAGTTTTTTAAGTGGCATGCAGTGAGCATTACTTCTCCCCATAAATCATTTTTGATAACTGAATCATCCATAATACATCTTGTAATTTACATTAATGTTTGATTTACTCGTTCAGTTACACTGTGTGGTTGAGGACTATAAGATGCTGTTAATTTCTTCTAATGCCTTAATAGGTATTTTAAATGATTGTCAAAAGACTCACCACCACTATCACATTGAATTAATATTTTTTTGTTATTAAATCGTTTAACTTCCATTTTATTTTCTTTTTTCTGTAATGCTTGATTTTTAAATTTCATAAAATACAATTTTGTGAAACAACTACAATCATCTGTAAATGTAATAACACAAAAATTTCCACCTTTCAAAGTCTGATTAGTGGGACCCATTAAATCTGTGCGTAAAGTTTAAGCACTCGTTCATTCTAGTATGTGACATTTTTGAAAACTTCCTTTGTTGCAGCTTGCATTTAGAACAAGTACTACAACTCTCACTATCCTTGTACCTAATTTTAATATTATACAGTTAGAGCAATTTGTTTGTTTCGATTATTAGATGATATCTAAACCTTGAATGCCATAATTGTCTACTTAATTGTTGTGATGCCAAATGAGTAAAATGTCCTACATTTTGTAATATATAATCAATTCATTGCTTTCCTTGTTGCAGTTTCTTCATCCTTTTTTTTAATATTCTTGCAGTTTGTTCATTTATAATTATTTTACTATTTTCCTACCGCATAGATATCTTGAACGGTTCAAAAGATACAGGGTAGTTTTCAGTTTTGTGCATTTTTGACGAATATTTTTTGTTTCTGTAAAAACATTCTTAAGGCACTTTTTTTAAAGGAATCCAATGGTGTTCCAGGATTTTTGGTACAAAAATTGGTTTTGAAGTTATGACATAATTTGTTCAGCCGTTTTTGAGATATTTGCTATTTTTTCATTTATATATAGTATTCCATGCCTAAAGACAATGAAAACAGCCCATATGTTATGTAAGGTAAGCACACGCACACACAAACAAACTGTCATGCCTAACACTAAAGCTTGTTTCATTCACGTTAAGTAACATTTACATATGGGCTGTTTTCATTGTCTTTAGGCATGGAGCACTTATAAATGAAAAAAATTACAACTATCTCAAAAGCGGCTGAACCAAAATATCAAGTGTGCACATAATTTTAATCATAACTTTATTTTGAAAAGGAATATGCAAATCTATAAAGTGTGATCCATATGGAAAAATACATGTTTATGTCATAGCTTCAAAAATAATGTGTTTACCAAAAATCCTGGAACACCATTGAGATTCCTTTCAAAAAATTGCCTTAAGAATGTTTTTACACAAAATTTTCTTTCTCACAAAAATTGAGCTTGTAACGGGTAGGTTAATTTGTTTCTATCTCCTCTAGAAATCGACGTTTCCTATCAAAATGTCCAATTTCAATCACCTTGTATTCTACATATAATACATTTTTCAGTATAATACTGTTCTGATTTAAAAAAAGTATTATAAGGTTTCCTTTTCCTAAACACCTTAGCTGATTAGATCCTCTGGTACACTTAACTTATATTTCCCACTTTTTCAAAGTTCATACAATTTTGAAGTCGTTATGTGATCTGTTGCACTAGCAAAGATTTTTCTTTTATACTAATTGTGTTCTGTATTTGGTTTGTCTTTTTCGTTACAAACTTTGATTTCGTTCCATATCATATTCTGTTTGTTTACGGTAAATGTGACAGTTTATGCAAATATGACCATGTTTATTACGTCTAATACACTTTCGGTTTTTTCTTCTTTGCCGTTCTCATCTGTATGTTATATCTGTCATTATTTGTTGTCCACTCAAACATTTTTCTCCCATGTTAATTCGTTTTATGAAACAAACTATTTAATCCGTTTTCTGTTATTCAACATTCATCATAATTTGTTCTTCATCAATTAATTTGGTTTTTAACGTTTCCAATTTGAACATTTTCGTCATTTATATAAATTGTTCATATTAGTGGTTCATATTCTTCAGGCAAACCAATTAAAATTATACCTATGTTACTTCTTTCCTCAAAATTTAATCCGTAACTATTTAATTTTTGATTTAACTTCCACTGATTGTGTATGTAATCTTCTATAGTTTCTGTATCTTTTTTATTTCGTTTACGTATTTTTTAAATAATATGATATTAATCTATTTTTGTATGCGTGTTTTTTAATTTTTCCCAAATTTCATAAACACTATCACATTCTATTAATATCAAGCTTTTATCGTCAATATGCAATCACAATAAAGCTTTGTACTTATTTTCCGTTTTTACGTTATCATTGTTTACAAAATCTATGTTTGTTATTGCTTCCTCTAAACCATTAATAAACCTTTTATTCGTATTGCCCACGTATTGTAGCTTCCTTCCTTCGGCCTTCCTTCATCCTGTGTGTTCACATTCATTCTAATATTAAATTAAGGATTCTATATTTATCCCTTATATTCTTCTGGGCCTTTAACCTTTTCTTATAAAAAATAAAATTACGTTTAATAACTGCTTAAATAATTTATTAAAGATTAAATACATTTATCAACAAAATTCAACAATAAAAAACCCTGGTCACTATCTTTTCCCAATAGTAACTGTCCTTAAGGTTCAAAATAAAATGATCTAAATGTGTCCTTCGTTTGTGAAATTACTGTAAATCAATAAGGCTTCTGGAGCCTATATTCAATATACTCTAAAGACCGTCTGATACTAAATTTAGTACGAAATTTATAAACTAAATTTGATCCAAAATTTTATATCTGTCTGACACTATTATTAAATTTTGTAAGGAAAATTGTATTTGCGCCTGTGCAGTTTCGATTAGTGTGTAGGAAATTTTTTTTTTTGCTTTCAATAAAATTAGCTATTAATGCAACATAACCTTATATGCTCTATTTTCATTATCAAATGCATTTTGCTGACGATATTTGTCATATTGTGTTATTACTTTATTAAGTGTGCTTATAAATTGTAACCATGGATACAAAGCTGTCGGTAATTCATTCGATACCGCAACTTCAATAATTCTTACAGCAAAAATGTTATTATTACTTTTAAAACAACGGCGCAATCGACGTCGATGGTGTAGAACACCGTATCGCAACCCTGGGGTCGCGACCCCATGTGGGGTCGCGAAAGATATTTATGGGGTCGCCAAAAAAGTCAACAAGGTCCTGTACTTATCGAATAAGGTTTATGCATAAAATATAATCTCTCTTTACATACACAATTACACAATGTCCTTAAAACGGAGAGAATCGAAAATAATTACGACTGTACAACCTGTCCAGTCCCGCCCGTCACAACCTCACCGCTCCCGCGCCCGCGCCCCCCCGATCTCTCTTTCTTCGTTCAGTCTGTCTGTTCAGTCAGTTCTATCCGCACGTGCGTACTCATCGCCGCTTTGTCGATTGCAAATACATACTAAATTGATATCAAAACACGAAAGATTACTTCTGTAGAAAGTTTTTTTTAGAAGATTAGTGTTCTCGTGGATAACCACGCACACGGTAAGTAACTGTGCACCCATACTTAGATAATAAAGTGAGGCGTCATCGCGGCGCGGCCATGTTGGACGCGTGGGTTCAATAACAAAACCAGCGCGAATTTATAACGTCTATACTTTTAAATTATAATTCATTATACATATTATTTTATTAATGACCCAATATTTTATGAAATAAAATTTATGTTTTATTATCAATAACTTATTTATCGGGTAAGTGTACTCAGCAACTGTCAATAAAAATATTTTTTACGCTTCACTTATGTATTTTTTTGTTTGTCTATTTGTGCTTCGTTGAAAATGAATTTGAAGTAAATCCTGTTACCACGCGAGCATATGACGAAAAATCTAATATTAATCGTTTGGAATACATTTTTATTTATTAATACGTATTTATTATTGCAGTTAACAATGGATAAGTGGCTAATAAAACGCACATCTAAAGATGCAGGTGGCGGAAGCCCTAATAACGCATCACAAATCAAAAGAATTAAACACGTAGTTCTTGACAACAGTGTCGCCTCAGATTCTACAATGACAACTACTGTTACGAGTAATATAAGTCGTGAAAACAATGCCGCCACTTCAAGTACTAGTAGTGTTATTACTATCGATGACAGCAGAGCAACATCTAGTTCCACTACTATAACTATTAGTCATAACAGCGATGATTGTAGTTCAACAGCCACATCTACCTTACACATCGATACAGAGAGTGACGCTTCAACTTTAACTAAACAAGCAACAGCTTCATCGAAGACAACTGGGAAGCGTCAACGCATTTTTAAAGAATCGTACATCCAGTTTGGTTTAAATGTACAGTGTTGAATTTTGAACAACGTCCACAGTGCGTTGTTTGTTCGGAGGTTTTGGCAAATGAGAGCATGAAGCCGACCAAACTGAAAAGGCACCTAGAAACTAAGCATCCACAGTTAAAGAATAAAGATGAATCTTATTTTAAACGACTTGCCACCAAACTAACGTCACAGCAGGTTGATTTCCAAAATACACAACAGTTAACCAAAAAGCGTTACAAGCATCTTTCGAGGTTTCCTTTTTGATTGCCAAAACTAAAAAACCTCACAACATTGGCGAGACGCTCATTTTGCCAGCTGCAATGAAAATGGTTTCGATGATGCAAGGAGAAAAGTTTGCCAATGTACTGAAAACAATTCCATTATCAAGTGACACTGTTCATCGTCGTATCAATCTACTTGCTGATGATATCAAAATACAAGTTATAGATCGCATGAAAGGGAGTCCCTATTATGCTATTCAGCTGGATGAAAGCACTGATGTAGCTAATGTAGCTCAACTTCTGATATTTATCCGATACCGATATGAAAACGACATATGCGAAGATTTGTTATTTTGTCAGGGATTAGAAGGAAGAACAGGCGGTGAAGCAATTTTTAATGCAGTTAAAACCTTTTTGAACTCCATGACATAAAGTGGGAATATTGTGTATCTGTGTGTACAGACGGCGCAGCTGCATTGACCGGCTCCAAAACAGGATTCAAAGCAAAAGTAACTGAGATTGCACCTCACGTAAGCTTTGTTCACTGTATGATTCACCGTGAAGCCCTTGCAGCAAAACATTTGCAACCAGATGTAAATAAAGTGTTGGAACAAGTCGTAACAATAATAAATTTTATTAAAGCTCGCGCATTAAACAGTCGCCTTTTCAAAATGATGTGCCGTGAAATGGGATCAGAATACGAAAATCTACTTTTACATACGGAAGTCAGGTGGTTATCGCGAGGAAAAATACTCCGACGTGTATTTGATCTCAAAGATGAAATCGGAATATTTCTACTTGAACGGGAACCAAAGCTAGCGGAATATTTCTTGAATGAAAATTGGCTGGCAACAGTTGGCTATCTTTCGGATATTTTTGAAAAACTTAACGATTTAAATCAATCGTTGCAAGGGAAGAGTACAAATGTATTGATTTTAGCTAACAAAATAAAAGCTTTTTGTAGGAAAATAAGTTTGTGGATAGACGAAGTCAGTGCTGAAAACTACGAGATGTTTGCATGTTTGGAGACATTTTCTGAAGAAAACAATATAAAGCTCGAAGAAGAAATTAAAACGAAAATCATGATGCATCTTACAAACCTTAAGCAAGACTTGGAAATAAGATTCCCAGATACGTCACACGGCGACCAATGGATAATTAATCCATTCACTTGTGATCTTAACACTGTGAAGATGAACTTAAAAGAAAAGGAGCAGCTGATCGATTTAATGTCCGATGAAAGCCTTCGATCTATTTTCAAAACCACGGATCTATCCAAGTTCTGGATAATGACGGAAAAGGAATATCCACTGTTATTCAAAACATCTCTGCTGAAATTGCTGCCATTCGCATCTACATACCTTTGCGAGACAGCTTTCTCCACATTAACTGCTATAAAAACAAAATATCGCTCCAGACTTAACGTAGAACCTGATTTGAGGGTGTCTGTTTCTGATAATATATCACCAAGAATTAATATACTGACTGCAAGTGTGCAAGCACAAGGTTCACATTAGTTTGTAAAGTTACGTATATGTACCTTTTTTTTTAAATAAAATATTAAAATAATTGCTTGTCTCATTTAATGCCATCATAAATATTACTCGTATGTTAAATGCATATTTTCTAGTTTGCTCTAATATTACTTTCCAAAATAAATAAACTCTTCAATATAAATAATTTACGAAATAAAAACAGCTAACTTCGTTACCTGAACCAACCTTTGCACTTGTTAACTTAGTGTTTTTTTTTCTGGGGTCGCTCATAACTCTTTTTTTAATTTTGGGGTCGCAATATCAAAAAGGTTGCGGACCGCTGGTGTAGAAAGTGGCTGCAACACCGAAACAACAGAAGAGGTATTTTAAATATGTTAAATAATGAGCTCCTACAAGAAGATCTTACTTCGTACAGAAATTTTTTTTGTTTAAGCAGTGATCAGTTTGAACATTTATTATCATTAATGGAAAGCGAAATAACTAAGCAAGATACACACTTGAGAGCACTGCTTCTATTCGATGCAAAGCTTCTTGGCGTGCATGTTTATTTTTATATAATGACGATTTAATCGCAAATAAAATCGTACATAAACAAGGGTATCTTTGATACTCTTGTAACAATAATTGGCACTGTTCCTTGGACCACGACATAATTTAGAAAAATCTTTCGTAACTAAGCTAAGCTTTCGCGGTTTAAAATTAATTGGTTATGTTTGGGCTCACGAAATAAATAGAAGATGCGGCGTAGCATTTTGCGCAATTTTTGTAGGAAATTTATACAGTTTTTAGAACATGTTTCTGGCCAAATTTTGTTGCCAATTTTCTTACAAGATGCGTATATGCAAAATTTTGTACACATTTTCATCATGAAAATTTCATACAAAATTTAGTACAGTGTCAGACGGCCTTTAGATTCTATTTTAAAGTAACCCAAAAAAAATTCTCAAATAACCTAACGAAGTATTAATTAAAATTAGTCATACCAATGTTTTATGGTTGATGTAGAGTTCAAGTTCCATACTGCATTTATTATTGTCATCACAATGACATTCCTATATTGTTGATTTTGCTTGTTAGATTTTCTTGTTAAAAAAATAATCATTTTTCATTTGCATGGATGATGTTAGTTGATAATGCCTTCCCCAACTATAAACAAAAATCTAAAAGAAACAGGGAAGTTTTTTTTTTTATGATTGTGGACCTGAACAGGCTAAATTTGGCCTATCGTGCTAAAGCACTTAGGAAAAAAAAAAGAGGCAGTTATAAGCGGACATCAAGACGTAGCTCCTAACTTCACTATTAGAAGACCACAAAACATCCCCATAATAGTTTTGATTTATTCCTTTAATATCTTTATATACTCAAATATTTTTTTCTTGTTTAAATGAAAATTGTGGTGGTAATAACTTCACAAGTTATGTAGACAATTGGGCTATTTTATTTTATACTTTAAAGAGTAACGCGTAAGGGACCCATTCAAACCATGAAAATTGTAAATGTCCAAGTACTCCAATTAGCCGTACATTCGCGATATAACTACTATTGGAGTCTATTAGAATTAAATACATTTTAATTTCAATTATTAAGACAAAATTGTAAACATGGCAACATTGTTTAAAACATATGTAGTACATAACCTCACAATTATCACATTGTTTATTAAAAAGAAATAATGATTACTCCTCGATTTAATTTAACACAAAAAGAAGACACAGTTACTATATTAATTCGAGCTCCTTATTGTAGTTTAAAAGAGTTGGATATTAGTGTAGAAGATGAAGTATTTATATTTTCTTGTCAGCCGTATTACCTACGTTTACACTTACCTGGTAAAATTATAGAAAATGAAAAGAGTAACAGTGCATTCGACTCAGATTCTGGTGAATTTAAATTTACTTATGAGAAAGTTAATTTAGGAGAACACTTTGAAGATTTACAGTTTGTCACAAAACTTTTAGGTAGAAAAGTTGAGGTCGAAAGTGGCGATCGAATAATTGAAATTATTGGTTCTGAACCAGGGCAGATTGTAAAAGACGACGTTGAAAATGGAATACAGTATGGATTTGCAATGCGGGGAGGTTATAAATTTAACATAATTAGTGGAGAGTTCAGAGATATATTTGAAATTGATCCTTACGAAGTAAAATTTGAAGAGAGATTGCAAATAAGACAGAAATTAGAAGTAAAAGATTTTAATTCTGAGCACTATCTGGCTGATTTATTGGATAATGATGAAACTCTTGAATTAACAAAGTTAAAAGCACCTTGGGAAGGAAGCGCTAAAGAACAAATTAAATTTACAGAAAGCGAATTGGATTTTCTTAAAGATTTATTAAATATAGAGTACAACTTAAATTCACAGCAAATTCTATATTGTCATAATAGTTTGTTGGAAATCCTTTATGCTTACTGTTATGACTGTAGAACAACATGTTTCGATTCTACATGTGAATCGGGATGGACAATATCGAAATTAAGTTCATCTTTATGTTGTTTCGATAGCTTTTTAACTCCTAAAGAAGCTCTCGTATGTGCATTTAGAAGAAGTTTAATTTATCCACTCTATCGTAATTTTAATCTATGTCAGAAAATACTAACAGATTTAAAATTAATTATAAAGCTTGGTGAGCAGTATATAATTAAGTGCTTCATTCATATTTATAATATATTTTTAATGGGGGACAGTGGTCGATATATCATTAATAATCTATTTATAAAAGATTATATTGTTTATATAATGAAATGGAATAAAGAGTTATGGTCTAAAACAGTGAGCAATTTAAATGATATAGTGATAAAAAAAAGTGACTTAGGTTTAGATTTAATAAAAATAGAACAATCAGCAGTTACAGAAAGTGACTTAAGCAATACCTTGGCCGGGTTAAACATTAACAAAGCAGACAGTTTAACAGATTCAGATGATACTTCAAGTGAAACAGAATCATCTGACACAAACACTAGCAATTAATACTGTTATACTTGTTAATAAAGTAGATATGTACTTAATTTTGATTTATATTTACTTACCAACTGTGGTATAACGTACATAAGTTTCTTTGTTTTCTATCATAGCATCCACCGCCAATTTTTCACAATATTGTGCCGTAATTATTGCTATAGTAGGTTGTTTCGCATTTGCCATTGTTGGCATTTGTTTTACAATGGTTACTTGTGTGTCCTGAGATTGCTGACGTGTGAAAGCTCCATGGTCCATTGCTTTCACTAACCCTCTTGTTTGTAATTGTGACATATGTTGAGCTACTTCTTCTTCATCCCAATTATTACCTCTAAAATGTTTTATTAGTCCAAGGAATAAAAAATATCACTAAATTACTTTGATATATCTTTTATTGTGATCGGATTTGGATAAGCTGATTCAATTAACTCTAATACCTTTTCTACGGAAAGTGGATGAATATAACCAAATGAATTTTCATCAGCCGACACTGAAAGAATAATATTCATTGTTGCACTTGCTTATATCAATGTTGACTGATATATACTGTGCAAGAATTACCTACTAAACTACATTTAAGTTGCTACAAATAAAATATTAAACAAACTAATTTGTGATGGTAGAAGTATAAAACATCCATCAAGTTAGTAAAATTATGGATTAAACATCAATTTAATAAGTTTTGTAATTTATAATAAATTAGTGCACTTATCAACTTACAAAACAAAATTTTAAACTGCATTAAATAATTATTATAAGTTTTGTTATGAACAAATAAGTTCAAAGCTAAATATGTAATTAATAATAATTGTTATACTTGAAAAACCTACAAAGTCATATTTTTACATGCAAAAATATTTCTTTTGCACCTAATAATAGTTTTTATCAACTTTTACCATTATTAATTTGGATGAATATTAATTTTTTTTTTCATTAAAAAGGTAATATTTGTTTATTTCAGCAATTAAATTCTCGGTTATTTATATTTTATGAGGGAGTACTACTACTACTTAATGAAGACACACTCTTCTCATTCAATTCTACATGTAACAATATTAACATGTCGTAGAAGACTAGCATAACAAAATTTGGAAAGCAGAGGATTGTTAAAGTTGTGAAAAAATATGAATTGGATCAATTTCTGCAGTTCATGAGGTGTGATAGTTGTTTAAAGAAATTAGAAAAAAAGATCTACATCTAAATCGCCATTGAATATTTTATTGTTCCAAGAAGAACTACACGATCTTGACATGTAGTACAATTTCACTAAATTTTTAAAGTAACCAAACAGAATTAACATGCTACATAATGAAGATTTATGTCGGTCTTCCAAATGATTCGTAAATTACGAACACTGACAAAAAAATTTTAAATTTCAATAGACAATGTGTGGATCAGCTTTTATCAAATTAAAAAGAGAAAGTTATTCTTACATATCTAGTTCAATCTGTAGTTTTTTCACCAAAAGTGAAATGCAAGTAAGCCCAAGTTAATGTTCTGCCATTATATTTGCAATCAGTTGCTTTTTTAATTCTTTATTTGGTAGATATTTCAAATTACTTACGGATAATTGATTATATTTCATTAAAATAATCAATTCCATTCCATGGCACTAAATACAATAAAAGCTTTGATTACATATACTACGTGAATAACACATTGCTTTGAAAATTCATGCTCCAAAAAAGAGACAGTACGAAGTATGTACCAAATGTTTATGAAGAGAGTAACCTAGAGTTTTGGTAAACATACGCTTAACGCCATTAGTTTTGATAATTACAATTCAATTTAGTACAAACTTATGCTTATCTTGCACGAATTGGAACTCCGAATGTACTCTTTTGACATGATTGCACTATCCACATAGTACATATATAATCAAAGATTAAAGGCTTAAGTGTATAAAACCACTTTTAATGAAGGAAAAAATAAACCCCATTTCCAGCTGAAATGTATTTTCATCACAACATTCGAATTAGTCAGCCAAATGAGGCACATTCAGCTCTTTTTTCATGCTTAAATTTCAATACTGTTGATAAGTATCAGCTACCGACTATTGTTTTTCTACTAGAGAGAAAAAGTGACAAATGATCGATTCCTTCCATTTTCTGTAACCCCATTATTTTCGAAGTTAGAATAAAATTATTTTAACATTATTCAGACACTTTAACAAATGCAGTTATTTTTTCTAGCCCTTTATATAATTGCGCTACAACTCAAAGTACGAGGGCCGTTTTTTTTCAACCTCCGGTCGCTCAGAACGAACGCGCAATGGCCGGCAGGTGACTCATATACGTAGTACGTGACGGCGCATCCCCTCTACACGCTATGTCACTGTCAAGTTCTTGCTGTCATTCGGTGCTGAGCTGTAGGCGCGCCTTGATTGACGCTCCCGCCAAGTATGAGTTGCGAAGTGTTATCCGTTTCTTGCAAGCAGAGGGGAATAGTGCAGTAGAAATCCATCGAAGAATGAGCCGAGTGTATGGAGTAAACTTTATGAGTGATGGTGTTGTTCGTGAGTGGTGTAGAAAGTTTAAAGAAGGTCGAAGTGATGTGCATGATGAAGGGGGTCAAGGATGCAAATCTGTCGTCACAGACGACATTGTTCAAAGAGTTGACGAAGGGGTTAAAGAGAACCGTAGGTTTACAATAACTAAAATGTCAAAGAAATTTTCAGAAACGTCAAGATCTACCCTAAGCAATATTGTCACTGAGCAGTTACACTACAAAAAAATTTGTGCTCGATGAGTACCCAAAATGTTGTCTGACGAACACAAAAAACGCCGAATGGCATCGGCTTTGTCGTTTCTAGGCCGATACAAGGTTGATGGGGAAGATTTTTTGAAATCCATTGTGACAGGTGACGAGACATGGATTAGGTATGACACACCAGAAACCAAGAAACAGTCTCAACAGTGGATGCACACAAATTCACCAAACAAACCCAAAAAATTTAAACAACTGCAAGAATATGGCTACTGTTTTCTTGGATCAAAAAGGTGTATTGCTTGTGGAGTTTATGATGCCAGGGACCACAATTACATCTTATTGTGAAACTTTGAATAGACTACGGAGAGCCATCCAAAACAAACGACGTGGGATGCTGTCTTCTGATGTTGTGCTCATCCATGACAATGCCCGTCCCCACAGTGCTAGGGTCACCCCAGAAGCTGCTGGAACAATTTCACTGGGATGTTTTTGATCACCCGCCGTTTAGTCCCGACCTAGCGTCGAGTGACTTTCATCTCTTCCTGAAATGAAAAAGTGGCTTGGAGGGCAGCGGTTCCAAACTGATGTGGAACTCAAGGACGCCGTTACGGAGCATCTAAGGTGGTTGGCGGCGCCTTTTTATGAAGGGGTATTGGAAACCTAGTCCGTAGATACGATAAGTATCTTAATGGCGACTATGTAGAAGAGTAACCTTAAGTGTACTTAACTTCTGTAAGTAAAATGATTTCTTATGATTCATTAGTCTTTTTTTATAGCCTATCGGAGCTTGAAAAAAATGGCCCTCGTATATGTTTTGTAATAGAAAGTAGAGTTGGCCGTGCCTGAAATATAGCGGTTCAGTGAAGTAGGCAAAACTTTATAAGCAGGATTGTCCTTAACCCTACCTTGGTATAATTTTGCTTCGCCCTGCTTTTTATTCCGCCTCCCAAACACTATCCCTCACCGAGGTATCATTTTTCAATTTTTGTAGCTGGTTTCCTTCTCAGCAACAGATGTGAAGCATGATCGTTCATACCCTATTATGTTGCCGCGCGTACTTTCTTACTCCGCCTTAGAAACGCCGCTCCCTTAACGAGATTTAAATTTTTCATTTTTTGGTTTTTTATTTTAGTTGGATAACTGACCTCATATAGATGTTTCCGAGTATTGGGTATTTTACACCAAACAATTATTTCAGATTCTACACGAGCAGTAACTTGGTTATTTGAAAACTTTACTGCCTTGTGCATACAGTTACTACTCACCTTGTACGTTTTTGTGTTTGTCAAAAATGTTTTGTATATTACCGAATATGCCTTGTGTGAATCACCAGTGGTACAGTAATCGAAATAAGAATTTCTGTGTAGCGCTGGTCCAGTTATCTGCATTTTTTTGCAACACCATTTAAAGTGACTTACTTATTATTACACAGCATCCAGGTAAAATCCAGAAAAAATCAGCGACTCATAGTTATTATGTAATGATAAGGCCAAACTGCACGTCTGTTTTGAACCTTAGATTTAAAAACAAGATTCAAGACGCTGGACCAAGATGTTTAATTCAGGCAAAAGAGCCTAAGCCAAATAGTTATACGTAAACAAGATAGCGTCAAGCCAAAACGGCACACAAAAGAAGACGGCGAAAAGCAAAAGACGCGGAGATGGCGGTATGCCAAACGTAAATAAGTTGGCAGAAATTAAAAACGGTATGCAAAAGGAAACAAGATGACGGAAAGTAAAAGGCACACGGGAACAACATGGTGGATTTTTTTACGAGTAGTATTCCTGAACAGGTTAAGATTGGTCTAACGTGCTAAAGCACTCATGAACACTGGGATGGGGTTAGGGATATTGTTAGGCTGCCGAGAAATGTTTATGAACGTCTACCTTAAATTTACTTAAAGTTTGGAGGAAATGGGTAGAGCATTCCACAATTTGGTGACCGTGTGGAAACATGTAGATTGCGCCCGTTTAGTGTGACAAGATGAAATTTTGAGTGCGTAATTATGGCGTGAATGGGCAAACCTAGTGTTCCTAGCGAAGATGACCTGCGAAGGTATTAAGGAGTGTGTTTCGAAGGCACACTTGTCGTAATAGCAATAGAACAAGGAAAGAACCGAAACTATTCTTCTATGCTCAAGAGACTGTAGGTCAGAAGTAGGAGATGGGATAGCTCTTTTTTGGATGCGGTTTACCATATCAAGGGCGTAATGGGGAGCACTCACCCAGAGGTGGGAATTGTATTCCAGATGAGGTCGAATTTGAGGCTTATACAGTAAAAAGAGTTGTGATGTGAAGTACTGTTTAGATCTGTATAGAAAGCACAGTTTATGGACAGCTGCTTTGCTGGCCGACAAAAGGTGGTCGACCCATGAAAGGTTCGATAATACGGACATCCCTAACATAGAAATAGAGTTTGAAAACTTGAGATCTAAGCCATTCATATTAACAGCAGGAAATGATAGGTCTTTCTTGACGGACACTGGGTTTTGTCGGCGTTGAACGTGAGTAGATTATTCCTTCCCCATTCAAGGACACGTTCTAAGTCTCTGTTGATTGAGGCTACCATTTTCACCTTTACGTCCTGTCTAGACTTATTGTTGTGGGAAAACTGAGAAGAGTGCTGTCATCCGCAAAGTAATGGATCGGGTTAGCTGTTGAGGAAATGAGGTCATTTATGTATAGCAGAAAAAGTGTGGGAGCTATCACTAATCCTTGGGTTAATCCCGCGTTCATAGCATCTTCTTTCGAAAAGAAGCCATCGACGACAACACGTATACGTCTTTTTTCAAGAAAGCTGGTTATCCAATTGATGAGCGTATGGGATAAGCCGAACGAGGTGAGCTTGGCAAGTAGGCACTTTTGTCAAACCTGGTCAAAAGCCTTTGAAATATCTAAAGCCAGCTTCTTTCGAAAAGAAGCCATCGACGACATACGTATACGTCGTTTGTTAAGAAAGCTGGTTATCCAATTGAGCGTATCGGATAAGCCGAACGAGGTGAGCTTAGCAAGTAGGCACTTGTGCCAAACCTGATCAAAAGCCTTTGAAATATCTAAAGCTACTAAGACTGTTTCACCGGACCGTTCTAATGTGTTATTCCAAAATTGGGCGACATGAAAGAAGGTCATCCGTTGAACGACTGTCTGAACCCACACTGGTGGTCACTGAGGAGTTTATGGGACTCGACGAAACAAATAAGTGGATGGCTTTTTGCATGATTTTCTATAGAATGGCAGTAATTGGTCGATAGTTTTATGATCGGTTTCATCAACCTTTGTAGGAATAGGTTGGACATTTGTCAATTTACACGATAGGGGAAACGCTCCAGATGACATGGAGATCGAAAAGAGTTTCGTCAATACAGGTACTAGCTCGGGGGAGCATTTTTAAGGACGATAGCTGGAATACCGTCAGGGCTGGTCGTCTTGTTTGAGTCAAGTTTATTGATCATTGATTCTAGGGGTTTGCATCGAAAGTGGATTGGTTTTTTGAAACCAATCCACGTATGGGGTAGATTTGGGCGACGGCACAATTTTACCAGAATCACTGACACATGAATTTGATGCAAAGTAATCGACAAAGAGGTTGGCTTTGTCAGCAGAATCATCTACTCCAGCTCCGTCAAGAGACGTCATGTGAGGAAAGGAAGATGTACTCAAGTTTTTTTCTGATGGCTTTAGCTAATGACCAACATTTACCCAAAGGATATGAGACTAATTCTTTGCATTTGCGTTCTTCAAACATCTCTTTCGCCTTGTGATGCTTTTACAACTATTTCTTGCGGCAATATAGTCGGCGTGATTCTCGACAGATATGTTTGATTTCCATTTGGTATAGAGTTTATGCTTTTGCGCTAATGCATCAACGCAAGCCCTATTGGACCATGGTTGGGAATGGGATGACCTACGCGATTGTGTTTTTTGAGAATGCCATAGCCATTAAGTTAACTTCAGTTATTGAAAGAGTAATGATTGAAGAGGAGGGCCATTTAAATCAATACTCACGCCAGGGAAGGTTGCAAAAAAATTTTGCAGTTCGCTCCAGCTAGCTGATTTAAAACACCATATAGTTCTATCTGTTTTTCGAATAACAGTGGGATTTGGTACAGAGGAAGTTATCTCGATTAGGTAGAGAAGCGTTTTTACGAACAATCGTAATGAGGGAAGAAACGTGGGTTCAGGTTGTGAACGTCGAGACAAAATTGTAATCGAAGCAACGGAAGCATACGAACTAGCCTAAAAAAACTAAAGGAGTTTAAACAAACTTTGTCCAACAACTACGGTGAGCAATACAAAACAACAAGAGAGGCATGTCGACACCAGGAATTGTCTTGCTTCATGACAATGCACGACCTCATATGCGGCCCGGACTTGACTCCAAGCGACTTCCATTTATTCACCAAGATGAAAGTATGGTTGGTGACACAGCGATTCAACACTAACCAGAAATTGAAAACCAGTGCGACAAAGTGACGACTACGTTGAGAAACGGTTCTGTGTATAATAAAACTTTTCTTATTTTTTGTATTTGTGTTTGCCAGCCTACCGGAATTTGAAAAAAAAATAGCCCTTGTATATAAATCGAATTTTGCTAGAGACCAGCTTGTTCGCCAGGTTAAATGCTTTAAATTATATCTGAAGTTAACCACAGCCATTGGTGTATATTATTGTTAACAATATAGAGGAAGTGCAGTGAAATGAATAGGTGCCTATCAGAAACAGTCCTGGTATTGCAAAATAGAGGAGTTTAGCCAGTCATTGCCAACTGTACAACAGCGAAAAACCTCAATCACTGGAAACACGTTTTCTTTCCAAAATATCGGTGCCAAATGATTCGTTTTTGATTTATGCATATTCAGAAATGTCCCGGCCATTCAAATCTCAAGTAATTCGGAAAAATTTGGTACAAAATAATTTTAAGGTTATTTCAGTTGTTATGATGGTTACCTGATACGTATTTGTCAAATTTTCGTGATGTTATGTGGTTAAATATTGACGTACGATAAGTTTATCGTCATTTGTCATGGTATCTATGGTCATTGTGTGTCATACTACTGATGTTACAAATTGTTATAAATATTATATTATTCTATAAGTTCTAAAAGTGGTTTTGTATGATTAATGTTGTGACGTTTTTACGATTAATTTGGAAGTTTTGAAAAAGTAGGTATCGTAAATCAAAATATTTTTTATTTCTGATCAGTTTAAGCATTTTCCCCAAGTTACTTCTTTTATTTTCCCACCAATTTCATTCATTACTTCATAAAAGCAATTTATGTTTATTTGAATAATTTCTGCATTTATTGATATGATATTTCAGTAATTTTTTTTGTCACAAATTTTATTTTGATTCAATGGGTCTCCCTCGATTCATGAATTCAACAATGGTTGGAGTGTAGGAGTTATAAGAGAAATGGGACAAAGGAAGAGCTCATTACTAGGTAGTACTATTTTAACCTGAAATATCTCTATTAATGTATATATAATATATAAAATCTTGCATAATCAAGTTCCTGGATATTTTAACCCTGAACATGTCGATTGTTGAAACAACAAATTGCACAGAATACAATGTTTTATAAGGAATCTTTGGTAACCTGAACCTAATGTAGCATATTTTTCATTTTTCCTACCCATCGAGAATATTTCTTCGGCTTATTGCAAGAAGTCACTAATCGGAAAAAGTCACTAACTGCAGTTAATATCATATTTGAACTTGTCGTGTTCTTTTACCTTATTTCAAGAAATCATCAGTTCTCTAGTTTATTCATTTTGACGTTATGCTCTTATGTATAAAATCATTAACGGCATTGACGCTGCGATGTGTTTTGTTTTCTTTCATCATTTCTCGCAAGTATCACCTATTACAATTAATGACTTCTTGCAATAAGCCAACGATTTGTTTTTGTTGCATTCATGAAAAATATTTTTTTGTATACTTTCAGAGTGCAGTTATTGAGGGCACTTGCGAGTGTAAGCAGTCAGCAATGGGCAAATGTAGTCATGTAACTGCACTGTTAATATTTATATGGGAATATGTGGAACAATATGGATCTTCAAGTATCCTGTACTAGTCGTCCAAGGCAGTGAGGGTTAGGATCTAAAAAGCGCAATTCTAAACCTATTGTATCAGCAGAATATCCTATTTAGAGATACAGACCTATAACGAGAGCAGCATTTGATCCAAGACCTACAGGATATACAAGGGATGTCAATATTAATAATTTCATTGGAAATCTGCAGAGGGCGGGAGATGATTCCATGTTTCAGTCTGTTTTGAAATCCGAATATGCAGACTTTGAATATTCTGGTGACGAAATTGCTATGTTTAAAATTCTAACCGACCAATATCTGGAAAACGGAAAATTTTTCAAATTTTCAAAGGTCTATTATATTTCAAGTTCCTGGCACGTCACCACAAGGAACTGCCGAATGGCTAAAATGGAGAACACATTTTATCACGTCATCCAACGTAAAATTAGTAGTGACTCAATTAAAATCTCCAAGTGCGCAAAGGAAAATTGTGGCTAGATAATCCAACATTTAAAACAGTAGCTATGCGTTATGGAAGTGAAAATGAGCCAAAGGCAAGAAAGCAATACACAACTGCATTTATACAACAAAATCAAAAAATGATGGAGGTTGGACTTATAGTGAATAAAAAGTATTCACATTTGGCAACAAGAGTAGATGGTGTTATAATGGATGGTGATAATGTTAAACCTATCATTGAAATCAAATGTCCAAAAATTTTAGAAAACTGTACAAATATATCATAATTTGATACCTTTTTAACAAAGTCGCAATTGAGTACCCAATTTTTTTTATCAAATAATCACTTCTTTGATGATCCTTGAAGTAGAGACCTGCGATCTTATAGTGTGGTCTCTCAAAAGTTTGCTTGTTTTTCCAATTCATAAAAGAAATTATTTAAATATGATAGATGAGGTAAAGAATAAAACACACTATTTTTACTGCAACATTTATGTTCCACAAATGTTTACAATGAGAACAGTCAGAGGTCTCAATCCAATAATTCTCAATTCTATATAAATTATCATGTACTGGGTGGCCCAATAAGAATGGCTGTCGGCTGTATCTCGATAACTATAAACAATATGGAAAAAATTTCGGATACTAATTTTTATGGATTACTAAAACGTTTTGAATTCTACAGGGGCGTCCATAAAGACCTCAACGAGAGCTCAATTTTTTAATATGTTCTATATTTATGCCATTTTTAAAATTAATAAAAAAATACGTTTACTATAACTTTTGATACGGTTGACGGCCATTCTCCTTAGGCCACTCGGTACATTTTCCTTATTAAAATTAAATATGTTTTGTCAAACCCTGTATTTTTTTATTTTGCTGATGAATTAAAATTTATTGCTTAATTGGTATTATTTAAATTTTATACCCCACCAGAAATGTTCACGAAAGGTTTGCCACAATGAATAAAATTATCCATGAAATGGAAATATGTATTTGTTTTGGTAGGCAGAAAAGCACAAGATTTAATTCCACGGCTGGTGTTTCATAGCCGAGGCTAGGAAACCAGTCAAGGCATTAAATCTTGTGCTTTTCTGCCTAGTGAAACAAATAACAAACAACCTAGTTCATGACAATGTTATTCTTGATAAAGTTTTGCTGATCCTAAAAAACCAATAAACATCACATGACACAATACATAATTGTCTTCAAAGCATTTGCAACATTAAGGTCACTCCAGTGAATTTTGTGGCCCTAAACTCGTTCATGTTTTAAAGGCTTGATTACACGTTAGTGTCATAATATACTATTTTCTCCTCTTGTGAACCCTATCTGTGGACACACTGTATAACAAAAGAAATAAATGATTTCCTCATTTAACTAAAGTCTTCAAAATTAACCAAAAAACATACAACATTGAATATACTCGACACATGGTACATTTTTATAATTTTATCACCACATGTCGACTGTCACATGATTTTAACGAATAAAATAGTTTACTGTCAAAGTGACAAATTGTTTAAAATTGTAGACTTTAAAAAAATATATTTTCTATTAACGTTTATTATATTCTCTTACCAAATATAACATGTGTTATGATTAATAATCGATGATACCACACATTAAAACCTTTAGAAAATTGTAGACTTTATTCTCTTACCAAATATAACATGTGTTATGAATAATAATACCACTCGTTAAAACTTCCAGAAAATTGAACCAGTGCAAAGCACTCGTTCAATTTTCATTGGTTTTAACTCGAGTTATCATCGATGATAATCATAACACTAGTTATATTATCCCTGATAATATTTTATATGTTTTTATTTTTCTAATAGCCTGTTCAACATGTACCCTTGCTTTGGCAATTTTCTTTGTTAATATTTCTTCCTCTCGAGTCAATCTTTTTCTTTTCATTAAAAAAGGTGGTGTGTAAAATTTGACATTTATTTCATCCAATTTATCTTGGATGGTAAATCCATGATCTGCCATTACAGCAACATTTTCTTGCAAAAAATTTTTTAGTTCTGATTGATCATACAACTCTGTCAGAAATTGCACTTTCAAATCGTTCATTATAATAAATGATTGTGCCACTTTGACTTATTCCTACTAAAAATTTAACAGTATTCGAGTGCTTATAGCTAGAAAAAGTGTTCTCTTGTTGCATGAAATTTGATGGCATTTGGAAAAATATTTCGGTTCCATCAATAATTACAGTAATAAGATTTTCAAATTGTCTAAAACAATATGGGACCTTTTTTGAAGTTCTACAACCTCGGAACTTATCTCCCCTAATGGTTATAGTCTGATAATACATGAACTGAATCAAGTATAAAACACAACAGATATCAGGGTTTCAGATTTACCACAAAGAAATGAAAGTTCATCTAGGGTAAAGCCACGTCTCAGTCTTATTAAAGTTAATGTCCTTGTTCGTCCAATTTTGAACTTTTGCCATCACCTCTTCTATAACCTTTATATGAATATTTTACTTTATCCATCACCACCGGGTCTAAAAATTCGTACAATGCTTTAAATTGAAGCATTGTCAATCCAGTGAAAAATTTGAATGTTTTGTTTTATAAAAAGGAAAAAAAATTGAGCAACTTCTGAAATTCTAATATACTTTTAAAAATTAATTAATCGGATATTTCACCTAATTTCAGAAAATATTTATTTATTATTGCACTACTAGTTTCAAATGCTAAGCATTCATTTTCAAGTGCTTTTTATAACCGATTTAAAAAACTAAATATTTGAAATCTATCAAATAATAGTAATTATACACCAAGGTAGGGAAGACAATTTTCTGAGCCGAGGTGTATTATTTCCCGAGACGCGGAGCGTCGAGGAAAATAAGTGTACGAGGGTCAGAAGGTCTTCTCTACCGTGGTTTATATATTATTTTATTCACTACTAGCACACATATTCTGTAAATATGACAATAAATAAATACAATTCAAATAACCTTATTATTACATAAAAAATTAAGTGGCCTGAGGTTTTCACATGTTTCAATTTGTTGACATTTTGTAATACATTCGCATCCCAACTGTCAATTTCATTATCTACTACTAGGGAGAGAAAAATTAAGCAGGTCGAGAAAAACGAAATCTCGCTTCCAAAATCGGCCTACTAATGGCATATTCTATCGCTAGTAGTGAATAAACAGATATTATGATTATAAATAACAGAGGGTGGTAGGGTAGGTAACGGTAACAGTATGTAAAAATTAAACATAAACAATAAAGGACTAAACTAAATCTAATAATATGGTTGTAGTATTGCCGGAATCTGAGTTCATCAATTTGGTTTTATCAAATTTGGTAATATAAATCGCCTCAAAAATGTCTAGATGGCATGGGTTTGATACTTTTTTTAATAATTTCATTTTATTAATGTCTATGTAATGGCCATAATTCAGTAGATGTTCAGCCACGCTAGATTTTGAAGGTTTTGTTTTGTTCAAATAAATTTTCAAAGGAAAATTGATTTTTCTTGCACGGATCAGAACTAGTTTGAGTCGATTTTTCACATATGAGTTGTTCCTGATGTGGAGATTCAACATATTGACATTCTTCCATGGTTTCCATTAACATGTTAGTTTCATAGGAATCTGTAGTTAAAGAATGAGCAATACAATTAACATAAATGGACTCTTCTGGTTGCATATCAACCTCAGGCGAACGTGAAGGAGCTAAATAGGAAATAGGATGTGAATATTTGTTGATGGGTCCAATGAAATGCTTATTACAAATATAAGTATTTCTGGAAATATTGTCTGAAGTTAACAGTTTATTTCCACGTAGCTCTATCCAATTCAAACTACTTGCTGGATCCCGTTTTTTTTTTGGAAAGGGAATCAATTTTCTTTTTATTCTTTCGAGAATCACTTTTGCATCCTTTGTATGAACAGCTTGCCATTTTGAAGCAAATGTTAAACAAAGAATAAAGTATCTTCGATATAATATCACACTAACAAATTGCTGAGAAGTCGGGCTGAAAATTGAAAAATACAAAACTGATCAGAAATAAAAAATATTTTGATTTACGATACCTACTTTTTCAAAACTTCCAAATTAATCGTAAAAACGTCACAACATTAATCATACAAAACCACTTTTAGAACTAATAGAACAATATAATATTTATAAAAAATAACATGAGTAGTATGACACACAATGACCCTAGATACAATGACAAATGGCATAAACTTATCGTATGTCAATATTTAACCACACAAAATCACGAAATGTATCAGGTAACCAACATAACTGAAATAACCTTAAAATTATTTTGTACCAAATTTTTCCGAATTACTTGAGATTTGAATGACCGGGAAATTTCTCAATATGCATAAATCAAAAACAGATAATCTCAAAGAAAGAAATTAATAGTTCTGCGCTCAATGACCCTTGGATTAGACGTCGCATCGGTGGCCAATTCACCTATCCAGATATATATTCAAATGATTTCTTATCTCTATAAAGAAACATACTCTTGTTGAAGGGTAATATCACGATAGAAGCCATGCCGGTTTCCGACAACAACGTCATCAATAAGAGGTGTGATTATTTATTAAAGCAATTGAAGACATCTAGTGCAGTTTTCTTCCACAAAAAAAGGACCAATAATTTGATCTCAGAAATCTTTTTGTGGGAACTGTGGAATCACAAGATATATGTGAATCTTCTGCTTCACCCATTCAAAAAAAAAAGTACTCTAATTTCTAAAACAAATGTGCAGTCTTTCTGCAATAAGTTTGTAAAGCTCCATTATTATTACAACTTTAAGAAACTTCATTGGTACCAGTGTTAGGCATTATTTAACTACATTTAACTACCATAGTTAACTACTGTTACCTTTAATGTAGTTGTACATTTATAAAATACTTATACTTGACTACCTTTAGCTTTTGTGCAGTAAGATAACAAGGGGCTTAAAATAGTAGTTAGCTGCTACGCTACAACTACTTTAACTCATTTAACTACTTTTTATATCAAATAACTTCTCACCTTTTAAAGCTGGTATGAAAAAAGTGAAATACTTAAAACAGATATAAGTGACAAGGGTGCGGGCGGGTCCTCACTGTGGACTATATTGTATTATAAGCCTGTCCGGTAGAACTGAACGGTATCGGATTAACAAGGAGGATTGTCAATATATGGTTCTATTGTGCTTGAAACCGCCTTAATGCTTTGCTGTCTCGTACTTATTGTACGTGACAAAGAAAGATGGATATATTATGAATAATGCCTCTATTTCTGCCGAACAAAAGCGTTTGCAACTTTCACACATAATGACAAGGCAATAAGAATCAGATGCAGGTAGAATAGAAATTCAATAGGTATAATAAAATGCCAGTGGTTCTCAACACTGCTTTAACATTATATAATTTGTGAAGAAATGCAACTTTTGTATAATAAAAATAATAATCGATTACTAATTACCTATAAGTAATTTCAATTGACACCTTTCACTTATACTTATAACAACAATAACAAATACATTTTATTATAGTTAGTAAATATTAATTAAATTACAAAGATATACTTTTATAATTAAATGTAAAATTATAATTGTCATTCGTTCAGATTCATCACTTCCTAAGTCATCCAAATCTTGGAAAAGATCATCGTCATCACTTTCTTACCTACTAAATGGTATATATAATCTATTATTAATTACTTATTGTTACAGTATTGCATATTTATTTGGATTCTTTTGTAATTGGAGTACACTAAAACGTCATTACCATACTTAGGTATACAATGAACTTTCTAAATGTAAATTGAAATACCTATACTTAATCGAATATTCATTATTATGAATGGCTTTTATAAATGTTTATTATAAAACTTGCATTCTTCCATAAATTTTAAATGTAATGTTAAAGCAGTGTTGAGAACCACTGGCATTTTATTATACCTATTGAATTTCTATTCTACCTGCATCTGATTCTTATTGCCTTGTCATTATGTGTGAAAGTTGCAAACGCTTTTGTTCGGCAGAAATAGAGGCATTATTCATAATATATCCATCTTTCTTTGTCACGTACAATAAGTACGAGACAGCAAAGCATTAAGGCGGTTTCAAGCACAATAGAACCATATATTGACAATCCTCCTTGTTAATCCGATACCCGTTCAGTTCTACCGGACAGGCTTTAACTAAAGTATTAAGTAATAAACTTTTGTTTATATAAAAAGGTGCGTAAATTTTTACAAATAATAAAAAAGCCAACAATATTAAATAGGTCTCGTAGAATATTAGATTTCTTTTGCGACAAACAAATGAGATATAAAACTATAAAAGATTTACTAGACTTGTAATTTAATAAGAAATAATTGATGTCATATATAATTTCAAGCATTCGTTTTAGCGAGGTCAACACAAAGTTAAATAAATATAATTTAAGCAATTACCTCTCCTTATTTGTTCCACTATTTTAAAATAAGGTAATTACAGAATTTAATTAAGTGCTCATCATAAGTTATCATTGCTTTTCATAATTTTAAATTATTTTTGATTTTCAAATCTAATGCTTTGAAATAGATCTACTGTGATTGGCAAAGCATTAACCCTGTGCTAGCTATTTAAATAAAATTAGTGGGGTGTTAGATAAAACATCAAACCAACATTTTATAATTCAAACCTGAACGAGAATAATATGGAGCCAGATGAATATGAAGATAACCTGGCCGAGCTATAAGAAATACCATATTCATTTCTACATTTCAACATTAACAGAAAATAATAAAAATAAATAATACTTACGTGGTCTTGTAGGTACAATAGTTTCATCCAATTGCCTAAGTTCAACCTCTAATTTATGAATAAACTGATAATTATGCTGCATTAACTTCATAATTTTTTTTATAAAACCAACGTAATCTATAACATTAGTTTCCATATTTATATTATACAAAAACTAATAATACTAACCTCTTGGAAATTCTTGTGGGCTAACCAATTCTTTAAAAAATTCTTGTGCTACCGTTGCTTGTTCTGTTGATACACAATTATTTGTATCAACGTGGGGTTTAAACCAGTACCTTAAGATTCGTGACTCTTGTGTATGTTTACCTGTTTGTGCACTTACCAGAAATACCCGAAACTCCAGTGATAGTTGTGCAGGTGTCGATTCTCCATTTTCTAAATAAACAAAAAAAAAATACATTAAAACGAAAAAGATTTAACTAAAGAAATGGAAAATTGTATATAGAACTAGTAATCCCGGCGGGCTTAGCTACGTACGCCCTTTTTCCAGAGTATCAAGACGCCCCTGGATTAAAAAAAAAGGAAATAACGTAAAAAATGATGAAGTCCGCAAAACATCGGTGTCACAACGTATCTCGTTATACTTTTAATTAGATTGAACTTAAAAACCAGCAATTAAATGGTACACTTAACTTATCCCTAAACTAAAAGGAATCTCACACCACCTTGTACATAAAAGATTAGATCCAGCAAAAGATCAACATTTTGCAAACGTAAAGCGCGGGAAAGACTGAATAAAAAAAGATTCCTCGACAGTCCACAATGCGCTATCGCGATGCCTCACAACAAAATTTCAAAATCAAAATAAACCATAAAGAATTCCTTTTCCCCAACGGCGAATAATAATAATAATAACAAAATATACCCACAACCAAAGTCAAAAATAATTGATTTTCCCGGTCTCATTGAACCGAAATTTTAATTAAATTACCCACATTTCATGAACACGTGAAAGGTTAATTTAACAAATTATTTTAAATTGGTGGCTAGGGGACAGATAATATTTCATTATTGTGATAGCACCACGCACCGGCGTGTTTTATTGTACGTATTTTATGTAACTAAAATACAAATGTATGTAATTAAGGGTTGAGAAGACAAAAGAAGATGGAATTTGAACTTTACACATGTTGGGGTAGAAAATCAGGTAATTCTCTAACACAGCCCGAAACTGTGTTAATCGAATAAACCACGACAAATCGCTTTGGGCTTTCATATGCATAAAATTGGGTAATATCACCTATTAGGATGGGTGGTTATTAATTACAATAAAGCATAAGACGAAACCAAATATAGGTCACTGTTACGTTGAAATTCGATACACATGGGGTTTGCTACGGACGAGTGAATATTTTAAAAACTACCACTTGCTTTAACACTAGAACTGCGGCGGCGGTCAATTTGACCGCGTGCCTTCTTTAAAATGTTGTTTCTCCGTTGTGCTTGGAGTTACGGTGTTGAGGTGTTATGACTTTTTCTAGATTTTATCTACTTTTAGAATATAAAAAATACATTAAAAAATTAAGCCGTTTTAGAGCTTTTTTGTAGTATTTGTATAACTGCCGGAACCGTCATTTTGACCGTTCATATATTCATAACCAGTTTCGAGGTTGTATAACAAAAATAATTACAACGTTAAGATAAAACAATATATTTTACTATTATTGTGGTAATTTTTGTGAGTTTACTGCAAGTCAGAACTTGTTTAGTCGTATCCGAAATTGTGAATAATCTTTGCTATTTTTACCTACGCGCCCGAGATATGAAAAATGCAAGTTATAACTTTTTTCTATAGAGATCTATATATTCAAGTACTTTGAGATTTTAAATTAGTTGCAAGTGAACGTTCTTGTGAGAGACTTCTGTACTTATTACGGGGTTAATTTCGTAGTAAAAAATGTGGTCGTCTCGCGGTTTTACACAACAGGCTTTAGATTACTTGCGGAGTTGGAAAAGATATCTGAATGCGAATCCGAAAAAGCAAATAATCACTCCGAAGATGGTGAAAGTGATGAAGCTGTACCCAGTTGATGACAAAAGTCGTGAACAAAGTGAATAATCTAAATGTCACTTCTGATCCTTGTACATCTAATGAAATTAGTGATGACATTGAACACCATCCAAAACGAAAAAATTACATGCATTTACCTGTGGGGAGTAAACAATCATCCAAATCTAATGATAAATGGGAAGTTGTGGACTCAAGTGGACCTTATGTTGGCCGTATAATTCAAAGAAATGTTATGCGAAATACTCCTGGACCAACTGAACGGTTTACCGCAGAATCAGAGCTTTCGGCTTACTATCCTATAGGCCACATCTTGGGTTGCCACTAACGGCTCAACATCGACGGTAACGTTTGGAGTGGTGTAGATTTCGACTACACTGGAACCAGGAGTGGCATAGAGTGGTGTTCACCAATCAATCCTAATTCTGTTTGGGGATGCATGATTGCTGTATGACGGTCAAACGAAGACGTGCGGCACGTCGAAATGTTGAATTTTCTGTTGCGAGGCATGTGCATCAAACTATAGGGATTATGATATGGGGTGCTGTAACTTATAGGGGTAGGTCTCGTTTGGTATTCATCCGAGGCAATACGAACGCCCAATGATATGTGGATGAGGTGGTAGAACCACATATTCTTCCATTTGTTCAGAAGTTGGAAGACCCACTTTTGCAGCAGATAATGTCCGTCCTCATATTGCAAGACGTTCTTTGGACCTATATTCAGAGGATAATGTTAATCTCTTGCCATTTCCAAACAGATCTCTCGACCTTTCGCCCATCGAGCATGTTTGGGACATTATGGGGATAAGACAGAATATTGCAGCATCCTCCGCAGACGCTGTAAGCTCTAGAATACGAATTACAGGTTACTTGGGACACAATACCTCAAGAGGACATCGACCATCTGCTAGAATCGATGCCACGACGAGTGGAGGAGTTTGTAACCAACAGGGGGGGGGCAACCCATTATTAATAAAAATTATGTTTATATTTTGTTCTTTTTCTTTGAAATTTTAATCAATTGCTACCTTTTAGTAGTTAAACGTTTCTGCCAAGTTTGGTCAAAACATTCCTACCTCTTCTTGGTGTGTCACTGAGTATACTTTGTTGGTTTGTGTGTTAGTGTTTACTTAAACGTTAGGTTTTGGATTACATTCAGATTCGTAAAAGTCCAAATAGAGTTCGTTTGACTAAAATTGTCCAGCCACTAAGTTATTTTCAAAAGAACAAATTCATCGTTTAACATCAATTGCTTTCTATGATTCGATACGTGATAAATGATCGAAATAGTTTCGTTTATTCACACCGTAACTGTACCTAATTCGTGATTATAGTCAATATAAAACATCTGATCGTAATATGAATTCAGATTTATAGATTCGTTACCAATCTCTTCAATTTAATAATCTCCATTCATACCTTACGTAGCAGCGATTGTTGAACCATCAACTTAACATAATTCGACTTCGGAATGTGAAATACAGATTCGATAAATCCAAGGTATTAATTCTCTTCATACAATTCAAATATTATACGGATAATTAAGATAGTATCGTTACATAATACATATTCATAAAATAAAACGTAAACTAGGAAATGACTATCCTAGAAATTGTCCACACAAACCTGGAAACTAAAATAAATTTGTTTTTAAATAATTTTACGTATCGTACATACAGGTTACATATCGATACGTCCACATTTTTTACAAATTCTATTCACAACTCATGTGTATGATTTTGTTTACATTTGTTGTTAGTGTATACTGAAGAATTATGCACGTGTATTAGTTTATGCGCATACGCTACATGCTACGTGATTCTACATTATAAACTGATCAGACAAGCCATGGTAATGAAGAACCCCAGAAAAGACTTAGTAATTGGTTTTTGCGGAATTTCGTTGTGGTCGTGCGTCCGTCAGTGGTGAATCTCGTGAAGGTCGATCAAAATCGGTTGTGATTCTAAAAAACATCGATGCTGTGCACAATATGATTGTAGAAGATCGACAAGAGACGTATCGCGGAACAGAGACATTCTTTAGCATACCAGACTACAATACATTCGATTTTTCATTAAAAATTAGCTGCCAGAAAGATCTGTTCCCGATGGATTCCGAGTTGTTTGACTGAAGCTCAAAAACAGCCTCGTGTTAAATGGCAATCTGGCAATGTATAATAACATGTTCAGATGTCTCAGATAGCTTCAATTGTTATTGTTATTAGATTTGCAATAATTTAATGATGTTCCTGCCAATTTCACTGATCGTGCTTTTCATATTGGGAGCGGCTTGTTTGTGCTAACATTTTCTCGTAATCGTTTGCCCTTTTTTATCTGAAACAATTCATTGTTATTTTTTATTTATTTCCGTTGATAGTTATTCATTTTTATACTTAATCTCAATGGTGTTTTGTTATAATTTGCTTAATTTAATTTTTGTTTGAATTTATCATTTAAAAACACGAACCGCTATTGTTGCTATTGTATATTTAGTGAATTATTTAATTCGTTCAATATGGCCGAATTTTTAAAATATTAAATTAATTATTCCGAGCTGAAAGTAAATGTATAATGAATATATCGATTTCAAGGAGAATTGTGGCAGTATGAAAATTGTATGTAAGCCTTCCTTCACATTTTTATTTAGGTAAAAAGTGTATGAACGTGGAAATATTGACAATAGTAGACGCAGCTTAAATCGACGTATTACTAATTGTCCGTCAACAATATCGAATTTTCTCTAAAGCATTAAAGTGTTAGCGTTATAGACATTAGTGTTCTAAAACAAACGTCGCGTTATTAATCACGTATTTCTAAAAACGTAAGAATGCTATCTTAACTTTAAGTTGTACATGTGAAACTTTGCGTGGTTAAATACTAAAAGAGTATGTAGATTTCGTTTATGCTGTAATATTGACAAATAGTTTTGAAGACAGTTTTCAACCATCTTATGTTAATGTTAATAAGAATTAGTATTTAATTAGCTAGGACCATTTAGTGCGTAATAATATTCTCTAAGATTGTAGAGGAGATAAGTGTATCAAATTTACACGTTGTGTAAATATTATGTATTAAATTTCTCTAACATTTATTATTGAAGTTGACCTTAAACATTTTCATTACTTTTTTCAACGGACATAGGCTCATCTCAATTTATTACTTGATACTTGGTACACTACGTTGGTTTGGTCACATTGAGAGAATGAACAACGCAATATTAACAAAGCAAATATAAGTAGGCGAGATTGGAGGTAAGGCCAGGCCTGGTAGGCCGCGTAAAACTTGGCCGAATGTAATAAAATGTAAGACAAAAGAAAGATAAGGAGTTTTAAAAATAAAAGGACATGTCAGAGACAATGTATGAATCTTGCGGAAGCTAGGGAAATATGCAAATATATGAAAGCATAGAGAAAGATTGTGAATGAAAAATAAATAAGAGGCAGAGATTGTTTTGCCTACCCAGCAAGAGAATGGCGTGTTATTTTTCATTTAAAGATTAAGCCGAAAGTGGTTCGAAACGTTGCATTTGAACAAACTTAACTACTTGAGAATTATATTTGAGCAATTTTACGAGTTAACTAATTTAATGTACCTTTCTTGGTGTAATTATACAAAATTAGAAATCACATTAAGAACTCCAGAGCAAATAACGTGTTTTTGGCACATAATGAGTGATCGCTTAATACATAATCGTAACGTCAATTAAAAGTTTTCAAAATCCTAATTAACCTGTGCGAAGATTAGTAAAGTTAGTGGCAACTAAAAATGTTAGGTTTATAGGATAATTTTTCACTCGACGTATATATTAATTTACCTGAATATTGTTAAGGACCTGAACGAAAATAAAATTAATTTAGATTTAAGCTTAATGGCTGTTTATAGTAGCATTTTGTTCAGATCGTAATTAATATAAATATCGAGTGTTAATAACGTATTTCCAAATTAACGATCATTTCAAAATTAATCTTAATTAAAATTGAAACCGGGAGTATATTTATACAAGTTTTATGAAAATGTATAAAGTTAGGGTAAATTTTCAGAATTGAACTCTTATTGTACCAAGTGAGAAATTATTTTCTTATTCTGAAAAAGATTCCATCACGTTTGAGACTTATTTTCACGTTAGAGAATTTAGACTACAACGACGTTCTATCAATATATCTCGATTTTCGGTATTATGTATAGTAAGTGTGAATGCTTGAAGTATTATTTTTATAACTTACCATCATCAGAGCCTTCACCATTGAGCTAGACCGGCCTTCCGCTTATTTAGCTTTCACGGCCCCTAGTATGCAATTAGTGTGTAACAAATTACTCTAATTTTGGTATTGAATATTTCATTTGTGTTTATTAAATGCTTATCCAATTTAATGTTTCAGTAATTATTAAGACCCCAATATTTGTTTACCTGTGTCTGTACTCTACTGTGTTTAGTTATCTTTGGTACGCCTTTGGCGCCCAAAACTAAGTATTGTGATACTCAAAACCCCGTTTCACTGGAAGATCTCTCCTGGATACCCTCGACTCTCTAGTCTTATCTCTCAACTTGACAAATTAATCAAGACGTTTTAACTTTATAAAGTTCATGTATACTAAAAAAATGACCGTTTTATGAGTTGAAATGAGTACTGTTGAGTAAACAGTAACACCTTTATCTTATTTCTAGAATAGCTCACCTAGAAAGTGGGTAGATGGTAAAGCCTTCGAGTGAAATAAAGAGAAGCTAGAAGGACCGAAGGGTCGATTTTTATGCGAATGTGATGGATGGATTTTCCCTGTCGATGGATACTGTATATAGATGTCTAAGCAAATGTGATGGACATTTGAAACAAGCTCATACGACACAACGTGCATACGAAATGTACAGATAAAACTTAATGGGGTTAATATTTAGACTGGTTGAGACGAGAAACGTCGATTACAAATAATATCTAATGTTTCACCTTCCTATAATAAGCACTTAAAAAAATTAAACCAGGCAACAATAGAATACAACAATACTGAATATTCTAAATAATCAATTCCAAAGTAAGCTTGAACGTAATAACGAAACACTTGATGATCTGCAAGTGTGATATCTTTGAGGGTGTCCTGTCGACGACAAAATAACTTGCCATACAAGAAAAAAGGAAATTAGTGTGCAACAGTTGCACAAAAGTTCGACTTATTTGTTTAAAATATTTCAAAACTCAATGTTGCGTAGTAATAAAATTAAGCGTTTATGCCGAATTGATTTTGAATTTTGAGTAAATTTTTTTGTTAAACTGAGGTCAAAAACAACAAGCGGGCGCTGGGATGGAAGGAATCACGTGGAGAGTAAAAAAGAGACAATACTTCTCAAGAAATATAATATTAAAATTGATGAAATTTGTTTATAAAATCAAAGAAATTAAGCCGCATTTTGTTTAATAAAAATTACATATCAATTTCGCATTTAAATTTTGCGTACTATTCTATTGATTTTATAACCGATTTTTGTCGGTTGAAAAGATAATTAATTGATATTGTAGGATCTAAGTCTTATACGAATAGATAAAAGTTTCACATTAGATTTAGCAAATTATTCAGAAATTGATGTTAATTTACGCATAAAATGGAAATGGAAGTAAAATTTTACCAAGACCACCTTAATGGTGCCTTATTTGAATTCTTATTGGAGATTGGATGTATAAATACGTCGAAGAAGGCGACATGTATAAAATAAATTTTAGGGTAAGAAGGTAAACTTCATTTAGCCTCAAAGTGAAACTGTTCGCGTGGCCATTTTGAATTGTCCAAAATTTATCATTTTTTCAAAATCTAAATTTGTGATTTTTTCGCTATCACCGTATATCACATTTAAAAGGGCCTAATGGTCTTATAAAGAAATCTGACCAAAATGATAAATATTGAATGATACATTCAATGCAAAAATGTAAATATTTGTGTGCTAAACTTAAACGCATACTGAAACGCTTAACACTACAATGGTATTTCAACACTATTGCAATAATTATAAAAAATGGTTTCTGAATTAACAGAACTTTGTAGTTAAACTTCAATCTAAAGAAGTGTCAAATTGATACGTATCACAAACCACATGAAATCTCATTGTATCGTGAATCAGTATGAAATTGATGTAAGTGAATATATATTAAAACATCTGATAGTAAATAATTTAAAGTAGTTATTTTACGTAAACTTACATTTGAAATAAATACAAGTGTGGAACAATTTTATTTAAACTGCCGTCAAACGTAGTTTAATTACTAACATAAGTGGTGAAATATTGACCACAATCTAAGTTTAAAAGGACATTGGATCATTGGATATACTTACTGCTTGGTCATAAAGCACAGTTAGTGGTGTGTGAGTAACGGCCAGAGGGACTATATCATATGGATTTACAGTAAGTGGAACATTGTTTAACAATTAAATTGACAATTAATCGTTGAGCACTAATATGAATTTGAGTTTTACGGTATACATATAAGTGTGTATATCTATTTTTATGAACAAATTGTGTTTATATTGGAACATAACCATTCCGTTTTGTTTGTAATAAAATATTTTTTGCTATATTGTTAATAGTCATAAGAGAGACATAGGTAGTGTTAAGTTCTTGATTGTATTCCTAAATGTTATAAATGTAACATTTGTTACATTTAAATTGACTTTGATAATCTTTAAGATTTTATTTTTTAATTTGTGATTTATATTGAGGGTCAACTAAATTCAAATCGTACTCTTTATAGTAAGTCCAGAAATATCCTCATATCCGCTGAACTTGCTGTTCAAAATTTTCTTTAGATCAAAATATAACTACAGATTATAAAAGGAAATTCTATTTAAAGCTACACTTTTATTTTATTGACTGAATACAGGCTCAGTTAATTAATTACTGTCTTTCTACATATTTGTTATAGTGATAAAAAGTTATTGCCATCGACTTCAAACAAATTTTCTTAAGCAGAAAAAAATTATAATAATTAAAAATTAAATTAGTATTTATGATTTATAGGTCAGAGATCAATTTAATAAAATTAATAAAGTTAAACAGAACTTTATATGAACAATTAGATTTGAGTGACATAATAGTATTATATTGGAGGATTTTGGAAATAAATTTAAGATACTTCTTTTATTTAGTTATCAAATTATTAATAAATTGAATCTTCGTTAACAATATTAAATATTAGTAATCCGTAGCAAGGTTAATTATTGAAAATATAATAAAAGTGGTTTTACATAAATTGATATCTAGGGAGATCGTTGCACAATTTAAATTGAAGACATCGTACCCTGATTTGACAAAGTTTCATTTCCATTAGAATTCCATATAGTTATAATTTATATCAATACTGAACATTTGTTTATCAAAATGTAAACAATGCTTAGCGAATGTAAACTATATTTACATTACGATCGCACACTAAAAAGTGAGCTTGAGTAAACAATTTTTTTTATTAATTCAATACCTACAGAAAGTTTAGGGTTGCTTTATTAAAATTAATAAATCTTTTCTTTCAAGGAAAATTAAGAACGTACCACCTCAGAATTGTCACCCAAAATGTGTCATAATTTTGTCGCTTAGCATTACAATTTCCTTGTTAGATATAGCGACTGCAATGCCCTGTCTTCTATTGAATGTAAAATAAATAACAATTATTAAGCTTCTCCAGTTGAACCAACAATTTGTAATTTTATTTATAAAATCGTAAACTACTTACCTACTTGTCGAATTCACTCCTAATAAAGTAATTAGTAATACGAGCCCAACCACGAAAGATAACAAATAATAAAAAGCAATTGTGCCAGTACCAAACCACAAAAAGCGGCTTACCTTGAGAATAGTTGTCTCTGTGGAGAATTACCACACGTGTATGAATGTACCTTTAGCATAACCAAAAAATCTTATACATTGTTAGCTGAGATGCCAAACTATAGGCTTTTTTAGACAGTCTAAAATGACGTCATACTTGGTGAAAAAATGCAACTAGGAAAATTTAGTTCTTAAGTGTTGGTAACAGTTTGCAAAGTTGAACGATTTATCATAAACGATTTACGAACGATTGATTTGTGTCATCTGTGTTTAAATAACAATTAATTTTGTATATCATATCAAATTCAACAAGTTCTTGTCAGAACTAACTTAATAACAATAACACATACTGTAAACAATAAACAATTAAAGATGACCAAGCCTTTGTCTAGCCGTTGTCAAGAAGTGGTAAGCTTTCTGATCCATTACTTTGAACAAGAACGTGAAAATGGAGGCCCCTTTTGCCAGTTGCTGCCGTTAGAGACGTAAGTAATAATGATTAAAATACTCCTCTTTTTAGTTATCTTAAATCTGAAATATGAGCGGCTTGTTGAGGATGTTTTAGGTTATGTCACGCACTTTAAAAACCGTAAGATTATTTTTTGTTAATAGAGGGTTGCAGCTGCCTTACATGTGAGTCTTTCAACAGTCAGTAACATCGCAGCTAAATGCAACAAAGGTGAAGTACTTAGAAGCCCACCAAAAAAAAACGACATCGGAGTAAACCAATCGTAGATGTGGATAATTTTGACCAAACTGCAATTCGAAATGTTATTTATGAGATGTACAAAAAGAGTTAGTACAGTATTAACTCCATACAGTTGTTTTGCATTATATAGTGTAATTATTTGCAGAGGAACGTGTGACCTTAAAAATTTTACAAGGAAAACTATGCGAACATGACATTTTTAATGGCACATCTCTGTTGAAGGTTTTAAAAAAATTGGTTTCACGTATAACAAGGATGATCCACGACGCACACTGGGGTTGCTCCTTATTGGCTAATGGAAAAAAGTCTTTTTGCGAACGACGATTTAACGATAATCCTATTATGCACAAAGGTGATGTTACATTTCATTCAATGACGTCATAAGTTTCCCTATTGTTTGCTTGCTGACAAAGCTGAACCAGTCTAAACTTGTTCGTTGTTACAACTGCACGCTTAGACTACAAATTGTTAGCTTTAAAAGTGCTATTTTGTGAGTGAGTTATTTCAAAACTATAGATATTTAGTGTTGGAGCTACACGTTTTATAATGGATACAGGTATGTTCTTTTGAATTTTAATGCTGCTTACACGATTTAAGTTCGAATCACTTAGGAAAATATATTTAACAAGCACGTGTCTAATATCCTCGAAAAATATATTAAGCAAAATTTTAATTGAGTTAAAAGTTAAGAGTTAAGTCGAGTTAAGTTAATATTTTCATATTTTAATAATAAATGATGTTTGTAGTTTTATACTTTTATTTCAATTCTTGCACTTATTTGCACTTTTTAAAAAAAATGCGTTATCTGTAGAAAAATCCAAATTTCTATGATTTATTTGTTTAACTTAACTTTGTTACAGAATCAACTTCAAATATGTTCCTTGTGTCAAGAATCCAATTGTTCGACTTCATTAATTTTCCGGAGCATAAAAAACACCAAAATTTAAAATCCATTCTTGTGGATTACATTGCCCATAGAACAAGCTGCCCAACAGAGAAGCGAGTCACTATTGATACTAAGATAAAGAGTTTTTTACACCAATTTAAGATGAAATGGGCAGCAAAGCACAAAATAAAGTCAAGGTTTTTGGAAAAAAATCAATCATGGTTGAGTGGCATGATATCTTTTGAAAAACATGCCACGATCTCACAAAAAATTGGACGGCCAGCTAAACCTTTTGAAGCGGTTGGTGAACGATCTAAAAGGCAGAAAACGTCTTCGCTGAGGGAAAAATTTTCTCCAAAAGAGTTGACTTATGCAGCGCAAATGAGTCTACGATCCCAAGGACTTGCGGCAGCATCGGATGTAGTGAAAGATTGCATGGCTTCTCCAACGCGAGCTGTGCGATATCGCACTGCATTCAAATCATTTAAAAGTGGAGAAAAAAGAAAGCAATTGTCTGCAGAAGAAGCTCTCGCTATGATCGTTGACGCAAAGCTAACACGAACGCAGTATGAGATCATCCGGTCAAAGGACAAAACGTTGTTTCCGTCCTATAAGGCAATTCAAAAAGAGAAACAAAAATGCTACCCGAAGAATGAGAGTATCGCAGTGACGGATACATCTGCAGAAATCAGTCTTCAGGGCCTCATGGACCATACTGCACAACGCATTACTTCTCTGCAGAAAGAAGTTTTGCTAACTTTGCCCGTAGAGAAGAGACAAAATCTGCTCCTGATAAGCAAATGGGGCTTTGATGGATCGACTCAGAAAGAATACAAACAAAAATTTGAAACAGCTAATGCTTCTGACTCTAATATGTTTATGAGTTCCACTGTTCCGCTGAGATTAATTACTGCAGACAAAACCACTGTTTTGTGGCAAAATGATCGCCCATCTTCTACGAGATACTGCAGGCCTATAAGGTTTCAGTTTAAACACGAAACGGCTGAGCTATCAAAAATTGAAAAGTCCCACATACTCTCAGATTGAAAATTTGCGACCATATTCATACGAAGAGCTCAACATGACCATAAAGCATACAATGCTCTTCACAATGGTGGACGGCAAGGTCTGTAACGCAGTAACAGACACTACATCTGCTCAGCGCTGTTATATAAGTGGACTTACGAGCAAAGATTTCAATAATATTGAAAAAGTTCTGAGTCAAGAAGTTATTGATCCAACCAGGTTGGAATTCGGTCTTTCCGTTTTACACGCTTGGATTCGCTGCTTTGAGTGCCTCTTGCACATTGCTTATAAGCTGCTAATCAAAAATTGGCAAGCAAGAGGGAAAGAAAATAAGGAAATTGTTGTTGAACGAAAAAAGCTCATTCAGGCTCGATTTTTTTAAGAAATGGCTTTCGTGGTGGACCAGCCAAAAACTAATTTTGGCAGCAGTAATGATGGGAACACAGCACGAAGATTTTTTCAAAATCCTGAACTGGCAGCACATATAACTGGATTAGATGTTGGATTGATTAAAAGATTCAAAGTAATCATGCAAACTTTGGCAAGTGGACACGAAATCGACATAAACAAATTTCAGACATATGCAATGGAAACGGGTCAACTCTATATTGACCTGTATAAATGGTACCCGATGCCTACATCTGTCCACAAAATTTTGTTTCATGGCCCACTCATAATATCCGCTGCAATATTGCCTATTGGACAATTGAGCGAGGAGGCACAGGAAGCTCGCAACAAGGAGTTTCGCCGATACCGCGAGTTGTACGCTAGAAAAATGACGAGAAAACAGACGAACCAAGACATTCTAAATTTATTGCTTATATCATCCGACCCGGTAATACCAAGTTATCACAAGTATTACAGTGCCAAATTAGAAAACTTTGACGCAGAAGCTCTTCAACTTGAAATTTGAATCCCATGAGGTCTATGATAATAATTATCACGTTGCATTATAGATGTATTATACTTCATGCTGGTTGTGCTACAGGATTCATTCATGGTGCAGAATTAGTATTAGTATAGACAAGGAACACTGATTATTATAGAGAAATGAATCAAGACAACTTTCTGCATTGGTTTGAATATCACTTTAAATTTTTAAATTTAAAACAACCTTCCACAATTATTATGGGTAATGCCAGTTACCACAGCACTCTGATGAACAAAGTACCTACAACAGCGTCTAAGAAGGCTGACATACAGCAGTGGTTAAGTAAAAATAATATACAATATGACGAAGCCTTTTTAAAAACTCAGTTGTTGGGTTTAGTACAGATGTAAATCTTTTTAAATGTAATTCATATTTTGTATTATTAATTCTCTCTTTTTAGACATAAACCTCAAGCAGTATATGTAGCTGATAGGTTAGCTGAACAATATGGGCATCGTGTACTTCGTCTTCCTCCTTACCATTGCATTTTTAACCCTATTGAACAAATCTGGGGTATAACTAAAAATTACTACAGAGACCATGTTGGTTCTGATGGTAGTTCTGCTGAAAAATCATTAGCTATGTGGAAAGAGGCACTAGGAAAAATAACACCCGAAGTATGGGCTAAGACAGTTCGACATACTGAGGAAGAAATACAACGCTGGTGGGATAGAGAAGTTGTATTTGAGCGAGAGGATGTTCACCCACTGATTATAAATCTGGAAATCGGCGATGATACAGATGATGAGTACTTAAGTGATGAATTCTTTTTAAATTAAATCTGAATATATGTTATATTTATCAATTTATTTTATTTCTTGTTAATAAACGTTTTTAAATGGTCGAGTATATTGATGAACCCAATCCACAACGTATATTCTGCAACTACAAGACTGATGAGGAATAATTTTGTCTTCGGATTATCTTATTATAAAATTATAAATATATTGCTTTCTATATATGAATCGGTGCGTGAAAGAACGGTGTAAGTCCAAAATTCGTAATTTCCCGGAAACGAAAAAAACTGATTCATTTGTAAACTAATGAAAAATATTACTATATGGCAGTGAATCAGCTTGTTGTATGACGTCATTTTAAACTTATTGTAAAAATCCTTATCTAACTCGCTTTTAGACGTCACGCGAGCTACCCCCCTACCTTGTAAAAAAAAAACACATAAAAATTACGAGCTATTTATGAGCCTTTATATTCCGCAAATTAAAATTTTGAGCTCGTCATACTAGGGAGGAATTTAAAAATTTCACTAGAGGGCTGAGTCGACGTCCACTCAACTATCCCTTACAAATAAAAATATTTAATCGTTCTTTGGGGCAGAATCAGGAGTTAATTATGAGCTTTTAAAATAATATAAAGTCGAGTTTTGAGCTCATCGTTTTAACCCCAAAACAACCCTTTATACAATTTAATTCAGTACACTACAATTGAAAAGGTAAGTCTTTTGCAGGTAAATATTGTTTACTGATTTAAGAGCCCTCAAAATACATATTTTGATTTTGACCCGCAAACCGTTGAAGATGAAGAGTTAAATATAAATAATTAAATATTAGTCAAGTTGCTTTGGTATGTGTGATATTGCACTGATGATATTGCAGGCTCACATTCCATTAATATAAGTAATTTGATTGTAATCTCATTATATTTAGAATTTACATCAGTTCTACATACATAAAGACAAAATTTACATCGATTGGGGCTTGAACCTTGATGGCGCAATTGGTTAGCGCGGTACTCTAGCAAAGTACAGGTCGTAGGTTCAAATCCTACTCGAGATAAACTTTTTATTTATGTATTTAATAAAATTAATAATAATTTTTAATAATGCAGTTATTTAATGCATAAAATACATAAAAATATAATTTATAAAAAGAATTTATAAAAAAATTTATCAGTGAGCAATTAATTTTATTTTATTTTAAATTTATGATTTCAACAGATTCTTGAGCTGCATACTTTTGATTTATTAAAAAAATTGTTTCTCTATCACTATTAAATAATCTAGGCATTCTTTGAAAGCATCATATACAGGGTGAATCTTATCTAATCCGCCAAAATTAAAGGCGTGATAGAACTCATCATTCTAAGCAAAAAAGTTCATATGTACATGGGTCTGGAAATGCTTCGTTTCCGAGATACAGGGTGTCAAAGTTGAAAAAAGAAATCGCGTTTACTTCAATATCTTTCGACTGTTTCGAAATAGTTTCATGAAATTTCGTATACGGGGTTTTTTTGGGATGACAAATTCAAATTTGTGGTCCATTTGGTTGTCGTTTCTAGAGGGCGCCAGCTGCAATGATTTCGACCCCTTTAAATCGTAGCAATTTTTTTTGCTACACTGTATGCCATTTTGGACTAGAAAAATCGATTCTCCTATCTTTTCTTCTAAAAAAAAGGTATATGTTAGTGATGTCGCTAGGAGCAACCCTTTCCGAGAAAAACGCTTTTAAAACTCATGATGCATACACATTTTCGGACGGTATTTTTTTGACAGGTTTATCAATAGGAATTTTTAATTGTTACTAAGTAACTTACTTGTTTACTTATGTACTTATCTGTCTCTTTGCGTTCATTGATAATAAAATTTTAATAAAAAATCCATAATTAAATACGATAGAATGCCTAGACATACATGTATACTTTTAATATTAATTTTTTTTCTTTTTCTTTTTTTAATGTTGGATATTTTAGTGCTCCATACAAAAGTTAGTTTTACATAAATAAACATTGTGAGTTATAAATGTCTTTTTCTCGGAAAGGGTTGCTCCTACCGACTTCACTAAGATATACCTTTTTGTAGCAGAAAAGACAGGAGAATCGATTTTTTTAGTCCAAAATGGCATACAGTGTAGCACAAAAAAGTTGCAAAGATTTAAAGTGGTCGAAATGGTTGCCGCTGGCGCCCTCTAGAAACACAACTAAATGGACCACAAATTTGAATTTGTCAACCCAAAAAAACCCCGTATACGAAATTTCATGAAACTATTTCGAAACAGTCGAAAGATATTGAAGAAAACGCGATTTTTTTTTTCAACTTTGACACCCTGTATCTCGGAAACGAAGCATTTCCGGACCCATGTACATATGAACTTTTTTGCTTAGAATGATGAGTTCTAGTACTTCTTTAATTTTGGCGGATTAGATAAGATTCACCCTGTATAATAATTATATTAATTCTACACGCCCGTTGTATTCTCAACTGGAATCCACGACTTGAACACCAATCATATTATTGCATTTGTGGAATACAATGGGCGCATATTAATCAAATCAATCACATCCCCTTAGCAATACATCGTCTCCTAGCAATCGATAAATAAGTTCAAATTGTACGACGCCATTATTAAATTTCCGCAGTTTGTCTTTCATTCTTTTCAAAATGAATTCGGATGGCGAAAGCAGCATTAGTGAAACATGTACACCGCCTGATATACTGCAAGTGGCAAAATCCACAGTAAATAATTTGTTACCCGAAAAATCAAGGAAACAATATAAAGAAACGTATGACAGATTTATGGAATGGAGAAGTAATAAGGTAAATTCGTTTTCTGAGAACGTTCTATTAGCATACTTTACACAACTTTCTGAAAAATACAAATCATCGTCCATGTGGAAAACATACTCAATGTTACAAAGTACATTAACCGTAAATAAACTGCGCGCTTTCCTGAAACGTCAGTCGGAAGGCTATCGCGCGAAGAAATCCAAACCATTTACTCCTAACGAGATAAATAAATTTATTGGTGAAGCACCGGATAATATATATCTTGCAACAAAGGTAATAACTTCAAATTTTTAAGGTTGCATTGATAATGGGCATAATAGGAGCATGTCGCAGTATGGAACTCCGTTCTATGAATATTGATGATATCCAAGATCTTGCACCAGCCTATTTAATTACGATACCAAATACGAAAACAAAAATGTTCGAAAATTTACCGTTACAGGCAAATTTTACGATATATGTAAGAAATATATCAATCTTCGTCCAGCTAATGCAAACAGATCTTTTTTTTTAAACTACCAACATGGAAAATGCACTGTGCAAAACATTGGCATTAATAAATTCGGATTCATGGGAAAACAAATAGCCACTTATTTAAATTTGCCGAGTGCTGAATTATACTCCGGACATACTTTTCGTAGGACTTCAGCTGCTATATTAGTAGATGCAGGGGGAGATATTACAGCCCTCAAAAGGCATGGCGGCTGGAAGAGCACATCAGTAGCTGAAGGGTACATAGAGGATTCCATGACCAATAAAATGAACACTGCGAAGAAAATACTCCAATCAATAGAAATGGAGCCAACTACTTCTTCGAATATACTATCGAATAGTGCAATGGGTGCAGTAAATATAAGTCATAATTCAGGTGCACCAGTTGTGAACATTACTAATTGTAGTAATATTACAATCAATATTCACAAGAATTGATGTTTTTGATTGTTTAATTATCTATTATTTCTGTTTAGTTATAAATTTTCAATGATGTAGTTCGCATAAATTGTACATTTTTTAAATAACATATTTATTATAAAGTTTTATTATTTGTAGTCATAGAGAAAGTATAGTCTTCTACTTTCGTATAATGAGCTGTTATTCACTTGGATTTATCCTCGTGAATAACAGCTATCATTATACGCTCGTGGAAGAATATACTATTATGAACAAAATACGTGTACTTTAATTATTGAACTGCAATTCATTTACAATAAAACTAGTCCCAAATCTTTTAAGTACAACAGAAGCTATACTTAAAGTAAAAGAATTTATTTTGCGACTAAATATTATTTATCAATTTACGAACTTAGGAAATACAAGTGTTTGGTTATTAAGTTAATGTTAAAACTCTTTCATAAAAATAATCACCCCGCATTTTCTTCATATCAGAGAAGAAAAATCTTTCATTTTAAGTAAAGCTCTCTCTTGAGTGCTGGAGAGACGAGAGGTAGTTTGTTTTACCGTAAAACGGTTGCAGCTCAATAATCAAAATAGACATATCTTGAGAGCTCATAAATCGATAAACAATAATTACCTACAAAATAGTTATATTTTTAAATTTTAAGCATAATTCTCACCTGTGTCGGGAAAACGAGGGTTAGTTTTACCGTAAAGCGGTTGCGGGTCAAAAATCAAAATACGTATTTTGAGAACTCTTAAATCAATAAGCAATATTTACCTGCAGGAGTTACTTTTTCAATTTTAGTGTAGTTCTCACTTGAGTTAAATTATTTAAAGGGTTGTTTTGGGATTAAAATGATGAGCTCAAAAATCGAAATTATATTATTTTAAAAGCTCATAAATAGCTCCTAATTCTGCCGCCATGAACGGTTCTATATTTTTATTTGTAAGAGATCGGGGAACTGGGTCGAAGTCAACTCAGCTGCCCCACTGACATTTTTAAATTCCTCTCTGGTATGACGAGCTCAAAATTTTTAATTCGCGAAATATAAAAGCTCATAAATAGCTCGTCATTTTCATGGTTTTGTTTTTCTAATTTTGCAAGGTGGAGGCGGGTAACTCGACAGACGTCGTTTTTAGTTGATTTTACAGCAGAGATAGCAAACCCTTTTTTTATTAAAAAAGAAAAACTATAAATTTATGTTTCCATAAAAATAAACAGAGTAGAACCAATATTAAATTTATTTCAGTTTTGTACGTCCCTAGATTAATATTATGTGTATTAAAACCAAGCAAGAGTTCATAATTTTCTAAAATGGATTAATGAGGTACCTGTTATGCACTTTGACGAAGCAATAATAAAGTTAGCTGCACTTTCCAATAAGCGAAAAAACTATGGCCGTCGTATACAGTGTTCCAATTCTAAATACTCTGTTAAATCGGATAAGGAATATACAGGATGGAAGCTTTTATTTAAAGTATACCTGTATACCTGCTAAACGTAGGAATTAACTTATGGAACTTTTTTGCCAGAGATATTGACTATTAGATCACTGCCATGTTATGTTTAACATTTAACCGCGATACCTACCCCTGTAGGCTGCTATCACATACACCGCTCATAAACATATGTTACACTACCTCAACTTGCAAATACTATAAATATGTTGTATTTTATTTAATTTAAATAATACGGGTAGCTCGGTATATATTTTTTTCTGCGCTACCGTTCAACCCATTAATATGATACATATCCCTGGGGATATGTAACGAACATGAAAAATTATATTTAATTACTGTACGGTGTACATCTCGCAGACACGTTTTAACACGTCTGTAACGCATCATTTGTATCCAGGTCTGTTAATCGCATCGGTGTAAGAGTGCTATTAGTTATAATGACTGATCGCGTTAGAAAAATTATGGAATTGGCTGCCAAAACGCTACAAGAAGAAGTTACTGCAAATACTTTAAAACGGAGAAAGGCGTAAAATGATGGTTTTGTAAGTAACGACGAAGGCATGATCCATACAGTAGTGAAGACTTAGTGAAGGACAAAATTATAACCCTTCCGAGGCATCCGACGATAATACCGATGACATTTCATGGCGATAGCGATAACATATTGATATGGATACTATTACAGACAACAGTGGCGCTACAACGCACTCAAACGTTACTAATATATGGTATGAGATTACTAAAACACCCTTAACCTTTGATATGTACGAAGATCGGATTACTCTTAATTCCGCGATAAATAATAATCATAAAGATAAAAATCCGATTGATATTTTGAATCACTTCATTACTGATGAATGTCTGATTGTGTGATTGTTATGTTAGTCAGCAACTTTGCAATTTTAATTTAAGCAAATCCTGAATACGACTAAAAATGAAATTCGTAAATTTTCAGGAATAACAATGGCTATTTATATATACAGCTAGGACGCGAGATCGATATCTTCTACTAATTCGATTTCTCCATTTTACTAATAATGAAACCCATGACACGACTAACAAGTTCTATAAGATTTAACAACTACTGCAAATACTGTTAAATAATTTTAAATGCTGCCGAATAAAACACATAAATACGGGATAAAACAATATAAGTGATGTACACCAGAATGGGTACGATTTGGCTATAGCCTGTCCGGTAGAACTGAAGTATCGGATTAAAAGGATTGTCAATATGGTTCTATTGTGCTTGAAACCGCCTAATGCTTTGCTGTCTCGTACTTATTGTACGTGACAAAGAAAGATGGATATATTATGAATAATGCCTCTATTTCTGCCGAACAAAAGCGTTTGCAACTTTCACACATAATGACAAGGCAATAAGAATCAGATGCAGGTAGAATAGAAATTAATAGGTATAATAAATGCCAGTGGTTCTCAACACTGCTTTAACATTATATAATTTGAAGAAATGCAACTTTTGTATAATAAAAATAATAATCGATTACTAATTATAAGTAATTTCAATTGACACTTTCATTATACTTATAACAACAATAACAAATACATTTTTATTATATTAGTAAATATTAATTAAATTACAAAGATATACTTTATAATTAAATGTAAAAATTATAATTGTCATTCGGCTTCAGATTCATACTTCCTGAGTCATCAAATCTTGGAAAAGATCATCGTCATCACTTTCTTCAGTGTTAACTGTGAAAATAAGATCTTCATACAATCTTTCATTAACAAAAGTATCTTTAATTATTTTATCCGTATGATCAATTTGCAATGATAACTGTTTTAATGCGTCGTTCCACGTATTAAGAACATCTTGTCTTTGCATTATATTAATGGTTAGTTTATATAACTTACTCAAGAATAATGATAATATAGATATTGCAGTTGTTTTATTTATACATATGTACTACTAAATGGTATAATAATCATAATAGTACTTATTGACAGTATTGCATTTTATTTGGATTCTTTGTAATTAACTAAAACGTCATTACATACTTAGTAAATGAACTTTAATTAAATTGAATACCATACTTAATCGAATATTCATTATTATGAATGGCATAAATGTTTATTATAAAAACTTGCATTCTTCCAAAATTTAAATGTAATTAAAGCAGTGTTGAGAAACTGGCATTTTAATACCTATTGAATTTCTATTCTATGCATCTGATTCTTATTCCTTGTCATTATGTGAAAGTTGCAAACGCTTTGTTCAGAAATAGGCATTATTCATAATATATCCATCTTTCTTGTCATACAATAAGTACAGACAGCAAACATAGGTTTAAGCACAATGAACCATATTAAATCCTTTGTTAATGATAGTTCATTCTACGGCTTAATCTGCCGCTACGTAAGTACTAAAAAGAAAAATACAATTGCCTCGGATCGACCTGCTACAAGGTCGAAACAGAAGGCCCATTGCTGACGACTGTGCAAGGAAAATGGCGAGTTGGTATGTGGAATGTTAAAGGTATGCATGGTAAAAATTTGAAATGGCGAATGTAATGTATGAAAGGAAGCTTGATATTCTGTGTGTATCGGAACAAAGCGCAAAGGAAATTTAGATGGAGAATACCAGATTATAGTCAGGAGTTGAGACTTACGGCGCAAAAGAAGTTGGAGTGATCTAAGTGAAAAAAGAAAACAGTACGGTAATGCTATGCACCGGTGAATGGAAAAAAAGACCAAGAGTGTGAGAACTTCTGGAATGAAGTAGAGAACGTGTTGAACGTATGTAAGCCAAACGAAAGAGTGATGATATTGGCAGATATGAATGGATGGGTGGGTATACAAAGAGAATAACTGGACGCGATCTAGGAAAGTTGGGAGACCAAAGAGTCAATGAGAATGGTGAACGCCTGTTTGTATCTGATACTTGGTTTAAACATAAAAATGTGCATATGTATAGATGGCAAAGAGGCTAATCTAAAAGTATGATTGACTTAATAGTGTATCATGAACGACATAGAAACCTGTTGAGAGACACAAAAGTAATACGCGGATCAGAGTGTGGATCGGGCCACTTTTTAGTTGAATCGAGTGTGTTTAGGGCAAAAGTGGGACTGGAGAAAGAAAGCAAACGTAGTGCAAACGTCGAGAATTAGGGTAGACAAATTAGTAGATAATGGTGCGAGAATGAAATGTGCAGATGCTGTGAGTAAAGAGTGGAATGTGAATGAAACAGTGTGGAACGAACAAATAAAAAATAATGACGTTGAAAGTGCATGGATAAGGTTGAAAGACTGTGTTATCAATTTTGTCATGTAGATATGTAGAAAAGGAACTATAAGTACACAGCAAAAATGGTGGAATGAATCGGTAAAAAAGACGAAAACAGATGCGTACATGGCAATGATTGCTGCAAAAAATGAGACTAAGAAAAAGCGATTGTATGAGGTGTACAGATTAAGAAACAAGAGGAAGTGATGGCTAGGGAAAGAGAAAAAATGCAGAATCATTTTGAGGAAACAAAGAACTTCTGGAAAAGGGTGAGGAAATGCAGGCAAGAATATTTCGGAAAGCTGTACAGGGTGTTTCATTTTTGATGTTTTCTTATGGGAAGTACCGTTTCTATTACAGATAGACAAAAAGTAATATGGGGTCCTTGTGCTCGATTTTGGTGTTAATTAAGATCCAATAGTCATAATCAAGATATCTCTAACCGTTATTGCGCAATTACCCAAAATTGAAAAAAACGCCGATTTTGAAAAACTTTAACTTTTTTATTTCTAAATGTATCGACAAACTGTAACAACATTCTCCAGACACTTTTTTAAGTAGAATCCGTTAGTGCATTCACATTTTTAATACCTACTTAATTCAAAAAGATATGACATAAAGTTATATTTTTTTACATGCAAACCATAGTTGGCTATGACATTTTAAATGATATTTTTTTTATGCTTTTCAAAAATATATAACATTTCGATGCTATTTTAATAATTAATTGATTTTTTAAGTTTTTATTATTTAGGAGGCTGAGATTTATTTAAGTAAAAACAAATGATACCTATATGTCAAATAATACATTAAAAATTGGAAGTGTGCAACAAACAAAGTGGAATTTAGTTATTAACGTGCCTAATTATACAAATTCAGAAAAATTTTGCATGTTAAGTGTTTTATATTATCCTAGGTAATAAAAATGTAGAATCGGAATTATATTTACAAAATTTTCCTGAAAGGCAGCAGCCAAATAAAAATATTTTGGTACGGTATACTTAATAGAAATTAAAATTTTTGCTAGCTCAAAACAATATCTTAATTAATTGTAGGTTACAGAAAAATTTAATTGAATTCGGTTCTTGTAAAAATCCCAGACCAAAACTTACTTTTAAACGAAATTCTGAAGAAAATTCAATGGTCGTCTTAGGACAAGTCGAAGCAGAGCCAACAACTTCATCTAGACAAATGGTTAATCTACGCGTGTCTAGAAGCAAAGCCCTTCGAATTTTAAAGAAACACAACACCATTGCTATAGATTTCGGAAAGAACTTGACTATAGACGCCAGAAGACGGAGTACTCAGTGTTGTAACTGGTATATAAGTCAGTGCCAAAATATACCTAATTTTTCAAACTCTATTGCATCGTCAGACGAGGCGCATATCAGTATTGATGGTATTTTTAATAATCACAATTTACCTTACTGGGCAGATACTAACGCTCATGTCAGTGTTGTCCGCAGGAGGCAAAGGAAATTTGGAATAAATGTGTGGTGCTGCATTAAAAACGGACTTTTTTATTGTCACATGTATGAAGGAACATCAAACTCAATGAAATATCTCGATATACGAATTCATTTGGAGGGATTTATAGAGAGTCTTCCTTTAGCACAATATTGCAATGTCATATTTCAGCAAGACGGAGCTCCCGCCCATAATCCCGTGTAGTTAGTGACTACTTAAATTTACGTTTTCCTAATAGCTGGATGGGAACGACAGCACCAATTTTGTGACCTGCTCGTTCACCCAATCTTTCGCCTCTAGATTTCTTTTTATGGGTTTTTTTTTTAACATTATATACAAAAGAACTAATAGTACTGCGAATGAGTTAAAAGAAAGTGTTCGTGTGGCTTTTACACAATTAACACCATTATCTATATATAACTCTATAAATTCAATTAGAAGACGATGCGAAGTCTGCATCCAAAAAGAGGGCGCACAGTTTGAAAAATATTTGTAGTTTTAGTGTGTTTTTTATATCGATATTTTGTGTTCATATCTTTGTTCGTTTATAGAATTAGGTAGATGTTTATATACGTATAAAAATTGGTTTGCTGTTAGATTTTTATTATCTCTGATGACGTTATATTGTTTATTTGCTTTTCATTTCAATTTGCATTTGAGGTTTTTTGATAATTTTATATTCAATCTTTAGATTTTATAATTTGTTATCATTTCACAAGAACATTACAATTAAACTTATTTGAATTACAAAATGTCTCTAAAATATTTTACTGGAAGTGAAATTTCTTTTTTGAGTAGAATATCTTCATTCAATTTCATATCTGGTTTTCTAAACCAACTGTTATCCTTAATAAATATACCAATTAAGAAAAACTTAAAAAAATCAATTAATTATTAAAATAGCATAGAGGTGTTATATATTTTTAAAAAGGACCAAAAAATGTCATTTACAAATGTTATAGCCAACTATGGTTTCCATATAAAAGAATACAACTTTATATCATATCTTTTTTAGTTAAGAAGGTATTAAAAATGTGAATGCACTAACGGATTCTACTTAAAAAAAGTGCCTTGAGAATGTTTTTTTACAGTTCGTCGATACATTTAGAAATAACAGTTATTCAAGTTTTTCAAAATCGCCATTTTTTTCAATTTTGGCTAATTACGCAATAACGATCAGAGATATCATGATTATGCCTACTGGATCTTATTTAACACCAAAATCGGGCACAAAGACCCCATATTACTTTTTGTCTATCTGTAATAGAAAGGGTACTTCCCATAAGAAAACATCGAAAATGAACTACCCTGTACAGTAGTGAGGAAAATAAGACTGAAGGGTAAAATAAGGAGAATGTAGAAGGAATGGTGAATGAAAGTGAGACGGATATTGGGATAAATGAGGTAGAGAAAACAGTAGGAAGGTTGAAAACGGTGAAATGCTGAATTATGGAGGTGCAAATATTATATGAAGATTGTGTAAATTATTCCATGTATGCCCTTAAGTGTGGAAAAGTGCCGAGTGATTGGAAGAGCGCGATCATTGTACCACTGTATAAGGGTAAGGGGAACAAGAGTGATTGCAAGAATTACAGAAGAATAAGTTTGCTCAGTGTATCTGGGGTAAAGTATTTGGAAGAGTACTGATTGATAGAGTACGAGAAACTACAAAAACTAAGATTTGGGATGTGTAGGGTGGCTTCATGCTAGGGAGAAGATGTGTTGATCAGATGGTTTCTCCCCAGCAGGTGATGGTAAAGTGAGTGTAAAAAGGAAGCTGTACTGTGCGTTTGTAGATCTGAAGAAAGCATATGACAAGGTAAATAGGGAGAAGCTGTGGGAAATATTAAACAAATATGGCGTAAGTAAAGGTGTAATAAACGGAATAAGGGCAGTATGTACAGGTAGACGGGCATGTGTTAGGGTCAGACGTGGTGTGACTGAATACTTTAATATTGAGCAAGGAGTGCGACTAGGCTGTGTGATATCACCGTGGTTGTTCAATGTATACATGGAAAAATGTGTTAGGCAAGCATGTACCGATACAGATGGTATAATGGTTGGTGACGTAAATGTGTACCAGTTCTCGCGTATGCAGATGACACAGTCTTATTAAGTGACAGTGCGGATGAGCTACAAACTGCTCTGAGGAAGTTTGTTATATTCTGTGAGAGCATGGACCTAAAGATAAACGTAAACAAAACTAAGATTGTGGCGTTCAATCGGGAAGATGAAAAAGAGAGTAGAGTATTTACCCTGCAAGATGAAATTGTGGAACAAGTGGACGAGTTGGTATATCCGGGTAGAATGTTAAGGGTGCTACAATGGACGGCGAGATTGGACGAAGGGTCAATGTTGGAAGAAAAGTGATTGGAAGTATGTGGGCGATAATGAGAAACGAAACCATGAGCCTAGCTGCGAAACGAGCAAATCTATAATGGCGTGTTTGTCTCGTCAGTATTGTATAGAAGTGAGATATGGGTATGTCAAAAAAAGCACGGAAGAAAAATAAATGCTGTGGGTATGAGATTCTTGAGACGCGCATGTGGTAAAAAGAGAAGGGATAAGATAAAAAAGAGTGTATAATGAAGGAGTGTGGCGAGGAAAAGACAATGATAGATAGGTATAAAAGTAGTACAATAAGTTGGTTTGGCCACTTTGAGAGAATGAACAATACAAGATTAACGAAGCAAACATATGTAGGTGTGGTTAGAGGTAAGGCCGGATCTGGTAGGCCGCGAAAACTTGGGTGAATGCAGTAGAATCTATGATAAAAGATAAAGAGTTTTAAAAATAAAAGGCCATGTCAGAAGTAATGAATGAATCTTGCGGAAGCTAGGGAGGGAACAGAGATAGGAAAGCATGGAGAAAGATTGTGAATGAAAAATAAATAAGAGGCAGGGATTGTTTTTCCTATCCCACAAGGGATTGGCCTGAATGTTATGTTACACCAGAAGATATACACATAACGTTATAGTTTATGCTGGAAAAGGAAACAGATGTACAGAAGACGGATTTTCATATGGCCGGTCAGAAGTACGGTCCTCGAGATGCGCACGAAATTCGTACGGTAGTGGAACTGTGACACGTCTTGTACATCGTATCAAGCGACAAACACAGTAGTGCAGTGTCGTATTAAGCTAGTGAGTAATGGAGTTTAAAAGTAAACTAAACAAATGTGTTTTACACAGTCAAACTCGTGAAGTGATCTCTAATGTATTTACGTTTCAGTGTTCCTTGTTAAGTGTTCTTCAAAAATATATTATAATAACATTATACAATACTTTGGCATGCCATTAGTACACGAACATTCAGTTGTTAGAATTTAATGACCTTTTAATTACTTCTTGTATTGACGAGATATCTTTTGTACATATAGAAAGTTCACAATGTGATTGTAATGAGAAAGAGATTAGCATAAATATTATTTACTAATAATTCAGTTAAATTATTCAAATTAGTTTCTTAATATGATGATTTACATTTGTACCTAATAATCATAATGTGATTTTTTGAATTTATCCCTTAGTACGTCTTAATGCACGACTCGCACAAAGAGTTTGCATTTCATTTTTCCGAATACTTTCTCTGTCTAACACTGACTGACTTGAACCAGATACAAGTTATCCCATTGGCTATATGAAAATCCGTCTGCTGTAAATGTTGGTCACTCACATTCTATTGTAATGAAACTTTTTCAATCACTGCAGCCAAAAGAAGGTCGAATGATTTTCGTTATTTAATAAAGAAGTAATCTATTGCGACACAAAAGGAAGAGGTGAAGTTATTAGCAGAGAACGGAATAATGTAAAAATTATACAATGGGTTAAGAGGCCTGTTCTAATGATTTCTAGCAAACCTTCTCATGGAGCAAGACTTGTATCTACAGGTAATTAATAATATATTTTAATCTCTTTATGCAATCGTTTTGGTTAAATTTAGGTAAAAGAAACAGGAAAGGTGACGAAGTGTTTAAACCAAAGATAGACTATAATCAGGCTAAAAAAGGGGTGGACTTCAGTGATTAAACATCTTCATACCATTCCATAATATAGAAAAGCATGACTTAGTGCAGGTGAGAAAAAACATGTCGTAAATTGAGGTACAATAATTGTTAAATATTTAATATGTTGTATTTTAGAAAGGTAATACTTGAACTGTTACTTGGTACCACCACAGTAAAGCATATGTTGCAGATAATATGAAAAACTCAGCATTACTGAATTTAGGAGACAATTATTAGAAACATTAGCGTTCCCGAATCTGACGAAAAAAAGAGAAACAATTCTAGAAAAAAGTTCACACATTAAAACAAACGATGAAGAATTGTAATGGAAACATGTTAGTAGAGTGACCAGTTATTGTGACGATGTCCAAGCAAGCCTGGGTTTTGTCTAGCATGTTTTAATGAGATTCCTAATTAATTTTGTTATATAATTTGTAATCTAAAAATGTTAATTATTTGTAACAAGTGTAGGTAGCGGATCGCGAAAATTTTATTATTGCAATAAATGTTTGTCAAATCGCCATTGTTACCACGATAGAAAAGATAATTAGTGGATTTTTAATACCTTGATTAATACGTCGTAATTTGATGTTTTCAAAATATTTTATTCACATATTTTATGTAAGGAATGTGCGATTGTTTGTAACTAATATTTGGGTAGGGTTGAAAAACACATGATGGGATTTGAGTAGCAGGTGTACGCTTAAAAACTGCTTTACTGAAGGGGAGTAACGAATCATTGGAATTTCTTATGTGCACATTCTTGATGTAAAAATGTCACTAGTTAGCACTAGTTAGTAATTAATTACTAACGGTACACACTGCAATCAAATAGTACACACTGTAATCAAATACGTCTTTGTTTGGTACTTAAACTCGAGACCTAATGTAGGGTTTGTTACGGACGAATACATATTTTAAAATTAATATATGAAACTGTTCCAACGTAAATTAATGTTTCTTGTTTTTTTTTACTTTTCAAAGATGGGGGTTGATTGCGGGAGTAAATATAGTTAGTTTTGAAATCGAGGGGGAAGGGGAGTTAGAGTGTCGACGGAGCCAGATCGAGAGGGTTAATTAAATACCTTCATTGTAAACAGTTTGTCTTTAAAAAAATTCTTGAGTGTACGTTTTCTTTTGGGTTAGCCAACGCTAATTTGTCTTTTCTTTCATGTGTTAGTTTTAATGTGTTTTTCAAATATTAATCTATAAATAAGTAACTCTTTTTGAAGTTAAACCGCGTATGTTAATGATTTGTGTCTGTGATCAATTAAAGGGATATATATATATATATATATATATATATATATATATATATATATATATATATATATATATTCAAGTGTAAGTCGGTGTTTTATATAAATTAAGGCAGGCAGCAAATGATTCTAGAAGCCTATATAACCTATTAAAAATCGAGCAGTGCCTTGCAAAGGTATCTTACTCGCACGCGGGCTCCTTAAGCTGAAAGCTGCTAAAATAAGAGACAGTACAGTGCTCCCTCACTCTAGTATTGGTGTGAATTAGCAGTGTTGGTTTTTGGTTATATTTATATTTGTGTAGAGGTTGGCTGGTGAACGGGTACATGATACCGCTTTGGTTATTAATTGTAAAAGGCAATTGCTAAGTGGCTACACACACCCGAGACCAGATAACCATTAAACACTTCGAATTTTGTTTTTATTGTTGTATAGATGAATGTGTAACCTGAGAAAGGAGCACTATATTTTTCTAACACACCCAAATTTATATATCGGTTACGATGTTTATAACTTACCCTTGTAAGGTTTTTTAAAGTAAGTTTTTTTTTTGTGTCAGTTGTTAGGTAGAATTGTTTGCTTGCGAACTAATTTCTCTTTACATGCAATTAGTTGTAATTTTTCATATGTACTTTGTGCTTTAGTGGTCACTAAACAATTGTGTACGTGTAAATTCCTTGTCTATTTTCTTTTGTCCTTGCCTTTACCTTATTATCACCTGTGCAATTTTACTGTTGATGTATTTTATATGTACCGTAATTTGCTTTATTGTTTTATGTGCTTATTTACTTAAAGACCGGCATGATTGGTTTTAAAGGGCCTCATGTTTGCTATTATGATTTTTATTTTGATTATTTATGACACAATTGTGTGTGACTACATGGGGTTTTTTTTTTTATTGTGTTTATGTGCAACTAAACTGCTTTTTATTCATTTTCTCTTAATGTTATATTTTTGTACGTACTTTAACCTGATTTAATGGTGTTTTGTTTTATATTTAACCCTTTCCTTGTTTTTTTTTGTGTTATTTGATTTATTAATGTACTTGTGCAATTACTTATTCATGAATAAAGTGGGCTTTATTGGTGGTTCTTTCCCACAATAGTATGTTTAACGGGCTGAACCACCATTGTGCAAAGCTCGTTGATTTCAATTTGAGTGGTTTCATTTTTTTTACCTGCCTCACATGATGCAACACTAATTTAGATAGCACTACGTACCTAACACTAGATTGCCACTTCGTTTGATCATATTTGAGGTTTGCGAGTAATTAAATATCAGACTTGTAAATAAATTCTGTTTTAATTATTGCCAGAAAAGTCAAAGTAAGGCAGGCTATTCATTTGAGTAATGGTAATATTATTGTCAGTCAAGTCAAGATAAATCACTTAGCGATTGTTTTGTTCTTGAACTTGCATTATTTCAAATAAGTTCAAATTACACTTTTCAAGATAGAGTACCTGGGGGCCGCTACACAAGTAATAAAGTTTCTATTCTTTTGATATTTCTGATTTACATGCATTTCTAGTTGCCAGAGGATATACAGTTCTAAAGAAAGATAAACTGAGTATTAAGTTACAGATTTCCGATATCTCATAAAAGTCATTTATGCTAAATTCTCTAAAGATGGTGCTAAATTCACAATAAAGTACATGCCTAGTACTCCAGCGATATGTCAGTCAAAGACATTGTACCTTACTTCATGCCACAGTTAATGTGTTGATAAAGTCTATTAATACACAAGATTTAAAATGGTCAGGTTTGGTACAGAATCTCATGATAAAATTAAAAATATTGGTTTTTAAGTTGGATGTTCATTATGTCAGATTGTGTACTAATCTTTCTAAAATACAATTATGGTGATTTTTTTTTTAACATAAATGCATGTCAATTCAAACTTGAATGAAGAGAAATTGGAAAAATCACTCGAAAAGCTCCCTGATAGTCGATTGATAGACATAACAGAAATATTTTGTGCTAAAAATGCATTTATCCAATTAAGAAATCATCACTTATGCGTTTACCTCGGAGTAGAATTTAAAAATGTTGGCAAAATAAAATTACCCAAGCCTATCTAAATCCCATATTAAAAAATTTTTTTAAACACAGATTGACAAACATTGCACATATATTAATATTTTTAAACAAGCATAATGATAAACCAAAATAAAAAGAAAATTCAAGTGAATTATTAAATATTTTCAAATATAAAATAACACAATTCAGTTTTTATATAAAACATGTCTTATTTAATAAGTAATAAAATGACTTAAAACAAAATTTTAAGATGACAATGCAAATGTATGAAAATGTTTATTTGGAGTTCTAAAATAATAGAAAATAATTATGTAGTACATTGTGATTGCATTGTAACTATCTCTAATGTAAATGTGGGTCAATGTAACAAACTTGTTCTTTAAACCTCTCTACTATTTATGTATCACAATTAAAAAAAAATTGAAATAAAAACTGAAATTAGCCATAATTCTGAGTCATTATTGCAAGAAGATCAAGATGGGTAATGACATCATAATTGGATAAATTTTTTTTGTTAAAATGAATTTTAACATACCTATAGCTGCTTCTTTATTAATTACGATTCCAGTATGGTCACCACCAGCAATATGTACTTTATCATCATTAGTTTTATTTATTATTTTTCTTTCAATTATTATTGTAGTAGAATTGGCAGTTTTACACTTTGGGGTCATAACAACTTGTTCCTTCGATGTCTCAGTCATTGTAAAATTCTGGAAAATAAAATTGTCATCAATCCTCATTCAAGTACCTATCATAACATACATTTTTATGTTATGGTACCAACTGACACCAAATAATGATTTTTTTGGGATAAACAAAATATAAAACATGCATTTAACTGATAAAGTTAAAAACTTTTATTAAATTGTTTTGCAACAATAAAATTTAAACAATCAAGTTTAAAAGTCCATTTAAAAAACAGGCGGATGTACCATTAAAAATTATAATAAATTGACTTAATTAGGAAAGGTGTGTACCTTTATACATCTAATATTTATAAACATTCTAACCCTAACATATTTAAATTAATAGATAATCAAAGTGTATAAAAAGCTTAAATTATTTTATAATCGTAAATAGACAATTGAAGTAACTTACTTTTTATTTGTAACAGTTTTAAAAATAATTAAAGATCATATGAGTCACTGTCAAATGCTAAAGTTTATAATATCTAACCTCTCACACACTCAAAGACCTTAACAGCATACACGTTACGCTTACGATTAGTTTTAAAAGGACCCTCTCTACTTGCATTGAATTGAATTGCGAGTTCTCTCCTACTACCGTACGTCTGACTCCGATTGGATGTATTTCTATTGCAGTTGCATCCATGAATGCGTTTACCTTAAACTATATTTATTATTCATTTTTTGTTCCTTCAGTACTCGGGATTTTAATTATACTCTTTTTACGCCTGTTTTAAAAAAATAAACAATCATTATCAGCTGATTGTGCTACAGCTATTCATATAAATGCTACAGCTTTGTATTCACAGGGTGAACAATTATTTCATGGTATTTGACCTACGGTCAGTATTTCTCCCTTGTCTAGTAATCAGTAAGCATGTAGGTATTTTCTGAAATACACTATCTATAATTTGCTCTAAATTCCTTATTGACAAAAATCATGTTTTAAAGTTTTACAAACAATTTCCAGAAATGTTAAAAAAAAGCCAAAATTTTACATAAAATAAATTACATTAAGCAGGTACAGGGTGTCCCAACGATAGAGTAACGTAAGTTTATGCTTAACTAGAATTATTTGTGTAAATATTGTATGGACCATGGGGTAGAGGTAAGAGTGCATTTTTTAAAATATTGGAAGTTATACAGGGTGTGCCAGAAAAGCAGGACGTGAAAAGTATGATTTTTTAAATAGAACACCCGTATTTGATTTTAGTTTTAATTCTACGTGTCCATACAAACATATTTTGTCATACAAAATATTGGCTGAAAGTTTTAGTTCTTGAGATATTCGCGTTTAAAGATTATTATGGTCATTTTCGTGGGGTTGATGAATGGGCAATTGTTCCGTTATTTCACAATAAAAAATTGATATTTCGTGTGAAAAATGAGTGATATTATACTAACGTTTAGACCGAGTAGTATTTCTAATTTTCTCAACAGGGTGTTTGTTATAACCATTCAAATTTGAAAATTCTCAAATTAAAAAAATCAGTTTTTTAATTGCACACCTATATATTTTTATTTCATTTTATTCGGGATTAAAAATCTATCATTTTGTCAAATATATCCTATATCTATCTTTGATAGTTTTCGAGTAATTTCGATTTTTCACACTAGCTACTTTATTTTCGATAACATTGCATTGCATGGATCTTGGTAGCCATGGAAAATAATAATTGCGTTAGTAAGATACAAAGGTTTCCTACTTGTCAAAATAAACACATATTAAATTTGTCGTTTTCGCATTTAACTTGTTATCAATTCTTGTATCAAATTATGGATTATTCGACAAATGAATTAATTGATATGATATACGTGTTGGGCGAGGCTGAAAAAAACCCTTTATTGGCACAACGAATCTACAAAATGAAATATCCTGAACGTCGAATACCTACTACTGTTGGCTTGGAAAATTTGATGGATAGATTTGATTCTAGCGGTAGTGTTAAATACTTCAAACGTAAAGTTGTTAATAAAAGGGCAGCTAATGAAGAAAAAGAACTTGAAATATTATTAAATATTCAAGAAAATCCCCAAGTGAGTTCAATCTAGAACATTAGCTCAATATGTGTATTCAGCAAGAAGGCCGTCTATTTGAGCATTTACTAAGACGCAATGTTGAATAATTATTGAATTACTGTTTCTCATTAATAAAAACTGTTAATATTCTCGCTTAGGTGGTTTGTTTTATTTCGTCGCAATTGTTTTCCATGGCTACCACGATTCACAATAATGTTATAGTATCGTATGTAACGTAGCTAGTGAGAAAATCGAAATTCTCGAAAACTATCAAAGATAGATATAGGATATATTTGACAAAAATGATAGATTTTTAATCCCGAATAAAATGAAATAAAAATATATAGGTGTGCAATTAAAAAACTGATTTTTTTAATTTGAGAATTTTCAAATTTGAATGGTTATAACAAACACCCTGTTGAGAAAATGAGAAATACTACTCGGTCTAAACGTTAGTATAATATCACTCATTTTCACACGAAATATCAATTTTTTATTGTGAAATAACGGAACAATTGCCCATTCATCAACCCCACGAAAATGACCATAATAATCTTTAAACGCGAATATCTCAAGAACTAAAACTTTCAGCCAATATTTTGTATGACAAAATATGTTTGTATGGACACGTAGAATTAAAACTAAAATCAAATACGGGTGTTCTATTTAAAAAATCATACTTTTCACGTCCTGCTTTTCTGGCACACCCTGTATAACTTCTAATATTTTAAAAAAATGCACACTTCTTACCTCTACCCCATGGTCCATACAATATTTACACAAATAATTCTAGTTAAGCATAAACTTACTTTACTCTATCGTTGGGACACCCTGTACATGGTAATAAAAATACATAATCATTTTAAAATCAAAACATTTTCTTCCGAGCTTTAATAGCAGCAAATTGATCAATGACAGTTTCTAGACTCACCCTGCTTGTTACCTGCTTTTATCTTAAGTAAACGTAGCATATTTAATCGATCTTGACCCATTCTGTAGATGCCACAGTTACAGGTATTGCTAAGAATAAGATCAATAAGGTGAGCACATCGACAAAAGCAGAACTAATAGTATTATAGTAGTAGTGAATCATTGGTAGATCTGCCATTGTTTAATAGTGTTGATTTTCTTTAGCTCATTATAAAATGTTTTAAAATACCTGAAAAATATACTTGTTCAAGCTCATCTGCCGTTTGACCTATTTCATTGTCTAACACACTGATTCAGTTTTGGGGCATAAAAAATGAAAATAAATCTGCAATGGAATATAAAACCTTCAAATCGACGGCTTATTTGAGAAATTGTAATGTTAACCATTAAAAAAAAACAATTTATTATGTAGTAGGTTTTCTCATTTAAAAACGACGATCTTGATCTATCTATTGCATCAAAATATCTTTTAGTAATTTTTAACCTCTTATTCGTGAATTCTTGAACAGCCCAATCTTTTGCTACAGAACTACTTCATTTTTCAAGGTGTCAAAATTGTCCCATGTTTTTTTATATCTTTGAAAGGTTGTTTTAAAATTTCAGATGCTTTTAGAATACCAACAGTCCTTTTTTTTGGAGTACTATGGAAACCAAATTTATATAATTTTAGTTTCCGGGACTTTATCAGATTTTTGCTTTTGAGAATTATTTTACATAGGGCTTTAATATACCTTTATATTTTTTTAAGCTAGCAGTGAAATCAATCCAGTCCAGTGAGTTGGGTCTAGTTTTTTAACGTTATCACGGATTCGTCTGTAAATCAACTTAGTAAATCCTATTCATTGATACTGTTACCAAAAAAATTATAAATATCTTGTAAATCCGCAAAATAAATTGCTATGTGGGTTACCCCATTTACAACGTCATTTATAACACGATTTAAATTATGTGTCGCGCAGTGAACATCCAACGCTTTAGGATCGACCCTTTTTATTCTGACTTGTACCCCTGTACATGCTCCACTCATATTACTAGATCCATCATAACCCTGGCCTCTGGATTTCGCGGAAAATAAACCCAAAAATGTTTCCTCGATGCTAATTTTGGTAAGTATACCAGAATCATCATTTGCAATTGTGAAACAGCAGTATATAATACTCAGTTGGTCTATTGTACTATTACCATGCGTTGTATCCACTATAATTAAAATAATACTATGAAGAAAGAAACTTTTTTAAAAAGCGCGCTTTTATTTACGTGTAAAAGAGAATAATTTTTTCTTTGTACCAAAATGTGATCAAAAATCTTCACGAACATATTCTCATATTATAAACATATGACGGAGAGAAATGAATTATGATGAGCGCCCCACGCTTTTATTTTCGGTCGTAAAGATTTTTGATTACACAAACAAAATACACGTACACACAAAATTAAAAAACACCAAACGCCTCTCAATAGCTAAGCTATCATCATCAGCGGTCGATGGGAGGAACTAAAGAAAGTTTCTGATAGATATACCAGCGAGTAACACTTCGTTACTTATCTGGTGAAAGTGAAAGTTATGTAAGTTTATTGAGTTCTGAGTAGCCTAAAGGTCCTTGATCGTCATTATTCATTAGAATTTGTTTGTTTTTGAAGATCTCTAAACTTTCATAACAATCAAGCTCGTGCTTATTACTAACTTAGTAATAAGCACGAACTTGATTGTTATATATTCAAAAACAAACAAATTGTAATGAAAAATGATGATCAAGGACCTTTAGGCTACTCAGAACTCATTAAACTTTCACTTTCACTATATAAGCAACGAAGCGTTAGTCGCTGATGGTATATGTATTAGAAATTTTATTTTATTCGCCCTAGTCGACCGCTGATGATGATACCGTAGCTATTGAAACGCGTTCGGTGTTTTTTAATTTTGTGTGGTACGTGGGTGTATTTCGTTTGTTACAGATCCTGCCACAGTTCCAGTGTTCCAAATTTTTCATTTTTGATCACATTTTGGTGCAAAGTAAAATTATTTTCTCCTTTTTAGTGCACTTTCTACGTGTAAATAAAGGGTGCTTTTCAAAAAAGTTTCTTTTTTCATAATATTACTTTCTACTTTTTAGTAGAATCAATTTATCAACCATGCTACACCAATTTTGTTTTATCCAAGATCTATGACTTAATTCATTCATAATTTGTTTAAAATAATTAGTTATGATTTATTTTATTAAAAAAAAACTAAAAAAAAATTAGTCACATCGTTAGTACAATGAAACGGAAAAAGAACGGCACGCGGTGTTCTCAAGCGGTCACCCATCCAAGTACTCACTGCGCCCAACGTTGCTTAACATCGGTGATCGGACGAGAACCAACCAACCAAACCAAAACAAATTTATTTACAATGTTATTTACAATTTGTTGCAAAAATACATACAAAAGGCATATTTTATAGTGCACAAAGTTACGTATCAGCCTCGCCAAGAGTGTTTATCGCTACGTTATCACATACAATCGTATGGTGTAATGTAAAAAACGTGAGTCACAATTATTTTCAGTAGTAATATCACAAGAGAATTGAAAATATGGAGAATTATTTTCTAATTTATCGAACTCTCGTGTGGTATTCGTTGGATTATTTTTGACGTTTACAATAAGAAACACGTTTTCAATATTATATTTGTATTTTAACAAATTAAGGTTTCTGAACTTTCAAATTGATGACAGAAGTCAAATCAAAAAGTACGTTGTCATTCAATAAAAACAAAATATTTAAAATTATTGTCGTCGTAATAATATGGGTAGATTATTCCCACTATAATAATGTTTTTATTGGCTGAAACATACGCACATGACTGAAATTGAAAATTTCTAACGGCAAAAAATAATCAATAGTAATATCACAAGAGAGGAGAATAAATTGAAAATAATTTGATAGATTTTCGAAAACCTATTGTAGAATGGCAACACGGCTGAGAATTATTTTCTAATTTATAGAACTCTCGTGTAGTATTCGTTGGATTATTTTTGACCTTACAATAAGAAACACGTTTTCAATATTTTTTCAATTTTAACAAATTAAGGTTTCTGAACTTTCAAATAGATGACAGAAGTCAAATAAAAAATATATTGCCATTCAATAGAAACAAAATACTCAAAATTATTATCGTCATAATATATTCTGGTTAGAAAATATACCCAGAGATGGCAGCACTTAAATTCGCAGAGTTACAAAATACAATTACTTATGTATTGTGATTTATTTTGTAAAAGTTAGAGAACGTTGATTGCCGTAATCATAACGGTTGAAAAACCATATCCTTGAGATTTAACAGTAATCTAATGTAGGAAATGAGGAAACAGTCAAAGGATAAATAAACAAATGGAGGTTATGTAGTATTAGTAAAATGAAAATTAAATTCATATGAAACAAATTGATTTCACGTTTATAGGTTTACTCTTTCTACATTTACTTATTCAATACCGTATGTCGATTTCGTGAAATGCACTACGAATGTTCACTATTCTTATTTAATCCAGTTTTATATGAAAAGACGGTTATAAACAAATTGGATAGCTAAATTCATAAATTAATGACGTAGCGGTAAACATTCCTGGCGAGGATAATATTTATTCTTTGTTTATTTTTACATAATAATATTACAGAGTGATCAATCTCAAGTGTATACCACGTGATCAAAATATTTAAGTTGGTACCACTGACACGTTGGTAAGAAGCTGTATTGCTCTAGCTACTCTAGAGCATAGTTCGAGTAAAAACTATGATCAGTTTCAAATCTGTATGAAGGTCATTAACTTATACATATTATAAAATATTATCTTAATTTAAATAATGACTATTTTGTATTTGATTAGACTGCATCCCTATAAAATACAACAAAATAAATAAAATATTATTTAATGATTGGATTAAATCATTACAAAATAATGAATCTTAAGTATTTAAATGTTATAATTTCATTATAATTAAATAAAATTTACAGTACATGTTTGAAAACGGCATGACGATTAAATTCGATATCACAATTTGAAATTCAGAATATATAATTTGTCTTGATATAGACAGTTTGTAAATAACTCAAGAAAATACAAAAGTGAAAAACGAAGGTATAATATGACATAAACTGACATAAACTAAAACGACTAAAACCACACTAAAAATCCAAAGCAGCCAACTGCAAAACACAACAATATTAACAACTAGGGATTTTTGTCATACCACTACAGTACACTTGAGATTTATCACGTTGTAGAATTCCTACCATCAAGTTTACTTCTATATAAGATTAGTCTTATTGTTAATTTAGAAAATTAGTATAATGTTTTACTTTACAGGAAAATAAAGTGTAAAAACCTGCTGAAGATAATCTGAATAATGTCTACAGTTACTTTACACGCAAGGGTCTTGTTTACGTTACCTTTAGGGTCGTACCTGTATATTTACCGTAGCTCGAATATCGGTAATTTTCGGTTGAGTAATTTAGTTTTAATCGGTATGTTAGATTATGTCTTCTAGTTTTTATTAGATCTTTCGCTAGGGGGTTGACATCTAATTGTTTTTCATAAAAATGTTGTCTTGTTCTTGTTACGTATTCGGGTATTGTGATTGTTCGTGTAGATCTTTTATTTTAGTGTATCGGTCGGCGTTGTTTACTAGTGGAATGTGGAAGGCATTTGTTTTGCATTATTTGTAGTGGTTTGATTGCGGTGCTTGAAATTTCACACCATATTGGCGCTGCATATGTTAATATCGAGCGGATTGTCCTGGTGTATATCAGCTTCTTGTTCTTTTTGTTAGTAGATGCATTCTTTAATAGGAGAGCATATAGGGTTCGTCTTGTGTGCTCTTTGTATGGTTTTGCCAACGCTTTCTTATTTTGTTTCTTATATTGATTAGTTGCGTCACGTGGAAAGGTAGGTGTGGATTTATTTGAATTTTTTTAGTACGTGTGTCCTTTTCTTTTTGTTTTGCATTTCTAAGTTCCGCTACTGCAGCATCTATGTCCGCTGCAGTTTCTAATTTATTATTGATTGTTATGTTTTTGTCTAGGGATTGTTTGAAAGCTTTCCAATCGGTTTCTTTGAAAGACGTGATTACTATAGTATGATTTTGAGCGACCGAACTATTTATTGTGATGAGTATTGGTAAGTGATCTGAGGTTAGATCGTTAAGCGTTTTAGGAGAGCTTACTTGAGGCCGTTGTCTTTGTAAAATGTCGTTTCTATTATTTTCTCATATACATTTTTATGAACCGCAAATGCTCAAAGATTGTATTATCATCGGGAATACATAATTTTAGAGAGTTTAAAGTCGATTGAACTTGTAGAAGTGGTTTAAAAATCGATTACAAATTTTGATGCATTCAACATGCACACAGTGTGAGTTAAATAAACGCGTGTAAAATACGGAGCTTCCAAAATATTACTGATTATTACTGACAGTGGCAATACTTCAGAAGTACAAATCACACACTAAGTCACGGACTTCCGATGCCGATGGTTTAATTACAATAATATAGGTACCAGTAGTTTGGAGTTTTCTAAATATGCACTGAACTGCATGACGAAAAGACAACTTTAACTAATTTAAGAATAAAAGTTCTGAGTTTGTTTTTGTAGTGGGTAGTGCTTAATTCGCCTCGTAGTCAGCCAAATTTTAATGCCAAGCTGAACAATAACCATAGTGAGACATAAGCCTTGAATAGTTATCATCCATCATGGATTTAAAAACAGAGACCTATATTTATAATTCGTTACATAAAGCCTCGGTCTTAACGTATCGTAAACGTCTGACTTCCGAGTTATAATAACAACATAATTTTTGTTTTATCGCTCTGAAATCACGTACTAGCAGAAGAGGAGAAATCGCTCAAAATTTTGGAGATAAGTTGAAGGTCCCTTGAGTACTCCCCCCCCCCCTTTCAGTCCCTGTATTAGCGAGTACCTAGTTACATCACTGAAAGCGTCAATTACTTCTTTACCTTCATTATATACCTAAACTGGAATATGGGGATAATGGCGCTGACTACATTCTGGTACAATAACTACTTATTTATGCTAAAGAAATTCACTGTATTCATCAATATTTCACTACAGTTTTTATAATGTTTCTTGCTTCTGAATGTACAGTTTTCTTCGACATGCTATCAAAAATTAAATCTAAAAACATATAAAATGTAAATGACACAAACTATACGAGACGGCAACAGTGACAATAAAGAAGCAATGTCACAGAATGTACATACTAACCGTCATTGGGCGATGTTTTGCCGCCACTACATTTTAAAGTTAGTTGACATATATCCCGTTTTCATGTTTGCTTAGGAGCGCTGTACATACATGCTTTTATATTCTATAAACAAGAATTGCCTATTTTTGGAACGTCTGTGTAGAATTATGTAGGTAGGTATGTAGCTGTATAAAAAAAATTTTGTGAACACTATTACTCACAACTCAGTGCCAAAATTAGATACAAATAGAAGTATAATAAAGAATATAAAGCCTACGATCGCTCTCCTATAATATTCTGAAACCATAATTCATTTGTAATTATTAGCTGCGTTCATGATTTTGTCGTATATAAGAGGTATGGTAAGCGCTAGAAAAATTATAAGATAATTTTACACGTAAAATCTTCATGAAAACTTTACAAGTAGAAGGGGGTCACTTTGGTCCCTGACGTCATCAGTGGTGGGTGATGTCACGCACACGCGGGCATTTCCCACACACATGCTTCTTTTCGGGTCGTTTTTCAAACCTTAGATGGAATTTTAAACAGTTGATGTTAATTTTTACCCCTAATTGGCACCCCTACATTTTCTTTTCGGGGACCTTTTTCAACCCCTAGGCGGAATTATCAACCCTCAAGGTATTTTTAGCCTAATTAGTACCCTTTGTCGGCCATATTGTCCACCATCTTCTCAGACATCCTGTCAGCCATCTTGTCGATTAAGGCCCTTTTGGCATAAGTCTTCGGAACTTGTTCGGAGACCTTCGCACATTGTCGCGATGCTTGCGGAAAATTGAATTTGTATTCTAATAAGGGGGCCTAATGCTAACTTGTAAGACAGGTGTAGGGCTTCGCAATTTGCTCTCGGGGCTTCGTCCCACTTGTCGTGATCGGAACTTGTTCAAGGGCCTTGGTGCATTGTCGTAAACCCATTGGCGGGAAATTTGAATTTGTATTCTAATAAGGGAGCCTAGTGCTAACTTGTAAGACGGATATAATGCTGCGCAGCTTGCTCTCGGGGCTTTACCCCACTTGTGATCGGACCTTGTTCGGAGGGCCTTCGCCCATTGCCGTAACCCCGTTGGTGGAAAATTTGAATTTGTATTCTAATAAGGGGGCCTAATGCTAACTTGTAAGACAGATGTAGGGCTTCCCAACTTGTTCTCAGGACTTTGCCCCCTTGTGGAAGCCTCATCGCGGAAAATTTGAATTCGTATTTAAGATAAAATTGTTTGCATCGGGAATCCAACTCGGGTAAGTTAAGTTATGAATATATGCATATCCATATAACCAACTGAGCTATCACGGTTTTAGATATGAAACGTAAAAAGGTGATATAAACGTAAATATTTAAGCCGACGTCATAATGGATGATGAGTAGCTTTTCATTTGGTTGATGTTAGAAAGAGAGCGTATATATTACAATGAGGCTACCAACTGTACTAACCACGGATGCATCCGGTTTTAAAAATTTCTTATCAACGCTAATTGAGTCTAATAAAGTAGTAAATTCGTCCATGTTGGAATTCTTCAGCGTCCTCTGGAGGCTTCTTTGAACGTGTTCTGCGGCTTCCAGTAGGTTGTTCGAGGGCGTGGCTATCTTCAGCCGCTATGTACTTGCAGGTTACAGTTAAAATACAGATGTTATTATAGTTTTTAAAGTAATAGAATAGCTGAAAATAATGTTATTGATAAATTAGAAAAAAGTGTTGTTATGCATTTGTAAATAAATCGTATATAAAAATTATATTGAAAGTTCGCAATATGATTATAAATGAGAATTTATGCATTCCAATGTTAAAAGGTTAAAATACAAGTTACAATGTAAAATAGTAGAAAAAATGTTGTTGATAAATATGTAATTACTGCATTTGATAACAATAAATATATAATTAAACTTTTAACTTAATTATAATTTTCAAATAAACATTAAATTTACATTTAAAAATTTCAATGTAAAGTTTATACTGAGTGATTTACATAAATATTTAAGCTGACGTCACAATGAATGAAGAGTAGCTTTTCAATTGTGGTTGACGTCAGAAAGAGAACGTATTCGAGAAGTTGAGATGGAAATCCCGCGTGCATTCTAAAACTAATTGTTAATAAATGTGTGATTTATATTAAACATTAAATATTTAAGCTGACGTCATAATGAATGATGAGTAGCTTTTCAATTTGGTTAACGTTAGAAAGAGAACGTACTCGAGAAGTTAAGATAGAAACAACATCCCGCGCGCATTCTAAAACGAATTGTTAATAAATGTGTGATTTGTATTAATTTAAAATAACCATTAAATTTACATTTAAAAATTTCAATATAAAATTTACCTAGAAATAACATCCTGAGTAATTTACATAAATATTTAAGCTGACGTTACAATGAATAGAGTAGCTTTCCAATTTTGGTTGCTGTTAGAAAGAGAACGTATTCCAGAAGTTGAGATGGAAACAACATCCGGCGCGCATTCTAAATATAATCGTTTGTTAAAATTGAATAAATACGTAATTAATACATTTAATAATAAATAGGAAATAATGGTGATAAATATGTAATACTAATAAAGTAATAAATTAGAAAAAGACTTTGATGTTATGCATTAAAGCTATGTGTATTTGTATACACTTTAAAATAATGCATTTGATACTAGTTACAGTGTTTTAAAGTATTAAAATAGGTAATTAATTTACATCAGTTCTACATACATAAAGACAAAATTTACATCGATTGGGGCTTGAATCTCGATGGCACAGTTGGTTAGCGCGGTACTCTAGCAAAGTACAGGTCATAGGTTCAAATCATACTCGACGTAAACTTTTTATTTATGTATTTAATACAATTGATAATAATTTTTAATCACATATTTACCCTTGAACTTATTCGTTCATAACAAAAACTTATATTAAAATAGGATTTGAATTTTCAAATAAATATTAAATTTACATTAAGAATTTTTAATATATATATATATATATATATATATATTTGTATAAAGTTTATCTAGAAATAACATCCTGAGTAATTTATATATGTGTGATAATGCATGAACAAAGACTAAATTTCAGGTTTCCTAACCATTATTATTATACTTTTACTTGTTGTGTATCTGCTGCAGTTCGTTCGACGAGTATATTCAGGTATGTTTTAGTCATTTTACTTGAAGCATTAATTATATAAATGAATTTTTTAGATTTAAATTACCTACAAAAGTGCTCACCGCTTGACTGCTATAATTACTTGGACCGCTTCAGGTAAGTTATATATTTACATTTAAAGCATGGATTATATCGATAAATTACAGGTTCGATAAATTAAATCATATATTACTTCCTATCGCAGTTCGTTCGCTAGATATTAAAGGTATACTGTTTACAATTTATACTAAATGTACATTAATGATTTATTTTTAGAAATGGCTTTAATCGAGGAAATCAATTCATCCCTAGAAATGATTGAACATTTTTACAAGCATGCCAATACGGTACAGAGTACTCGCAAAGCAGTTGAGGAAACCGGCTGTAGGAGGGTCCCTCGCAATCAAGGGCACAGTCGAGTGGAGGGATTTGACTACAACCTTTAAATCCAGGGTGTGCACTGGTATTATAATTAATTTAGGGCATAGGACATTAGCGACATTTTTTAATGATAGCTTTTAAGTTATTTTCAATTAGGATTAAGGAAATTTTTAGCATTTATAATCATATTTTAAAAGTTAATTTAGAATTATGTGAAGAATTCGTTAAGCCGTCTTTAAATAATGCTGATGATGATAATTTAATGTATAGAATTTAGTTTTACGACTAAAAATTTTAATATATTAAGAGCTAACCTAGAAAATGAAAATTTATTTAATAGTAATGTAGTGGACTACTTGATAGAGATTGCTTCAATTTGACGAACAGGATAGTAGTTGGGGTCTATCAAAAATTATCTCGTTGATTGTGAACGCGAACAGCATAACTATAAGGGCGTCGTCCTTTATTCCTTTACTCCTAGAAATAAAAAATGCATTGTTAATGTAAGAAATAATGATGAAGCCTGTATCGGGTGGGCTCTAGCATCCGCTCTCTTTCCCGCTACCCTACACAGTGATCGTGTATCATCCTATCCCTATTATGCCGAAATCCTAAATTTTGAAGATATACAGTTTCCATGACCTTAAGCCAAATCCCTCAATTTTTAAAACAAAATCCTAATTTATCCATAAACGTGCATGCCCTTATTAGAAAAGACTTAACTACATATAACGCAGTACCTGTCTATTTATGTAATGATAAGAAGCAGTAACACGTTAATTTATTAATGATCCAGCAGAATTATGAAATTGAAAGCGAAATAGATGATAACGTTTCGAGACTTGGAACAACTAAAGATGATGATGAAGTCGTTAGATTTCATTTCGACTGGATCAAAAATTTATCAGGATTGGTGCGTTCACAGTTAAGGAAGAAGAAAGATACATTATATCTATGCGATAGATGCCTCCACTATTCTAGTTCTCAAATTAAGCTAAGTAATCACGAGTTGGATTGTAAGTTAATTAATAAATGTGGGATAGAGATGCCAAAGCCAGGTTCGCATGTGTATTTTAAGAACTATGAGTAGCGTATGCAGCATCGCATACTATCTCCACTGCACGTTTAACGATTCCTTATCAAAATTTCGGTTGCGGAGGGGCGAGGAGTATATTAATTGGTTTAGCAACGAGCTGCTAGATATTGATAGTAGTCTGCAGCAGTATTTTGAAAATTCCATACCTATGGAAACGTTAACCTGCATGCAAATGCTGGAATATCATTCATCCACCCACTGTCATATTTGCGAACATCCCTTTTTAGATCATGATATTAAAGTAAGAGATCATTGTCATTTCACCGGGCAGAAGTATTGCACATCAAGCATGCAACATCCGGTATAAGGCCCCGCGAATAATACCAGTTTATTTCTATAATTTTTACGGTTGTGTGACTCACACTTCCTGTTAAAAGATATTTCCCAAGCCATCCGCGGTCACATTTCATTATTACCTAAAACTAAAGAACGCTACATATCATTCACCAAAGACCATAGTTAAATTTCGATTTGTAGATTCATATCGCTTCATGAACGAGTCCCTAGATAAATAATCCTCCTATATATCATTTAACGATTTTAAAATTTTACGCAGCACGCTAATTCATTTGAATGACGAGCAGCTGCAGTTGTGAACTAAAAAGGGGTGTATCCGTATGAGTATGTAAATACGTGGACTAAATTAGATGAAACTTGTCTTCCGGATAAGGATACATTTTACAGCAAGTTGAGGCAATCACATATCACAGATAATGATTATGCGCATGCTCAGAACGTTTGGCAAAAGTTTCAAATTCAGAATTTAGGTAAATATAGCGATGTTTATCTGACATGTGATGTGCTTCTTCGTGCTGACGTATTCACAAATTTCAGAAATAAGTGCATAACAACCCACAAGTTAGATCTGGCATTCTTTTACACCGCTCCCGGATGCACCTGGTAATGTATGTTAAATTGCACTAAAGTTAGACTGGAGCTGCTCACCGATGTTGATATGTTATTGTTCGTGGAAAAGGGTATAAGCAATGTTGTACTAAGTACAGCAAGGCGAACAATAAGTACATGGATGAATACGATCCCAGCAAATCATCCTCTTATATCCCTTACACAGATATGGTTAATTTGTATGGATGGGCATATGGCCAAAATGTTTGCCGCGGGATGATTTCAAGTAGCTTAGCGAGGGGCAATTAAATTTACTAACCTTCAAATCAATTTTGAATTTACCGGATGATGCATGCAAAGTATTAATCCTAGAGGTGAATCTATTATATCCGGACAATTTGCATGATCGTCATAAATACATTCCATTCTGCGTTGAACACGGTACTCCACCTGGTGGCAAAAACAGGAAACTGCTCGCAACGCTGCATTCTAAGACTAAGTATGTCATTCATTACCGCAATTTGAATCAATGCCTTCAAGCCGGCTTTGTACTTGAGAAAGCTCATCGCGCGAATAGCTTCAGCCAGTCACGTTGGCTCAAACCATATATAGATTTGAATACGAGGTTGCGAGCAGAATCCACTAACTCTTTCGAAAAAAACTAGTACACACTGTTAATTAACGCAAATTTCGGCAAACCATGGAAAATGTCAGAAATCATAGAATTGTTAAACTTGTCACCAGGTGGAGTGGTATGTATGGAGCCAATTATTACATGTCCCTTCCGAATTTCCACAGCAGAGAGATATTTGATGAGGAATTGATGGCTATCGAGTTATCTAAGGTGGAAGTCTACTGTAATAAGCCACTATATGTGGGAACGGCTATTTTAGACATTTCTAAAACATTAGTGTACGATTTCCACTATAATTTCATGCAACGTCAGTTTAATGATGATTGCATGAAATTATTATATATGGATACCGATAGCATAGTGTACGAGATGAAATGTGACGATGCATATGATCTTATACGCAACAACATTTCGCGTTTCGACACTTTTGATTTTCGTGCAGACAACCCCTATAACATTCCAAGATTCAATGGTAAAGTAATTGGCTTGATGAAAGATGAAATGAGTGGAAGAATAATTAATGAATGGCTTTGGCATCTAAAATGTACAGCTTTAGACTTAAGGATTATGAGGCAAGGAAGTTAAAAGGTGTTAGGGATTATGTTGTAAGAGGGATTAGTTATAATAATTATTTAAAATGCCTAAGAAGCAGGGATATTACAAGCGTGTCTCAAAGCAGTATCATATCGAAAAGCCACCACATTTATAGTATAGAACAGCGTAAAGTCGCTCTTAATAATCACGATAACAAGAGGTATTTGCTGCCTAATGGTATCGATACACTGCCTTGGGGACATTGCAATATCCCCGCTACTATGGATTTAGGTTAAGAAATCAACTATTTAATAATTATTTAATAGTAGATTAAGAAATTATTTATTACTAGTATTAGGCATTATCATCATCATCACCATTATTGCTATTATGCTATAGGTTAAGAAACTTATATTATTGTTAATATTTATTATTATGTTATAGGTTAAGAAATTTATTATATCGAAGTTATTTATCATGTATGAAAATATACATATGTTATATAACAAATTATTTATTGCATGAAAATGTATACATGTTATACACAATCTGTTTTATTAATCCATGAATCATGTGTTTTATCCATACCAAGCCATCGAACATATATCTGATTCCCCTTACGTCTTAACACCTTCTCAACGAGAAATATATCCGGATAAGCTGTTTTCTGTAGTTCTTCAGCGTAAAATTGACCTAGTATTGGTGTAGCTTGGAGATCCTCCAGTAAATATGTGACTGGATTACCAACCTTCAATTTAGCAATCTTAAACAGTTTGGTGGAAAAATTTGCAAATATTGATTTATATTTAGAAATTCGAACGTAATCACCAACTTTAAATTTTGCTGTCCCCATTACCTTAATATTATGAAACATAGGTAAATATGTTGATGCAGTTACATCTTTAGGCTTTATTCTAATCGTAGAATGCACTTTCTTATTATATACAGATGCACCTTCTTGCAACACATCTAGCCACTTGTATTTACCTCTAAAGTTAAACCGTCTGTATAACGCATTTTTCAACGTTCTTATAACCGTTTCAACAATGGCTGCCTTTTGTACACTATACGTTGAGTAATGATGTATTGCATAACTCTTCATCAACCTTTCAAAATGTTTATTATAGAATACACGTCCTTGATCCGATTGAAAGTTATCCGGGGCTCTACCCTCCTTCAAAATAGAAGTTATCGCTCGACAAACTTCGTCAGCATTCTTCGACTTTAGAGGGCGTGTCCATAGATATTTAGAATAGCATTCTATCACTGCTAGAATATATTTATGATTGCGGTTCTCTTTAGCATACAGAATAAATTCGGCTAAATCCGTCTGACAGAGATCATGCCGATGCCTGATGATGGTTCGTTTGCTCATGAAATTCTTCCGCGCAGGCTTATGCGATTCTTCGACAACCGCCAACTTTAAAGACATTACCACTAGTGTAACTTATTCTCAATGTTATAAATATATCGATATCGCTCCTTATTTTAAGCTCTAGAACTTCCTTACACTTATCAACATAGTTTTGGTGGCTACATCCGCATCTAGCATTGGATCGATGACGTTGCAGGCTCTTCTACCTTCCGCATCGTAATTACCATCTGCGGTCAACTTTAAATTCGCCTCATCTACGTATATCCTAGTTGCAACATCATCTTCTAGGATGGGTTCAGAGACATTACAAAGTCCTTTACCTTGCATATCGTAAGTATCATCCCAGGTTAATTTGATATTTGCAGCTGCATGTTTTAAATGCGAAAACGAATGTCTGACAAACTTATCGATGGGCATTATTATGCAGTTATACGTTCTTATCGAATCTCTTCTTCGATACTAACGATTTCACTATCATGTCCAGTACGACCTGCAGCTTTCGATTCATGCAACAGCCTGTGCCGTTCAATAAGTTCGCGAGGAGTATTCCAGTATACATACTCCTTCACCCTATTCGACAAATTCTGCATGATGCCGCGACCGAAACGTTTCATGCTGATTTGCGGCTTAATAACCTTCTGGTATTTAGACAACTTGGTGCCCATAATGGCTCCGTGAGGGTCGTGATTCTTCCTATATGCGTTAGTTTTAGCTAGAATACCGACGTAGATTGTCTCATCCCTCAACGTATAGTCCGGGAGTGCCTTCATATACCTCATCATTTCTAACTAGATTAGGTCCTTCTATATCCACCGGTGAATCTCCGATAGCCCATTTATCTAAATTTTCACATAACGAAGACCGTATGTATTATCAATTTGTTCTTAGTTCCCGCGGATCAGTAATTCGGTATAGCAATCAAATCCGCTTCGATATTTCCCGTAATCAAAGTCTTTTACAATGCATACGAAATCGTATTTAGTCTGCCAACGTTGCGAGCATATTGATTTAAAATGATCGAAGGTCATTTCTCTACCTACATGCTCATCGTATACATGCTTCAAATTTATGCAATCCTTTTTAAATAACACAACCATATTTACATTATCGTGAATCAATTGCTTAGGGATCTTCGAATATGTTTCACAGAGATAGAAAGAGTCCACGCCTGAGTGTCACCCTCTACTGAAATAATAGCGAATCATGTCTTGATTGAGACACGAGATGTCGTCGAAGATCATTATAGAATTCTTAGCGATCTCTTCCGGCATAAGTACATTGCCTTATCGTTGAATGCATTATACCTAATACCTCTTATCGGCTTAAGTACATCCTCTAAGTATTTCGTAAACTACACCATTCAGTTGCTGATAGTATACTGACCAGTTCACATGCTGCTCGGGAGTGGTGTATAAACACCTTAATAAACATATTTACCTTTGAACTTATTCGTTCATAACAAAAACTTATAATAAATTACCTGTTGAACTGCATATTCCGGGTTATCGGTATTGCGGACCAGGAACCAAGCTACAGAAACGTTTAACTCGCGGCCATCCAGGTATAAATCCTCTAGACGAAGCTTGCAAACAACACGATATCGACTATCAGAATTCTAACGATTTAACAAGTCGTCATCAAGCAGATAGGTGGCTTCGAGATCAAGCTTGGAATCGTGTACGCTCGAAGTTTTGGTGAGAAAACAGTAGCTTTTGCCGTAGCGAACACCATGAAGGTTAAAACCACGGTGGATATGAGTGCTAAGAGGAAGAAGAAGACGAAGAGGTGCTTGTTTAGAGGTGGAGTTTTAAAACCTATTCCAAAATCTGTCAAATGTCTGCTCAGAGATGGTAATCTGAAGAAACTTATTGATGTCAGTCTATCGGCCGCTAAGAAGGCTGTTAAGATTGCCGGCGGAAAGAAGAAGGTGCAATTACCTATAATCATTCCGATACCTAAAACTGGCTTTCTCCCATTCCTAATACCTCTATTCGCCGGTCTCTCAGGTGCAGGTGCTCTCGCCGGTGGTGCTAGCGGTACAGCTAAAACTGTCAACGACGCTTCGGCGGCGAAGAACAATTGGAGGAGGCTCAACGTTATAACCAAACAATGGAGGCGGTAGCTCTAAGGAGTGGCAAAGGACTTGATTTGCAACCTCATAAGAAGGGATGTGCTTTATACTTGAATCCATATCCAAAAAACTTATAAACTTGCCTCGGAGAGCATTAACCGATTCCGATCTAAATAAGTATGCTAAAGATGTGCCATTCTTTAGAGGAGTGTTTATACGCGATCATTTACCCCATAAACCGCATTTTAATAAGTGTGTTTTCGTAAACCTTGACAGTTTTAGAGAAAAAGGTACTCATTGGGTTGCTTTCAAGAAACGAGGTCATGTCATCTACTACGACAGCTTCGGAAATTTAGCGCCACCACTTCAAATAATTAGATATTTAAGAGATTGTAAAATTAGATATAATTATGATAAGGAACAAAATTATAATACATTTATATGTGGACATTTATGTTTAGATTTTCTATATAATAAATAGTTTGAAATATTATTTGTTTATTTTCAGTTATGTCTCAAACGTTCACGTTGACGGGTGATGGAAACGTGCTCAGTGCAACATATTTTCCGTCAATCGAACTTGATCCTAACTACCAATAGGGACTAGGATTGTTAGGTTTCTACGACTGCAATTCCATACGAAATATTCATGAGGGCAACAACAAATTTTGCTATATTACGAAAACTGGCGAGCATAAAGAGATTACGATTCCGAGCGGTGTATATGCAATTGTGGAAATTAACAAATTTCTACAGCGTAAGATTAACCATCATAACACGATCGACTTTATATTAAGAGCGAACAATAATACGCTAAAATGTGAAGTTAAATCTATACATAGATTTAACGTAGACTTTAGAAAGGAGGATTCTATTGGGCGCATGCTCGGCTTTTCATCTAATGTTTACAGAGTATGCCACAGGAACAGTGAGAAGTCGCATACAATCTTCGAGTTTGACGTACACGTTGAACCAGGTCATAAATTAGTCAAGGAGCCGGCTACAGTTATTTATTTACCTGTACTTACACGACGTATGGATAACATAACCTTGAAATTGGTTGATCAAGAGGGTGGATTAGTGGGCTTTGGTAACGATAAAGTAACTATTAGATTGGAACTGAAGAAGTATGGGCCTTAAGATTTTCGGTAGTGGGCCTCTATTTTCAGACGATAGCACATCGTTAACCGAAGACGACGTTCAGCTTTTACAATATCTTGGCTATAAAGTATTAAGACGATATGGAAGAAGCGCTGAAAAGTTTATTCACAGGGGTGAGGTACGAAGATATGATCGTGGAATGCGATCGTCGAACTTATCATCCGTTCACAACGCGCATACAGCAACTCCGATGAGATTAATCTGGTTGTGCAAAAAACCGATTTCATTACAGGTACTTACGATAGTATTATATATTTAGAAGGTACATTAACCCCTAATGAAACAAACAAAGCTTACAATCTCAAGAATAATGCACCTCTCTTCGATGAGATTCGATTCATGTTAGGCGACCAGGTGATTGAAACCGTACGTTTACCTGGTATTAACAGCACCATTAAAGGATATTGCTCATACACTGCTGATCAAAGTACTTATTTATAGCATACAAGATAGAGTCCGCAAAACAAGCCTCTTCAACTGCTGAACAGCACCAAGACCGCCTTCTGCGCTTCCATACCGCTCAAGCATGTATTGGGATTTGCGGAGGGTTATACGAAGCGTCTAGTCAACATATGTCAAGAGCTGGTATTGTTTCGATTCAAGACCGATGTCGACTGCTACAGCGGTGAAACGGATGTTAAGATCAACTTGACGAAGGTTACGTGGAAAGTTCCGTATGTAATTCCGAAAGATGCTATGAAGTTGTCTATCTATCAGAAGATTAATAAAAATTCACCGATACAAGTTGCATTTCACGCTCGAGATTTGTACATATACCCGACCTTACCCGCATCAACGTAAATGTTTTGGGCGGTGAAGAGCAATACTGGCTTTCGACGTCCTCAATGGCTACTGGTTGCTTTCCATACTAAGAAGCGACATAATAGGGAAGAGAGTGCATCAAAATTCGATCACTTAAATATCTCGAATATAAAAGCAAATATTAATAATCGAAGATATCCGTACGAGCAGCAAAATCTCGTTTTCACCGATAACAAATACGTGGATGCTTACGAAAAATATTTAAACTTTCGAAACCAATATTATAATTCGCCACAAGGTTCTATGCTTAGTTACGAACAATTTAAGAGTCAACCGATATCTATAATTAACTGTACTCGTCAAAGCGAGAGTAATGTAGTAATGTAGTTATTGATTTGAAATTGGAAGTTGAAGCATCTTCGGTCTTTGCCGCCGATACTTCGCCATATTGTGTTATTTTGCACGATGTATTAATTGAGTATGACCCATTAACTAGCATTGTACGTAAAATGTAATTATCACATGAAGCTGAATCAAGCTGTATATTGAATCACATTAATAAAATACTGTTTTACGTAATATGCGTTTTATTGTTCACACCTGTTTTTATAGGAAAATCTACATACCGGAAGCTGGGCGTCTGGAATCGTAAGGTAGGCGTCTGGAGTATAGCATACAAATCCTCCTTATTAGAACCTATTTCAAATTTCGAGTTTTCCCTACATAACAATTGCAGGAACCTAAATCTACTTAATATACCGCTAGATAGAGCCGTGATCAACCTTTAATCCGCTTTTCAAAAATGTACCACTATGTGGAATCTCTATTAAAATACTGATTTACGTTTATTTTTACATATATTTTACAAGTATGGTCTATTAATGCTTAAAGCTACATCTTTTATAAATTTTTGCGGGAAGATATGTACAATTTCAGTTAAAAATGAATAATCTTTTATATTATAACTATGACCTATTAATGTTGAAAGCAATCTAAGATTTTGACAGAAAAATTTGACTCTAGATAATATACTTTCCTCATCGCTCAGACCTTCATTATATAGATTCGTTGCTACTTGATTTACAAAATCTTCATAAATCGAATAATTACGATAATCATTCACATAATTCAGCTTTTGATTTATCACCTCCACAGCCGAAAGGAATAGGTCAGGCCTTCTCGGATAATAATACTGCATTGTTTCCTCTGCTTATTCTTATTCGCTTTTCTTCGTCGGTAATAAACAACAATTTAATTTTTATACCATAACCTATATAGATAGCTTTCTCGGGTTCGTCAGATTTTAGAGTTTGACGTATTAGATGCTCAGTTTTAATGTTCGAGATTTCGCGCCATTCCTCCATATCAAAGTGCAGACAGCATATGTCTGTAAATGTCCAAAATAATTGTACAGCAGGTTTAAAGTCGTTATTCTTCAATGAACTTCCTACCTCGAGTACAGTGGAATTATCGATAAATAGCGCACACGTTAATAATAAACGTTCTACAGCAAATCTATTACTAAGATGTCTATACCGCACTACTAATTACCTTTATCATCAATATCCCATATATTAGGTATATCCGTTTGTTCAACATCCATATCGTCTGCTTGATTTCAATTAACTACTTATTCAACTACATTACCCCCTATTTATAGCGAGTATGACGTCACAATAATAATGACCTACCTATATAATTAATAAAGGATAGTTTAGCCATATCTACGCTGCCTCCATAAACTAGCGTAATTTGTTCAATGCAGTGCTGCAGATTATGCACCTTCTCATCCGTTAGCTCTTTCGTTAACATCTCTGTGAGAAATATAGTATGTTCTTCTGTTTCTACCGCTACCTTTCTACCATATTTAGTGTTTATAATTTTAATATTTTTTAGCCGATATTTATAATCAATAACCATATCGGAAATTTTTAATACAGGCTTGAAATCATCTTCACCTACTGAGTTTAGATGTTGTAAAAGATCCATATTGATGAGTGTAATATGAAAGTTGTATGCCGATTGCATCTAGTATTTATATCGAATTTTTATCAGTACATTGAGAATGCGGTTTCCGGTTTCATTGTTCTATAAGAAAATAGTCACCTGGATGTAGAAATATTGCGCAATTATTCAATTGAAATCATTATCTTCCTTAATAGAAATGATATAGTTTACATATAAATTTTAAATAGCGCTGATAAATTTTTTGTCGATAACCTCATTGTCTTTTAACATTGGAATAAATAAATTCTTTCGGATTTTATTACACAAAAGACATATTTATTAGCTTTACTAATACTTTGAGGAGGATATTCCTATGGTTTCTATATAGCCGGTAAAAACCTGCGAATTCTAAGTTGTAAAAATATTGCAAACTTTCAGTATAATTTTTATTATTTACAAATGCAAATAGTTTTAATTCATAACATCAAAGTCCTTTTCTAATTTATTACTTTATTAGTATTACATATTTATCAACAAGATTATGTTCTATTTATTACTAAATACATTAATTACATATTTATTCAATTTTAACAAACGATTATATTTAGAATGCGCTCGGTTGTTGTTTCTCTATTACTTCAAAACAATAATAAAATCTGTATTTTAATAGTAAAATGTACACACTGTAACCAGTATTTTAATTGTAAAATGTAGTTACATATAGTATACATTAGCAATTAGTTTTAGAAAGCGGGATGTTGTTTCTATCTCAACTTCTCGAATACGTTCTCTTTCTAACGTCAACCAAATTGAAAAGCTGTCAATCACTAAGGATGTTATTTCTAGATAAACTTTATATTAAAATTTTAAATGTAAATTTAATGTTTATTTGAAAATTCAAATTCCCTTTTCTGTTTTAGAGTTAGGTCAAAAATTTTATTATATATTTATTATTATCAAATGCAGTAATTACATATTTATCTACATTATTTTCTAATTTATTACTTTATTAGATTCCATTAACGTTGATAATTGTAATATCTTTTAACATTGGAATGCATAAATTCACATTTATAATCATATTGCGAACTTTCAGTATAATTTTTATATATGATTTATTTACAAATGCGTAACATCAAAGTCTTTTTTCTAATTTATCAATAACATTATTTTCAGCTATTTTATTACTTGAAAAACAGTAATAAAATCTGTATTTTAATTGTAAAATGTAAGTACATATAGTGTACATTAGCAATTATTTTTTAGAATGTGTGCCGGATGTTACTTCTCGAATACGTTCTGTTTCTAACATCAACCAAATGAAAAGCTACTCATCATTCATTATGACGTCGGCTTAAATATTTACGTTTATATCAGACTTTTTACGTTTCATATCTAAAACCGTGATAGCTCAGTTGGTTATATGGATATGTATATATAGCAGAATTTTAGGAAAATTTCATGACCTCGAAAATAATGAAATCTGCAAAATTTGAATTTGGTACTTTCGGTACCCTGAACGAATCATATCAAAGTCCTACAAATCCAATGATGTACTGTATGACGTCCCAGATTGCGCATCGTCTATGTTACAAGAACCTGAATAACTCAGAGAAACTCTGACCAATTTGATTTCAAGCTTCACAGCTAACTAATGGTAGCTCTAGACTTTATGTATAATAGAAATTTGCGTAAAATCATAAGGTTTAAGATCTGACATAATATGAAAATTCGGGTGGCCCAATTTGTATATCTTGTTTATAACTAGAAAACTATGGCATTCTGTGAAAGTACGTTGAAATAAATTTTAGGGCGAGAATCATTTTACCTTTCGAATGAATGGCTTTGTAGTAAATGCTTGGTAGATACAGAGATATTTCGCTTCTATCGGTTTGCTCCTTACTGTCCATACGATGTTATAATACAAAGTTCATTATACAGTTGTACCCTGAGATAAATAATGCTTTTTAATTGCTTTACACACATTTACATATTAAATTTGCACCTCAAAGTGAATTCACTGCTCATATAAAATGTTTTATATTCATAAAAATTTTAAAAATCAACACTTAAGAGTACAGCCAAAATATGAAAATTGAGTGGCTCAATTTGTATATCTCGGTTTATAATGATAAAACTATAAAATTTATAGTATACGTTGAAATAAATTTTACAGAATATTTTACCTTTCGAATGAATGTGCGTTTGTAGAAACGATGAGTGGGTGAAATATTGCGCGCTCGCGTTATGAGCGTACAAGATCTAGTGGCAGCGAGACAAAGTTCCACCAACTATGCAGTCTCAAATTTTTCACAAAAGGTATTGTAATCATAAGTAATATAAATTAGTCATTAGCATATAATGATGTACATATTTATTGATTTCATTTCACTTTTATTATTGTTATTAGGTTCAACTCAATAGTACCACCGATGGACCGGGAAGACCAGTTGATTCAGAAAAGCACATATCTTTATGAGCTTCTAGAGTTTGTCGAGAAAAGTGATGAATGTCAGTTCTCGTTAAACGAGTTGACAGATATTATGGAAATGGTGAAAAATACATGTCATCTGAAAGACAAGATTCACAAGCATTACGGCGACTCCGTGTTTATTACAGAAACTCCTGGGAAAACTTCTGTATTTAATTTCAAGAGATCGGCAAGTCAGTTATCCGACAAATGGTATACTCAGCGCAAAACTAAGCAGATGAAAGACTAAGAATTTGAAAATGCAGCTATCATAGAGGATATTGCGCAAACTTTACCAGTTTGATTCGTACATATCACGAGGTAAATTTAATACGTAAATTTCCTAAAGCAAAATTAAAAGCATTTATTTTAACAGTAAACTGTATAATACCTACCTGTATTATAACATACGTATGACAGTGAAGGATCGCAAACCGATAAACCGAAATATCTCTGTATCTAACCATAGATTTCTTACAAACGCGATTCATTCGAAAGGTAAAATATTCTCTGTAAAATTTATTTCAACGTACTTTCACATAAATTTTATAGTTTCTGTTATAAACCAAGAATACAAATTCCACTGAATTTTCATATTTTTGTAGATCTTAAATTATGATTTTACGCAAATTTCTGTTATTAAAAAGTGTAGAGCATAATTATAGCTTTCGAATGTTCTGTTAAATCAAAAATTGTTCAGTAGATTCAGATTATCGGTTTGTATCATGACGTCGGACTCCATCTTGATGACGTCATAAACGTGAGCATTATTTAGGACTTTTGATATGTTGTTCAGGATACAAAAGTATCAAATTCAAATTTGCAGATTTGCATTATTTTTCAAGGTAAAATCTAATATGCCTGGGCTAATATTGATAACTTAACTTACTCGAGTTGGAATCCCGGTGCAAACATTTTTTTCAGGCTTTACCCTGCAACCGGAAGTTCCTCTTCAACAGCGACAAACAAGATGTCTGCAACGCCCCGCAGATTGCGACATCTCAACAACGCGGCGCTTGAAAGTAACACAGCAGAAACGGCTGAAGACAGCCACACCTAACCTACTGGAAGCCGCAGAAGACGTCCAAAGAAGCCGCCGAGGACTCCAGAGGTTGCTGAATAATTCCAACATGGCCGCCACGTCTCTCATTGACCAGCTAATGGGCCATTCTCCTTCCTGAACTCAACAAGGGGCGGGGCTCATCCTCGCATCCCATTGGCTTGACGTCATTGCTCCTTCCGGTAGGAGAATCCACGCCTCTTCTCCCATTAGTCGTCCAACCATATTATAATACAAAACAGTCTCAATTAACAACCCCTGAGGATAATTACTCTTCCCGACCAGCACCATCACATTCACATCAGTCACAATGGACTCAAAGTCAATCGACTGCATCATATGAAGATCAACTAAATTCCGATACCTCTTTTACAAGTCTAGGACCACTTGAATAAAGTGTAAGTCATCAAGAAGAATAGACGTGTTATTTTTTTTTAAGTTAGTAGAATACATTATTATTTGGCAATATTTTTTTTTTATTTTTATACAATAAATATTCTTGGTACCTTTATTTAATCTTTTAATGCCTCTACCAAAGCTTCACATACCTCAGGCACAATAATCTGAGGTGAAATTCTGAAAAAAATGTAAGCTTTGAAAACTGTCTCCGCTTGCTAGAAATCTGAATATTACAGCAAATCGAACTTTAGCTGGAGTTGCTTTTCTGAATTTCGTATCTCTTTTTGATATGTATGGTCCAATCTTCTGCAGTAAGTATTCAAAATCTGCAAAGGACATTCGACAAAAATTATGGAATTCTCCTGATGGTTGTTTAAGTAAGTTTGTAATTATCTGATTTTCCCCATCATTCTTTTATCTGACATGGTAAATTACTTACATCTCCTTTTTCTAAGTTGCTTGTGTACTTTGTAATAATTATAGCACATAAAAAACCATCCTGCAGCAGCAGCAACTAATTCCTCGTTCATGTTTGAAAATACTTTCGCGGTTGAAAATGAAAAACGGAAATATTCGATAATTCGCGATATAATGTGAACAGCCTGACGTTGACAAATATTTGTACAAAAACATTCTTTACAAATGTTCGTCGAATTAACGAATATTCGTCAACGCAAGAGTGGAGCCGCCTTAAGTGTTACTAACTAAAACTTATATTGCCAATCTAATTAACATACACTATATGCTGCGTTCAATACACCACAGATCTAAGGAACCAGAAATTCTTCGTGTATTTGGCGTTTGTTTTGAGAATCAATGCGAACATTTTGTAAAACGATAACGTCTATGAGTTTCCCGTTTCCCTTATTGAAAATTATATAAATAAAGGGACGTAAACACAACTGTTCAAACAAAGATTTTAAAATAAATCCATGAAATCGATGTGGAAAAATAATCATTAATTGATTACATGGCACATTCATATATAAGTCACATATTACCGATTACATTTCGTCGTAAAACAGTTTTGTTATACATTTCGTTGGAATCATTATCTACTACGTTGTTCTAATTTCCTTTTGCTAGCATCACGCTAAGTTTACTTAGTGACAGTGTTCACATCTTCAAGGTTGGATAAAGATGTTTCAGACGAAATGTTTGATGAAAAAGAACTACTTTGAGAGTCGTTGTATGAACTTGTAGTCTGCAATTCAATATGAGCTTGTTTCAAAATTTTGGGCAAGAAATATTCTTCGTGTATGTGATCGGCAGTATTCACTCTTGTTTCCAAAATACCTGGATTTCTTCCTAAAATGATAATTCTGATCCTGTATATTGCAACTGTATATTGGACTGGGATGTTCATTAGGGCCACCACTTCTAATTTGAAAGAAAAAAAATTCGAGGCAGTCTTGATTTAATATATGAGTACATATATACTTTATTGCATACTTCAATTTCATGTCTTTGTATATGTGTAGTAGGGATTTAATTGAAACAATAATTCCTTTCTGGAAAGTTTGAAGAGTTGTTTCTCCGCATGGCCTCATAGTTGAAATTATGTCGATCATTTTGTTTAAATGGTTTTCTTGTTTTTCAAGATCTATACCGTATAAGTTTTTGTTGGTACGGTTCCCTGTGGAGAATAGCTATCAAATGTATCAAACAACTCATTTACATCGGTTATAAAATCGCTTAATCTTTCTGCAATTTCCATATTTGTACCAAAGTGATAACGCTTTAATGCAATCGCAACAGTATGAGAGAAAAGCTGAGCGGTTAATTTAATGTTTAGCCGCTGGCTTTTTTCACAGTTTAAATGTTTTTCATTTATTTTATGACATGATTTTATTTCTGTATCGATTTGTGAAATTAAAGCTTGAAGAGGATCTGTAGTAACAATAAAACTATCTTCCAATTGGAACCAATTAACCAATTTCTTGTTAACTTTAAAAGATGAGGTGCATCGGCAAATATGTACACTGGCAAACAGGTGTTAGGATGAGAGACAAACGTATTGTCAATGGTAATGTTTAATTGTTTCCGTAAACCGATATTGCTACCACCACAGTCACACACGCGCCTGTATTGTAAGATACAAAACAAAGTTCGCTGATAACATTAATAAGTAATAAGTAATCTTTTGATCGAACGCGATATACACTGGTTGTTTCCAATCCGAAAACACACCCCTTGTCATTATGACCTGCATTTGATTATGGGGGCCGTTGATTTACTCCGAAGAAACATCATATTCTTCTACAGTTTTTAATTTAATCTGATCAAAAGAGAGAATCACAACTTTTACGAATTCTGCAAACTTCCCCTGCCAATTTTAACATTAGCACTACATCCTTTAGCAATCCTTGTTTTACATTTACCTGGAATAACAATTTCGTCAAAGTAGACAAAGATGGTAGAAGAAATAACATTTCTTACTGTAATATCTTAGTGTAAATGCTGTTGACAGTTCTTTCCGATTCCAATTCATTTTAGATGTTGCAACTAAAGGTTTTTTTTTATGATTGTAGACCAGAGCAGGCTAAATTTGGCCTATCGTGCTAAGGCACTCAAGAACACTTAGGAGGATGGATAGAGGGATAATGAATTGCCAATAGATGCCTATGAACAGCTACCTTAAATTTTCTCATATCATAAGTGAGAGGAAAACAGGAACTAGGGAGATCATTCCAGAGTTTAGAAGCCCTGTAGAAAAATGTTGATTGCGCCCGTTTGGTACGACAAGTGGAGATTTGTACTGCATACTGATGTTGTGAATGAGCGAACGAACGAAGTGTTTCTCGCAAAGATAGCCCGAGATGGTATCAAAGAATATAATTCAGCAGCACAATAGCCGTTGTAATAACGATAATACAAAGAAAGCACTGAAACCATCCTTCTATGCTCAAGGGACTGTATGTGAGAAGTTAAGGACGAGTCATTTATAAGCCTAATCGCTCTCTTTTGAATACGATCAACGATATCGAGAGCGGATTGGGGAGCACTAACCCAGAGGTGAGAATTATATTCTAGATGAAGCCGAATTTGGGCCTTATACAGCAGAAGGAGCTGTCGAGAGGTTAAAGTACTGCTTAGATCTGTACAAAAAGCCTATTTTACGAGCAGCTGTTTTGGTAGCTAACAGAAGATGGTCAACCCATGAGAGATTTGAAGATACAGTCATACCCAACAGAGTAATCGAGTCTAAAAACTGAGCCATTCATACTTACAACAGGAAATGATCGATCTTTTTTGGCGGACACAAGGCAACACTGAGTTTTGTTAGCATTAAAGTTAACTAGATTAATGCTTCCCCATTCGAGAATACGTTGAATGTCTTTGTTGATTGAATTTGCCATTTCAGCTTTAATTTCTTGATTTGACATAGAAGGTGATTATCACTATGAGTAGACTGAGATGAACTACAGTGAAAAGTACTATCGTCAGCAAAGCAATGGATGGGGCTAGTTGTTGAAGAAATAAGGTCATTTATGTACAGCAGAAAAAGTGTAGCCGCTATAACGGATCCCTGTGGTATGCCCGCGTAACTTCTTTTGAGAAAAAGCCATTAACTACGACACGTATTCGTCTTTTATCAAGGAAACTAGAAACCCAGTTGATGAACGCATTATTTAACCCAAACGAGGTGAGTTTGGCAAGTAAACACTTATGCCAAACTTGGTCAAATGCCTGTGAGATATCTAAAGTGACTACAACTGTTTCACCGGACTGCTCTAGTGTATTGTTCCAAACTTGGGTCACATATGAAAGAAGATCACCTGTTGAACGACTTTGCCTAAACCCATATTGGTGGTCACTAAGGAGTTTGTTAGTTTCAAGGAACGTGAGCAGTTGCTGATTGATGGATTTTCCATGATTTTAGACAAAATGGAAGTTATGGCAATTGGCCGGTAGTTTGAGGATCGGTCTAATCGCCTTTTTTGGGAATAGGTTGAACATTTGCTAATTTCCATGATGAAGGGAATTCCCAGAAGACATAGAGATCGTATAGAGCTTGGATAGGACTGGTACTAGTTCGGGGGAACATTTCTTTAAGACAATACCTGGGTACCGTCTGGGTCAGTCGCCTTATTGAGATTAAGCCTACTGATGATCGATTCCAAGAGCTTGTACCGAAAATGAATTGGTTTCCTAGTGTATGATTTGATTACTTATCAAAACTTTGCTTAACAAATTGGAAGATTTTTCTATTGTATTTGGGTTTCGACTGTGTTTCTTTTTATAATAATGCAGTAAGTCGGCAAGTCTTTTAATTTCCTTTTTACTTTCTTGTATTAGTGAAGAATAATTATTTTGTAACCTCGTATGCTGCGCTAACAACTCCTCATATTTTAACTTATAATAACTATATTTGCACAAGACGTTATGATGCATAGTGGAAGTTTCTGGTGGCTCACTTTTTCTTTCATTATTCTTCGAATTGGTGAATATTCCGCCAATAATTTGCCGATGGGTTCTATTTTCATGCCTTCTTTCTCGATCAGTGTATTTTTACTGTTTGGAAGATGCAGAGTAAGGGCGGCATTACTTTTTAACTTTTTCTTAAGAGGCAAACCTTAATAATCATTATCCAATATGAAAATGTAAACTTTCACCATTACCACTCATAATAAAATACTTATCTTTTTTGGGATTTTTTAATGGTGTACTTTAAATTATACAATCTAAACGTTTCGATAACACTTACAGTTATCTTCGTCAGTAGTAATGTTTGTTAAAAATTGTTAAAGATGTAGTAAACAATTTTGTCAAATTTGAAAAATTCAAACATAAACATAAGCCTGCTATTAATATAACAGTTTGAGAAACGTATAAGTCAACTATAAAATTGTAGTGAAGAATAACTAGGTCATTAAAATTAAATATTGTTAAACTGCCTCAAAGATGACAAACCAGAACACTCTCTACGACAAAAGCTAACAATGAAATTTGCCAGCCCAAAAACACATTTAACAAAATTTAATCGAGTTATGATGTAAGTGTAAAGTTGTGAAAAACTTCAATTTTAAAATGATAGAAGCATTCACAAATCCAAACATTACATCAAATAAAATAACCCAGTTAAATCTAACAAAGGGATATCTTTATCAATAATTGGAAGTGTTATTAACAATGAAAAGCACAATGCAGAACGTTCTTTGTAATTTTTAATTTCAATTTAATTTCAACTACTTATGTTAAATTATAGTGCTGTGGAAATTTAACATATAATTGGTAAAGCATTTGCTTCAAGGTCTAGGAAAACACAGCAAAAACCTAGACATACCAAAAGTTGAAAACAAATTAAAATCAATGCGTATCATTATGCTTTTTTTAATTATAAGATACCAAAACCTATTTAAACGGAGATTTTCTTCTTGTCTATTAAAATTATTCGGGTGTTTATATATTTCAATAGCTTCACGTTGCAAACGAGCATAATAATGGGTTTGTCTTGACAATATTTTCATATTGTCAAATTGAATGTCATGATTTAGATTATTCAGGGCATGGTCAGCCACAGCAGACCTCTCTGGTTGACCCAATCTACAAAATCTCATATGTTCTTTGCGTCTTGTATCAAAGCTACGTTTTGTGGTCCCGATGTATACTTTTCCACATGAACAAGATAACTTATACACTCCGGAAGATGATAAAGGGTTTGACACATCTTTAGGTGATCTTAAATGTTCTTTAATTTTTCTTGTAGGTTTAAAAATAGTCCTAATGCCATATTTGATTAGGATTTTTCAATTCTATTTGTAACATTAGCTATAAAAGGAAGAAAAGCAGTACCAACATTAAGAACTGGTTTTTCTTTAAGGTTACGTCTAGAAGGTGTAATAACATTATTAATATCTGTAAGTGAATATCCATTATCTTGTAAGGATTTTCTTAAATATTTATATTCATCATTCAAAATTCAGGGTCACAAATTCGTTTTGCTCGATCTACTAAAGATTTAATTACACTAATTTTTGACGTGGATGGTGGTTGGATAATTTATGAAGGTATCTATCAGTGTGTGTCGGCTTTCTGTAAACCTTAAAAGATAGTGAATTATTATTTTTAGATATTAATATGTCAAGAAATGGTAAACTTCCATTAGTTTCTTTTTCCATGGTAAACTGAATACTAGGATGTATACCATTTATAAAACCAAAAACTCATGCAGTGCTTCTTCTCCATGTCTCCAAATAACAAATGTGTCATCTACATATCTATACCAAACTGAAGGTTTTTAGGTGTATTTTGTAACGTTAATGTTTCAAATTTTTCCATATAAAATTAGCTATAACAGGACTAAGGGACTACCCATTGCTACACCTTCAATCTGTTCATAAAATTTACTATTCCACTGAAAATAAGTTGTAGTAAGACAGTGCTGAAAAAGAATGGTTATGTCCTTTGGAAAAAGATGATCTATGTATTCAATAGTTTCTTTTAGAGGTACTTTTGTAAAAAGTGAAATAACATCAAAACTAACCATTATATCACCCTCTTCAATTTTGAAACTATGCATTTTTTCAACAATTATCCAATTTTATAATGTAAATTCAAGTTGAACATTACGTACATAGGTACTTACCTAACAATTCATTTTGTATATCTCTTTCATAACTTTGTTCACTAAAATGCACGGAACATATTTTACCTACGACCACTGTAGAAAATAGACGAAAACACGACACACAGCTTCAGTAAATTCGTCATTACGCACGGTAAACAAATCGCACAGTTTTCGTAAACAAAACGCACAGTTTGACTATATTAACAAATGAAAATATTACAATGTCATATGAATCGACAAATCGAGATACTTCCAATATACGTGATAATTGTACGGTAACCATAAATAATCATTATAATGTTTCTAATGTTAATTAAACCAACGTAGTAGTAAATAGAACGAATTATATCGTGTATGATCATCAAAGTTGAGACATAATTTTGTAAAATTGTTTGAAATAAAATTGATCAAAAATCTAAAGATGCAATAATATACAGAGTAGCCCATTTAAAGAAATGAAGATTACTAGCTTTTAGATCTCTATGTATACATGAAACGAACAACAAAAACAACGACTAAAATAAAAAATGAAAATATTAAAAGAAGTCCAGACTTTTTTGGCACAGTGTTTATGGTCGTAGGTAAAGTATAGTAGGGGAGACTGGCCTAAAATGACATACCCTAAGCATTTTTTATCACAGAATGGCTAGAAATTATGTTACAGTTAATTTTTTTGATACAATTGTTAGATAATATATCAACAATCATAACTACCATGGAAAAAATACTTACCTTTAGATATATTTTTTTAAATTAAAAATCACCTCATTATGTCATTTTAGGAGCACATAGGAGTAAAATGACATATGTACAAGAAAATTCCAAAAACACGCCAAAAAGTCAAGAAACTTACTTTATTAGAAAAAACCTATAAAGAAATGAATAAATGAAGTAAAAAATTATGAACATATCTCACAAATATATACTTTGCACTTTGGCGAGACATCAACGCACTTGCAGTGGGCCCAATTCCTGTACTTAACGCATTTAATCCACTTTTCTTGACTTTTGGATTTTGAAAATAGTGAATTGCAATAGAGGCAAGCCGCATCTTCGTCACTATCGTCATCTTGCAAAAATGGATCTTCTTCAGAACCAGAATCGTCATCAGATACGCGATTAACAATTCTCTTCGTGCATTGTCTTGCTGTATGGCGATATATTTTGTTTTTTTCTGTGCCACCTTCTTCAGGGGTTTCTAGCTGGACTGTCTTCTTGGCTTCTCTAGCTTTGCGCCGTAATTCGGCCACCTTTTCTTTCTCAATTTTTGTCAACTGCCTTGCTTTGACTTCTTCCATATTTGGTGTCCCTGTAAGCTCTTCAGCTGCATTGGTCTTACGTTTTCTTGTAGTGCTTAAAACTGCTTGCGGAACTGGAGAAATCTGGTCAACAGAAAATAAATAGTGTTTTTTGCTATTGTTTAGGTTACAACATGAAGATGAAGCAGTGCTTTGTTTTTCAGGTGTTCGTTGTTCAGAAATTTCAGCACGTCCAACCTCGACGTTGCGATGTATCACATCTTCATCATTGACATTGGCGTCACTTTGTTCGCTATTTGCATTTTCATCATTATAAATCTCTGCTTGTCTGATATTGGTAGTTTCTGATGGTGCGAATAGATAGTCGGGGAAAACATTGGGATTTACTGGCCAGATTCCAGTTTTCAAGAAACCGTTTTCGGCAATTGCAGTTTGCGCAGACCTGGAATAAGCGGCTGCAAATAATCGCGCTATTTGAAATTGTGAAAGTACCCTATCAGGATGTGTCTTAAGCCATATAGAAACTTCCTGGTCATAATAGGTTTTCATTGGTCCATAAAAAGCTACATCCAGAGGCTGCATCCTATGGGTGCAGTGTGGGGGGAGGCTTAATATTATAATGCCGTTTTCTTTAGCAAACGTTAAAACTACGATACCCTTATGGCTGGAGTGCCCGTCGACAATCAACAGCACTTTATCGGACAATGTGGGGTTGGTGAATTTTTTAAAGTGTTGTAACCATTTCACAAACAGTTCACTATTCATCCATCCATTTTCTTGATTCATTCCTAATGTTCCTAAAGGTGCTCCATCTAATAATTCAGCTTTCCAAGTTTTCCGTGGAAAAATTAAAGCAGGAGGTACAAAGTGGCCTGTGGTACTCATGCAGCATACCATAGTGACATGAATTCCCCGCTCAGCACTAGTAAGTGCACCAACTTGTTTTTTTCCAGTTTGAGCAAATACTTTGGGAGGTTTTTGTACCGTAGATAGAGCGCTTTCATCAACATTATAAATTCTGGTCGGTTGAACGTTATATTTTTCCAAAATCGTTTGATATGTTGCGAAAAATTTTGCCACTTGAGGTTTATTAAATGCCATGGCACGTGCTTTTGAAGTGGGCTCAGGTTTTCTTAAAGAAATGTCTACATTTCTTTTCCGAAAACCAGCTAACCAATCCCAACCAGCTATCTTATTAGTTTTGTTAAAGCGGTGCTGCAGGCCATTTCTTTCGGCCAGATCATAAGCTAATTTGCGCACGTCAGTCGGGGTCAGTCCAAATAGGCGTGATTCTAGAAGTTTAATGTGGACCACAATTTCTCTTTCTAAATTTGCATCGAAAGTGGTCTGATACCGACCTAATCCCTCTTTGTTACCCCGAACAGTTATGTTTTTATTTTGAACTCTTCTCCGAAGTGTAGCTTGTGGAACCCCATAGAGTTTGGATGCTTTAAGCCAACCTGCTTCACCACTATTGACACTATCAATAGCACGCTGCATTGCATCCTCACTCCAGCTCTGCCGATTACTTTTTCTTTTATAGTTTCCAACCATCTAGGTAAAAGAAATATGAAATTCTATCAAATGCGTTGAACGGATAAATATTAGGGCAAAATGACATAGTATGTCATTTTCCCCTGATACATGGTGTGTCGTTTTACCCTAGTCACACATTTTTGTATAAACTAAACCTCCTTTTGCATGCATGAAAAACAATTTGGTAAACCGTGGCGAAAATAAACAAGTATGACCACATTAACATTAGCAATAATCGCGGTTCAATTTGCTTTCAAAATATTTACAGAATTTCGGTTTAACCTAGTCGAAAATATTACATTGGATACTTACATTTCCGAAATTCGTTCACGACCGTCGCACCGTTCATAACAGAATCGGCGGGTTTTGTAGGATTGCAGTGTTGCCAACACAAAGCTTAACTAGAATCAGCTGAAGCCTCTTCAAAGCGCCAAATTCAAAAATATAGGGGTATGTCATTTTACCTGGGTGTGTCATTTTAGGCCAGTCTCCCCTACGTAATACGTGTTGTAAAGCAATTACGCACTCATGGAGTTATGCACTCGCCGCTACGCGGCTGCGTGCATAATTTTTCCATTCGTGCGTAATATGCCTTTTACAACACTTATTACGTAATATACGATTGTGAGTATCGGGATTAAACTTGTCAGCACGTTTTCATCGATTAATCCGTTCTAATCTTATTTGTATTAGTCACTAAATTTTTTCCTTTTGGAAAAGCATGGAATTTTATATCTTCTCCCCGTTTTTTAACCGTAATTACGTTATTACAACCATAAACAGCCCATCTTATTCCTGGCATTTTACTTTATAAGACACAATTACACTATTATATACACGCTTTGCGAACAATATTATTACTAATAAATGTCTTCATGCACACAAAATTAACAAGTATATACTATAAACTATAAAATTACATTTAAAAAATAATTTATTCGATATCAAGCGCACCAACGCGAAGCAATATACACACAAGCGGTTTGGTTCAGGGTGACGTCACCACAACCGGCGCATCGGATAACATTACTACATAGAGATTCGGCCATCCTTTCTAGTTTACAATCCTTGGGAACAGCTATCCAGAACATTCAAATAATTTCAGTTCAAAGTGTTCAAACAGTGAGGATAATAAAAAACCAAACCCATTCAAATATACTTATTATGGCAACACTGTGATGCGATGCACTCTGTTCATTGTACTAAAAAGGATTACTGTCAATACCATACACGTCAATACATTCCTTGACTTCTTAACAGTGATTTTGAGTAAACAATTTTGGATTGGATGTTCTTAAAATAGGCAACACACATTGTAAATTGTTAGTCACTCAAAAGTATCGTAAAAACTGTAATTGCCATCTTAATTTAATGGTTTAGTATAACATTTATAATTTTTTGAACTTTGCACATCATTTTGTTCTATGCTGCATATAGTTACGTAATTACCATACTACTAAGTAAATAGTGCGTGAATATAAAGTAAATTGAAATGTTCTCACAATTAAAGACATTCAATTCAAGATTAAATTATGGATTAGTAAACATTTTGAAGCACCCACAAATTACTATTATTACAAATAATATTCATTACATTGTTCAGAACCAACCATGTAGGTGTCACACCCCCTCTTTATTTCTATGATCCAAATTTGGTGATATTTCATACATACATACAATCACTATTGCCTTATAAAATATACTTTCTTAACAGGTAATTTGCTGTTACCACGTTCATTTGGTTTACTCTTAAAACAAATGGGTACTTCCACAACAATTAAAACTATTGATTATGAAATAGTAAAAGCAGTTAAGGAAAGTTCTACTTTATTAATTGATGTTCGAGAACCAACGGAATTAATTAACACAGGTACTTTACCTGCAAGTGTTAATATTCCATGTACGTATAAATTTAAAATCTAATATGCATTAATCTAAACATTATAGTAAGTGATGTAGAAAATGCTTTAAAAGACATGGGAGAACTTGAATTTCGTGCAAAGTATGGTCAAAGTAAACCAACTTGTGATACACCCATAATTTTTTCTTGTCAATCTGGTAAAAGAAGTCATAAAGCAGCTAACATGGCTATTAGTTTAGGATATACAAAGTGAGATTAATTATACATAAAAGAAAAAGAACTATTTTTTATTTTACAGTATTAGTAATTATGGTGGAGGTTGGCTGGATTGGGAAGCAAAAACTAAAAAATAAAGTAATAGATAATGAAAACTGTACAATAAAGAATCGAAAAGGTTACAAATCCTTTAATTATAATTCTAGACATAATATTTAATTGCTAGATACATCAATATTAACCTTTAATCAATAATTATAATTAAAATTCAAATTCTAAATATAAATAATCAAGTTTGTAGGTTTTTAAAAATGAAAATGTATTTTAATATACACAAATAAATATCTAGCTACCACTTTTTTTGTCAGCTAGTTTTGAATTGACCATTTCTCTGAACTGTCCCAAGATCAAATTTTCACGTTTTTGTCTTTCTTCTTTACTGAACATAGCCAAAGCTCGTTTTTCATCAGCAGAATATATCTGGTTTTCCTTGCGAATACGAACTGCTTCCATTCTTCTATGACGACTACCTGACATAACATAACCCACTGATTCAAAGGTTGCAATTTGGTCTGAAGTTAATCCAATTTCACCTCGACGTGGAATACGTTTACCCTCTGCCACATAAGCTGCCATTGCAGCACCTTCTCCGGGTAGTAATGCTTTACCCATTTCTTTATGTGTCAAAGTGGCATGGGCTTTTTGTTGTGGACCAATTGCACCATCTTCAATGTCTGATTGAGCTTCTATTTTGATAGGTTTATCTACCATTTAACATTAAACTATTATACAGTAAAAAAATAATAAAAAATGTTTTACCCTCTTTCTCAACCCATTCGTCTGAAGAACTATTATCACTTCTAGATTTTCTTTTCTTCTTTTTCTTTTTCTCTTTCTTAGACTTTTTACTTTTGGACTTCTTATGCTTCTTTTCCTTTTTTCGTCTTTTGTGCTCTTTTCTTTTGTACTCTTCTACACTTTTTTATCGTTTGATTCAGAGTCGGAAGACCTTCAAGTAAATGCAATTACATATTAAAATATAAATAAATACTACTTTTACTCTTCTGGGGTTGGTGATTTTCCCCAAATGTTTGGACATAGTCTCATACCGAGTATTTCTCTTTCTTGACGACGGGCCTCCAAAACTTCTTCTTCTTGAGTAAGCCTCTTTAAGTTACTCCGATGTTTATGATGTGAGTAAGAATTATGGTCATATACCCAACGATCATTTTTACTTTCAACTTCTCTGTGCTTTTCCCTATAAGATGGACTGCGGTTTCTATGCTTATGGTTGGAACTATAACGATCTGAATTTGAACGATCTAATGATCTTGACCTCTGAGGCGATTTGTAACTTGAAGATTTTCTAATATATTTACTCATTATTTATAACAATCGTTAAACTTTATATATTTAAAATTATTTGCATAATGTATACGCGCATAATATTTTTATTTTAAACAGGTTATGTTATACCAAGACCTTCTGAAAATGCCATTTATTACCATAGAATAGTGTTTTTAAATTCACTCTAGGTGAATACACAACTACAAGATAAAATGAATGAATAAGAGCAATTATTTTAATGCTAATAATAAAAAAAATAAGATCCATAACAAACTAAAGTGACAAGGATAATAAAATAATAGTAACAAGAAACAGTTATGTGAATATCACGCAACAACTACCGTTCATTACGTAAAGTAACACTTCTATAAGTATGAACTGCTATTGCTTAGGTTAATCTAACAAATAAATAGTTAAATTATTTATACGTTTATTCCAAGTTCTTAATATAAAACGATCTAAGTGTTTTATTCGACCATTTTATAATTAACAAAAAGCAAAAATCATAATTCAAATTCTTTGCTCTTTTAATATGCTGACGGTGTACTTGCCTATACTAAACTTTTAATAAAGTAATCTGGTTGGTTCATTTTATTTAGTTATAATTAATTCACGTAAGTGCAACGCGCAAGAAAAGGCATGAATGTTCTTAGTGAACGAATGTTGAACATGCCAGACATCTGTAAATAAGGGTATTTTAAGAAGTCGGTATAATCAAAGAGTATTTTGTACTCTGGTATAATTATTTTATTATTGCATGTTAATAATCATGGTTTCAATTAAATTTAAATTATTACATCTATATATAAGATTATCTAGTTTAACCAGTCTTTACTGTGCATTGACTTATGTATTTTTAGTATAACATTATAGTAGCGGCTCGTAAACGAGTAAAGCCAAACTGACCATGCATACCACAAACGAAGTTGAACATTTATGTAAAAAGGACGTGACGCATCACCCGAAGAGCCTGAGGATACCAAATACTCCTCAGTAAGGGGAGGGAGAGGGAGAAATTTCTTTTAAATTACATACAAAATTATGAGTACAAATCTATTTAATTCAGTAGGTATTTTACTTTTTTGCACTTCAGAGACTAAAATAGATACTTTAGTCTCTGTCTGCAGGGACTAAAGTGGGTCATTTATTCCCTAGGGATTAAATACGGACTGAACCCCCTAGAGGTTTCATTGACAGATGTCACACTTCAAATATTTTTTATTAATTTTTTTACGAAACATCAACATTAATATTATTACAATTAATAAATATCGGACGATTGATTTCCGAAACGATACTGCTGGATGTAAGGTTGAACGCATTTCCAAATGAATCAGTGCCTGTGGGCCGTTCAGATTAGCACGAGGGTCCTGGGAGTGAGGTAGCTGGTGTTTTTTGATCACCTCCACCTCCAAAATTTTTTTCCGCGATAAGGTTATTATTCAGGGAGTTTTCCATCCTCCGTCTTTTTAAAACGTCAACAGTCGTATCTGAATCAGTCAGCAGAGATGCAGAAGTTCGCCGCCAACAATGTGCTGTATATGACAACGCATCGAACAGTGTCGCAACCTTCTGGGGAATTTTCCAAAATATATTCTTTCCTACAGGTTGCACTGTACACTGTTTGTTAACGTAACGAACAAAAAATCTTGAATGGGGAGTTTCGGATTTTCTCAATGACATATATTTCTTGCAGATTTTTGTATAACTAATGATAGCTTTATCTGAATCTTTTACAACGAAGCTCCTCTCTGTTCCATTTTTGGTAGTTCTAATGTTAACAAAAAGTCTGTCGCCCAAATCAGTCACATCATTAATTGACAATTCGACTAATTCAAGTCCTCTACAAGCCTCTGCCACACCAAATATGAGTGCTATCTACAAAAAAATCATTTTTAAAAGTGGGTACAATGATTTTTGGACATACTCACTTTTGTCATTAAAAATGTGTCATCTGAAGCTTCCTTTAGAAACGTATCAATCTGTTCTATAGTTAGTACCTTTGACTTCTTCGCTTTGTAACCAAAATTTTTCCTTTTCAGAAGCGTCGTCAATTTGTGGAATTTACTTATATCAACATTATGTTTAACGTTAAGCATAGTTTTTAACATTGAATACTGGGCTCACAATGTAGAAGCAACAAATTTGTTTACCTTTTCATTAAAAAATACCAGCAAAGCATCTTCGTTAAAATTTGTAATTTTCTTTTTACAGCACCACTTTAAAAATATATCATACTCTTTATCGTAAATTTTGCGAGATTTGGAAGGCAGTAAGTCTTCTAAAGCCTCTTCAGCGGCTTTTTCTAGATCAAATTCGTCGTACATATTTATTACCCTTTTGTAAAAATTTTCATCAAATATGGCTACCGCTGTTTACTAATTTCCATGCTAACCGACTGTTTTTTTTTCAAATAGCAAGATTTCTAGATAATTTTATACAAATTTGTCAGATTGACACGAACAAATTTGGAATTATTCTACATAAAAAATAAATACTTTGGAAGTGCAAAAATAGCGTATATACTTCGGGGCCAAAGTGCCTAAATCCCTTGGGTGGTTGTTGCCCTCGGGCTTCGCCCTCGAGGCAACAAACCGCACTCGCGAGATTAAATGCTGCACTTTGGTCCCTCTGTATGTAATATACTATTAAAAGTACATAGTTAATAAAATGGCGAGCGAAACGTCTCATTTGTATATTTTTCCATTGAATACACCATTCGTAAAGTATTTGTCCGATCTTGGAGATACGTAAAAAATTCAAGACAGTTTATTTCAAAATCATGTTTTGCCATTAAAAGTCCTTTTAGAGTTCCTACTATAGGTAAGGCTATTTTTATACTAGTACAAAGTTTATTTATATCAGAAAAAATGCTATCCGTGGATCCTGGTAAACACATGCACATTTAAACAATTTTTAATATGTTGTATGGTATATCTTCACTTTTGAAGAGGTTTAAAAGCTCGTCCCTCTATTTGTCAATAGAAACATAAACTTCTTTTCACTTATTCATTTTTTGACTGGTTGTATCTTTTTAATGTACACAAATTCATCAAAAGTTCGAATCATCTAGGTACTTTAGTTCTGTAATGCACACCAATTAAATATATGCAAGAAATTGACATTACCATCAACAGTTTTAAAACATGCGTCTGCTTAAAAAAACATGTACATAGGACACTTTAACGACCTATATCTGAAACTGATCATTAAAATACGGTAATATTTGGAGGACCTATTGAAGAGTTCACGTTGATCTTCTAAAAACACGGAATTTCACAGACGAACTTTTAAAATACGGGGCGTTTTTAAAACAATATAATTTTAGAGAATTTCTGTTGTCATACCTTTGAAACACGCTGTGAATATGTTAAATATTTTTTGTACTCAGCTTTAAAATAGGTATTTATCCGCAAACGTCACAAAAGTGACACTTTTATGACTAAATGTCACAGGTAAAAGTTTTACTTCTCGGACATGGAGTAAAATTTTCACTTTTGCGCCTGGGCATTTTTACTTTTACCAATTTGGAAAATGATGAATTCTTTTGTAAAAACAACAATAAAAAAATAAAATTAACACCAAAGATGAAGCAAGAAGTTTATTTCATAATGTCTTCTTAAAACGTTTTCAGAATAAATTTAGCATTTCTCTCTAACACAACTTCCGCTACGTCAGTAATCACGGGAGGAGTACATCGTACATCATCATCAGCATCCTACATTTCGCACACTCACTGCTGATATTTAAATTAATAAACACTTTCGAAAATCTCAACACAATTCCTATACTGACGCGTGACGTTTGCTTATTTAATGAGCGTTGTTATGGTTTCATTCTTTGCAAATGTCCTGATTACTTTATTCTTTTACCTGCTAATTAGTTTTGCTCTTTCCTTTGGATCTTTACCAATTATTTTTAATTGATCTGATTACGTTTGCGGATAAAATAGTATATGTTATTCGGAGTAAAAGTGAGTTTATGTGGCTTAGCTGAATAATTATTTTCCGCACTTCGTTCGGCAAAATAAACATTCCGCTTCGCCACATAAACATTACTTTTACTCCTAATATCATAATATACTATTCCCGGTTACTCCCGATGCGCCGAAAACTTGTTTTCCCGCACTGCGGTGTTTTTACTTTCCAACAGAAACTAGAATAATTACGTTGCATGGTTGGTAGCAGAATCGAAATGCTGCTGATATAACGGACGCAATCAATTTATACAACTTTGAAATATCGAAATTTTCGTAGACCATTAAACACAATTTTATTATTGAATAAATGGACCACATTGGTTTTTGACTTTGTTCTGGGAAAAAGGCCAACAAACAATTTTCCGTAAATTTTGTCACGTTAATCTTACACCAATCAAGAAACTTCTTGTTGGTGGTCATATAACTCCCTTGACAATTCAATGATGCCTAATGGCTGTTTTTTTAACATCAGGTGGTCACAAAAATAATTTTTAAAGAAAATGGCGACTCAACGTTTGAATTTTTGTTGACATGTAACCATAACAACAACGCAACTCCCTGCGGTCGTACTGCAGACAAAGTGCTCGTGCGGGAAAATTATTCCGAACTAGTTAGATAAATAACTATTACGATAGCTAGATACATTTGACATATAATTAAATATAGAAGTTGTATCCCTAAATAGTAGTAACGCACATATCATTACTCTTGACTCACCTTGTACACAAGGTACTGGTTATGAACAATTGTTTTTTACCGATAGTTGTTCAATGTAGCATACAAAAATATTACTACTTTCTGTTAGAAGTGTAAACGCAGGTTATATGAAAATAGTACCCGGTTTGTTTTTGACTTACCCTGTACCTTCCTGCAATTTTGGTAATATTCGTGGTCAATAACGTAACTGAAGTATTTGTAAACATATACGTGCCAACAAAGAAATAATTAAAGATTAAGAATACACCGATAATGCCGTTGTAAAAACACAAGATTTTCAATTTCAGCACCCTGTAGAAAAAAAAACTGTCCATTACTGAAGTTTGTGCCCATGGACACTTTTGACTAGTATGGTCTGTTGATAATAGTTTGGTTTTTAACAAAGAATTTGGATTCCATGCACGTTAAATTTAAGGTTGATTTTCGTCAAGATTCTCTTTGGTGCGTGTATATGGTTCCTTAGATAAGGTTTCGAGAAGAGGTTTTGTTGACGAAGCAATTTCTCCCGACGATTTTCGAGTTTGAATTCGTGGATGCGCGCACTTAGAAAATTTGAGTGATGTTTTTTTTTTAGTTTGCTAATTTAATGAAAGAGGTTTAAAAAAAACCATTGTGCGACAAGTGAAATTATTCACGAGGGCAGTAGTAGCTTAGGCGTAGAAAAGTCCGGTTTTTTATGTTACGGTGACGTAAAGAATAGCGCGTAACAACATTGACCAAGATCCGTGTCGCAGAACTATCGTAGCATGGTTCTCATTCCCTCACAACCCAAATAAGGGATCATATAATAGTTCATCCTTCACGAGACGAGTTTATGGTTGCGTGGAGTTGGTCCTTAAGGGCTTATCGAGATCCAGAAAGGCGTTTAGTGTTTAAAAGTTCACAGGTTCGCCGTTAATCAAATAACCTGGTATAAATAATCCAGTTTTTCCGTTAAGTTACAAATAATAAGTGTTAATAAGGACTTATACATAATTAGCTAATAGTAATAGGTATCAAGCAGAACTAGGTTGCATTAAAGTAAAGTTAATTATTAGCGTTTTAATATAACTGTCAGTGTACACACAACCAATTGAAATTTAATCATAATTTGTATTATTTTGTTATGTGCTTGTATAAACGATTGAATACACCTTTTCTTTAAAGATTAAGCTTTTTGTTGTTTTATCGTCAAAATTGTGATACATGCGTATCCGTCTGCATTATTATTCACTTGATTTGAAGGTTGGTTTAATTTTGTCTAAACTGACGGATTTACATGGAAAATTATGTGACAATTACGTTTTAAGCACGTCATTTATTTGTAAAAAGGAAAGTAACCTCTTATTATCTTGGGCATTTGAATCAATTTTACAGTATGTTTATTAAAATATACTCTATTAAGAGGTCACCGTGAGCTAGCTAGTTTCACCGTTAATAGATAACCTAGGTGATAAGATAACAAAATTTTGTTGACAATTCGATGGTTCTGTTTTTATTTATTCATTCACATTACATGTATTTAGGTTATTGGAATTGTTTTTTTTTATGTGAACCTTATACAGCATCTACCGGCACGCATTTTTAATGTTTATCGTTTTTATTAATTTGCTCTTCGAATTAACGTCATTTCATTTTGTTTGGTTTTAAATAAAACAATTACGGCCGAAACCTTTTTAAGTGTTTCTTTAATTTTAGCTTAACATTTAGAGGCCGATGAATCACTGCATTATTTTCTTTTATGATTTGAGCATAATTAATAGCGACTTGAGGAATTTAATTTCAAGTGGTTGGGTACAGAATTAAGTATTTATTTTGATTGTTGAAGTGAAATTACTTCGAGTCGAATTTTCTGGTAACGTAATTAAATAAAAACATCAATGAACGGCAGTTGTTTTTTGTTTTCCAATTCCATCGTAAATTTTATTTTGTTATGTATACTGTTTATGTGGTCCAGAAGTATTTTTAGTTTTTCTTCTCCATGCTTCCACATCAGAAACGTCTTATCTACATATCTTAGCCTCTGCGTTGGTTTGTATAACAAGGTCTTGTAAAAACAGATTAGCTGTGACTGGAGAAAATGGGAAACCAATTACCGCTCCTTCTATTTGTTTGTAAGCTGGCTGTTTGTATATGAAATACGTATTTTTCAGACAATGTTCCGTTAAGTTGATGATTTCGTCTGAAGGTTTGTAGTTTTTCTTGATGATATTTAGAGTTTCGTTTATAGGCATGTTAGTAAACTATGATACAACAATACTTACTAGTTTGTTACTTTGTTACTTTTTCTTTTTTCAGCAATTCAATGAAATGGTTGGCATTCTTGACATATGATTCTGCTTCCGCGATGTAGGTATAGTTGCAGCTGTTTCGCTAAACATTTTGTCAATTCTTGAAGTGGTGATCCAATCGCAATCAACAGGACAACAAGCAATATATAAGCCCAAACTAACGCAGAGGAGGTCAGTTCGGTACGCATTACACAAAGCGACAGACTTCAAAAGGATCATGCACATGCACGCGTACCTGAACGCACGTACGCAGGCACACACACACACACACACACACACACACACATATACACATTCACCCACGCACACGCACGCACGCTCACCAACGCACACGCACACGCACCCGTGAACACCCACGCCCACACATGCATGCACACGCACCTACGCACACGCACAAACACAAACACAAACACAACCACAGACGTAGACGCAGACGCAGACGCAGACGCAAACGCATTTTGGTAAACCGTATTAGATCTTGTTAACCTGGTTATAATTAGAACGTTTCTTTCAGGTTTCACACACAAAAGAATTTCACATTACTTCTTCAAAGAAATAAGTGTAACAAATTGTTTAAGACATTTAAACTACCGCTCGTATTCGATCTTAGAGGTAATACCTTATCACTGAATAAACATCGTTTTCATTCTTTACTTTCGTTTTAGCAACTAACTTGGGTTTCCATAAACCTACGTTTCTATATATTTAAGTTTCCATATATTAAAGTGTCCATATAACTTTACCGTTACGATTACATCCAAGCTCATGTTCACAAATTTGTGGACTTTGGTGGAGTTACCTGAACAATTTTTGGATTATTTGAATGTAGATGGCTAAAATCTGGTGTTACTTGGAACAATTTCGGATTATGGCCTGATGCAGATGGTACTGAAGGTCTCCATTCTTTGGAACATTTTCTTGGACAATTAAGTTTTGATCATGAAGTGAGTCTGATAGTGTAAAGAAATGATCCGATGTGGAATTGTTGTCATAATTCGATTTTGATCATTTTTTTAAATTGTAGCTTGATTCTTTAAGAACGCTTTAGACCTATAGTTGATTTTAAACAATTGGCCGAAATCTAATATACCCAGCTGAAAAGAAAGTAATGTTTTTTTGTTAATTTTTGTGACACTCCATAGAGTGAATGAATGAAATTTGATATCATTTGGTAATGCCACATTAAATATTGATCTTTTCTGGGCATTTTAATGTTGTATTTACGCTGTATTTTGTTGAAATTAGTGCATTGGCACACTTTTTATTAGTTGCTAGGGGGTCTGTTTTATTTATGTCATCGGATATTGTCAAAGTGAAGCAAAAGTTACATTAAAAATTTTGATTGTTGAAAATCCAACATGGATAATTTGAATCCAACTGATGTGACGAGGGATGTAGCGTTGATAGAAGATGATAGATCTTACTCTTATGTTTCCGATGTGTTGGGAAAAAATCAAAACCCACGGTTTACCGTAATGTAGGACGTTGGAGGCAAATTGGGGAGTATAAAAGGAGACAAGACCCAGGTAGAAATAGGACAACCACGGACAGATTTGTAGTTTTACAAACATTAAGAAACAGGCGAAAACAGTACCACAATTAAGAAACGACATGGAAGTAGTACGTGGAATTAGAATAAGTAATCGGGCCATTAGCAGAAGGCTCAAAGAAGTTGGTTTGAAGGCCTATAGAACGAAGAAAACTCCTTCAGCTACGCCATCGAGTGGCGAGACTACAATTCGCTCGACAGAATGAAATTGGGAAAATGACCAGTGGACCAACGTTCTTTTCTCAGATGAGACCCGCTTTTGCATTAACTCCGTCGATGGCAGGGAAAGATTATATCGACATCGAGGATAACAAGATGAACAGTTTTACTCCCACTATTTCCTACGCTGGAAGGCGAAGAAAAAAAAAAAAAATATATATATATATATATATATATATATATATATATATATATATATATTGAGATGATTAGATAAGATTAAGACAGGGATTGGAGAGTTTAAACTGGTAATTTCTTTAGAACAAGTTGAGATCAAGTATGATACGTTTACGATGCATTTATTTGATGTAATTTGGTATACGATTACAAGAAAGTGGATTTGTTTTGGTTAAAACAGGCTTAATAAAATTTGTACAATTTGGTACAATCATAAAAAGCATTGTGGTACATAAAAACATGTCAGGAAGGTTAAATAAAGTTATTTCTGTAAGTACGATTAAGTACTTAGTTTTGTTTCATTAAATTACAGTTCATTAAAAGTATTTTGGCATTTGGATGTTTTACAGGTGTTTAACACATAGTGTAGAGTTATGTTTATATTAGGGACATATTATAAGTAAGATAAAATGTAGGAAAAATGTTAAAATTCGAGAAAGGGTTATAATACGAGCATAATTTAATCATTACTCACAATATAAATGGAAGCGGATGTGCGATAAACAAAGTGGTGCATAATAAACATTAAGAACATTATACAGAACAATTTTACATAAAGATATTTACATGCAAATACATTTTTATGTTAGATAGAAGTGGTTTATTAAAGTGACTTAAATTTAGACAATACAAGCAAGGTGAACATTGAATATGATACAGACAGATTTTATAAGTGATATGGATAACATTTCGGTTGATTTGAACGTTTTTAAACGCAAATTATTTGTATATTTAAAATAAAGTTAGGTTAAGTTTTAAATTTCAGGTTTTTTACAAATTTATAGTTTTTTTAGATTAATATGAGCTGAAAATGATTTGTTAATGTGATTAATAGGAGGTTTTCCTCATTTCTACACAGTAATTTAACTTGTACAAGTCATTTAAACATAAATTTTGTGAAATGGGGTTGACTATACAAATTTACTATGTTAAATAGAATTTTCCTCTAAATTTAAGATTTTGGACATATAATAAATGTTTTCTGATACAAATTTTCGTCCAGATCACAAATATGTAGTTAATTTAAGTGTAGATAGTAAGATTTTTTAGATATAAGCAATTTCAGTTTAGAATAAGTCAATTCGTAGAATATTTAAGAGAGTTATACCAAGTTGGGTATCAATTTGTGGAGAATTTAGCACAGATTTCATTTCTGTTTTAATTTAAATCAATAGCTTTATAAAAAAGTTATAGCATAATTTGTACTTTAGTTAAGTTTTCGAATTTATTCTGACCAATCATAAACTTGGTTACATTATTTGGATTTCTAAAAAAAAATGAAAATATGGTAACTAACAGAATGGTATATAAAGAATTGCTCCTGAGCAGAATCTCTTTCAATATTTTTCTATTTAATCCAGTTGTTTTGCAAAGTTTAAAAAAGTGTAGTGTTTTTGTGTAACAAGTAAGTTATTTAACCACAATTATTATCGGGAGATTTTAATACAAGTTTAACGGAGAGACGAGAAGTTCAGAAACAATTGTTTTTAACCTACATTTGTTAAAATAAAGTTAGGTTACCAATATTTGTCCATGTTCGTAAAGTTCATTACGAATTAAATTTCATAGTTGTTACGATTAATGTTTGACGATTTTAAAAAGTTCGTTTGTTTAATTTAATTTGTGGTTACGTTTTCCAAAATAAAATTGTAATCATTTTTTTCTTCTAACTGGTATTTTATTCCTGCTGCTACATTTTAATAATTAATATTCCATTCGGATGCTAAAAAGAAAGTGATAATAATTTAAAATTTCTACAATCTTAAAACATTACTTAAACCGATAAGTTTGAAAAATCTTAATACAATTAAATAAATATCATTATCAATAAATTTTGTGGTTGAGTGAAACTTTTAAGCATATAATAAACACGTTTACCACAACAAAGCAACCATCAATCCGAGCGCCAGTGTGAAATTATTGGACGTATTGCAGCAGCAAACTTGATGGATCAAGAACTTCGATCATCAATTGGAAGGAGCTTACATGAATAATTGGAACCAGCTGTATGAAAACATCCGTTTGCAGATAGGACAATGCACATGTGAGTCAATTTTTAATCATAACCCTGTTAGTTGTATCTTTATTTGTGTGATTTCCTGCACTTATTATTTTTATGTATAGGTGTAAATGTTTATGCAATAGTTGTGTTAACATCTTCAAAACAAATAGAAATTTAGTTTTATTTCCAAATTTTAATTTCAATTATCTAGTTAAAATTACAATTTTAAGAAGTCATCATTAAACAAATCTGACAGTTTTATACTTGAGTTCATTGAATTCATAACGCATGCGTTATGGTATAAATTTTATTAAGGTACATTTAACATATAGGATTTTTAATATAACGTGGAATCCACATAATATTGAACCAGTTAATTATTCCCTTCAAATCAGAACTCTATCCCCTAAAGAGATTTGAGCTAGTACGGTGCACAAATAGAACCTTATATTATAATATTCATTACAAATCAAATTAAAACTCTATCCCCATTTTTATATTTAAGCTATTACAATATATATATATATATATATATATATATATATATATATATAATTATAATAGGTGGAAGGCGTGTACACCCCATGCCGCCCGGTGCGATACCACCACTTTTACCATGGGCTCCTTAATATTGGTGTTCCAATGTTCTGAGTTCGGTAAGGGCTGCCGGTCACTTTCTCCTTTATTCCTTATGTACTCGCCAACACATACTTGCCAAGCGTCGTGTTTTAATGGCTAAACCCTTAAAATGACGAGTTCTAAAACAGATGCTATACCCCAGGTGAGTAAAGCGAGACGCCCACACTCTCACATCGATTCGTCGATCCGTCCCAAGGATTTTGGGGGGGGGCATTCGGATGCCCGGGAGGGCAGGACTCAAGCGACCTCGGTCATCGAAAGTACAACATCCGGATTCATTACTGCAACATACGTGGTGTCAGGTCGAATCTTAATGCTGTTCACCAACACCTTGAACAAATGCAAGCGGACATTCTGTTTCTATCAGAAACAAAAGTCTCCCTTGGAAGCACTGGTTCACCTGACCTGCAAATTCCTCCACTCTAACTTTCGCCTTAAAGGCGTATACCAAGGACAACGTAGGTTGTAAGATGATGTCCACTTTGGAAAACAACAAATTTTACGCGATTTGGTTCAAACATTTTGGACCCCAATTTGTGAAATTCTAATGTTGTTTGTATAGGTCTCCCAATGATAATAACTTCCAAGATCTTTTGATTACCTTAGTCTAAAAATAGACTACCTCTTATCACAGTTTCCATCTTGAAATATTTCAATTTTGGGAGATTTGAATGCCCACAATTCCATTTGGCTTCATTTTTCATCTACTACTAATCCCGCAGGTCATAGTACAGAAGCATTTGCTGTATCCTGTGATCTCACACAAATCATTTCCGAACCAACCAGAGTCCCTGACAACCCTAACCATACTACACATCTCCTGGACCTATTCCTTACAACTAACCCACTTGTGTATAAAACAAGAGTCCTTTCCCACTTGGTCAACCAGACCACTGCCTAACCGAAATAACTTCCACTGTATCCAATCCCACTGTTACTCGAAAAACAGATAGAAGTATGTGGTGTTTTAAATCAGCTAACTGGAGCAAACTGCGAAATTTTTTTACAACCTTCCCCTGGCGTGAGTATTGCTTTCAATGGTCCTCCTCTTCAAAAATTGTTCTTTCAATAACTGAAGTTATCCTGATGGGTATGGAGTTATACATTCCCAAAAACATAATCATGTATGTCATTCCCGTTCCTAACCCTGGTTTAATAGGGCTTGCACTGATGCATTATCGCAAAAGCATAAACTCTATATCAAATGGAAACCAAATAAATCTACCAAAAATCACGCCAACTATATTGCCGCAAGGAATAGTTGCAAAAGTATGATCACCAAGGGCAAAAATATGTTTGAAGAACGTAAAGGCAAAGAATTAGTCTCATGTCCTTTGGGTGGTCGTAAATTTTGGTCATTAGTTAAAGCCATCAGTAAAAACTTTAGTATATCCTCCTTTCTCCCATGACGTCTTGCGACGGAGCTATAGTATCTGATCCTGCTGAAATATCCAACCTCTTTGTCGATTACTTTGCATCAAATTCACGTCTTAATGATTATGGTAAAACTGTGCCGTCGCCAAAATCTACGCCATACGCTATTAAACCAATCCACTTTCGTTACAAGCTCCTGGAATCAATTATCAATAAACTTGACCCAAACAAGGCGACTGGCCTTGACGGTATTCCAGCTATCGTCCTTAAAACATGCTATCCCGGGCTAGTACCTGTATTGTCCAAACTCTTTTCGATCTCCATGTCATCTGGAGAGTTTCCCTTATCGAGGAAGTTAGCAAATGTACAGCCTATTCCTAAAAAGGGCGGCAAAACCGATCTCTCAAACTATCGACCAGTAGCCATCACTTCCATTCTGTCGAAAATCATGGAGAAAGCCATCAACCATCAACTATTTTCGTTCCTCGAGTCGACCACCAATATGGGTTCAGTCTGAGTCGTTCAACGGGTGATCTTCTTTCATATGTCACCCAACTTTGGAATAACACATTAGAGAGGTCTGGTGAAACAGTAGATATTTCAAAAGCTTTTGACCAGATTTGCCAAGCTCGCTCGGTTTATCTGATTCGCTCATCAATTGGATATCCAGCTTTCTTGACAAAAGACGGATACGCGTTGTCGTCGATGGCTTCTTTTCGAAAGAAACTACTATTAACGCGGGAGTACGCCAAGGATCAGTGATAGCTCCCACACTTTTCCTGCTGTACATAAATGACCTAATTTCCTCAACAACTAACCCAATCCATTGCTTTGCGGATGACAGCACTCTACATTGTAGTTCTTCTCAGTTTTCCCACAACAATAAGCCTAGACAGGACGTAAAGGTGAAAATGGCAGCCTCAATCAACAGAGACTTAGAACGTATCCTTGAATGGGGAAGGAATAATCTACTCACGTTCAACGCCGACAAAACGCAGTGTTGCCTTGTGTCCGCCAAGAAAGACCGATCGTTTCCTGCTCATTTTACTGTATAAGGCTCAAATTCGACCTCATCTGGAATACAATTCTTACCTCTGGGTCAGTGCACCGCATCCAAAAAGAGCTATCAGGCTTATAAATGACCTACAGCCTCTTGAGCTTAGAAGAATAGTTTCGGTTCTTTCCTTGTTCTATCGCTATTACCATGGCAAGTGTGCCTCCGAAATACACTCCTTAATACCTTCGCAGGCTATTTTCGCTAGGAACACTCGGTTTGCCCATTCACACCATAATTACGTACTCAATATGCCATCGTGTCACACTAAACGGGCTCAATCTACATTTTTTCACATGGCGACCAAATTGCGGAAACCCCTACCCAGTTCCTGTTTTCCTCCAAACTTGGACTTAAGTCAATTTAAGCTAGCCATTCATAAACATTTCTCGGCAGCCAAACAATATTCCTAAACCCCCCCAGTGTTCCTGTGTGCTTTAGCACGTTAGGCAATATCTTAGCCTGCTCGGGAATACTATAAGTAAAAAAAAAATATATTTGGTTATCTTGAATGATCTAACAAGAGTATCCGTTCTGTATCTCTTTGGATTATAGTTTGGATTGTGTTGCTGATAAACTGTGATCAACTGTAGCTCACATACTGGGGACTGCTTGCTCGTTGCTTGGCTGCTTTGAAAAATGCATAAGTATTCGCAACCACAGGTCAGCCCTTTCCCTTTTTTTGCATGTAGCAATAAATTGCTTTTTACAACGAAAAGAAGTGCATTTACTTTAGTTCCGTTAACATTTTTTGAAAAGATTCCAAAGATGTATAGGGGCGAATGGAGGACATTTTGAGAATACCATTCAACATAATTAAATACCTGTTCAATGTTTTATAGTTTTTTGTTTGTAAATATGCAAGTGAAATATGAACATTCTGCACAGTTCACTGGAAGTCAATTTTCCTCTAAGGCGGAACGATTTAGCGATATATAATAAGAGTACCTTTTTTAAAGAAAATAAAATCAACTTTCAGAAATGTTAACAAGTGTTTCAAAATCTTTATCCACAAGAAAAATATAGCGGGAACTGAAAACATGAGTAAGGTGTTGGTGGTGCCCTCTATCTTTTACGTTGAAAGCAAGTTTGTCTACCCGAAAAACTCCCCTGTGCCAAGTTTAAACAAGGTATCTTTAAAAATGCGACAGCTATCGAAAAAATTCATCTTTAAGGAATCAGAATTGGCCTAAGGTAAGTTGGCCTCAATGGGGTTATTTTAACCCAAGGAAACTATCTCTGAACTGTGGCTCATTCTTTACAGGGCACCCTATATATATATATATATATATATATATTATATATATATATATATATATATATATATATATATATATATATATATATATATATATATATATATCTATATAATTATAAGAATGTATCCTAAGATTTTTACCTTCCAACTTAATATATACCTATATACCTATGTAGGTATAGAAGGTTATGCAATTGATTTCTTTCCGCTATCGTTAAATGGACTTACGTGCTCATTTTACCACGTTTGGCAACGTTTGGTAAAGATTGGCTATGTTGTGTATGTGCGTGCGTGTGTACGTGCATGTGTATACACGTGTGCTCGTGTGTGCACGCGTGTGCGCGCGTGTGCGCGTATGTGCGCGTATGTGCGTGTTGTGTGCGTGTGTGCGTGTGTATGGATGGGTGGGTGGATGTGAATACCCACGATAACTCCAGCACGAGAACACGTACGTTCTTGAAATTTTGTATTTAAGTTTGTTTTCATTTCTCCTGGAGCTGATTAGATTTTGGGAGAAATTAAGCAGCGGTGAGGAGGATTTATTTGGAGAAGTTTTTGATTTCTATCAAATATTTCTGAAATAGCAGTATATTTAAAAGACATAAAATACCATTATTTAGACCTGAATCATATAGATTAATTATGTTCTATGCAATATTTTGATACGACGGCATAAACATTTTAAGGTAGAATTTTTTAAATATTTAAATAATGACAGTATTTGCCGACGACACTGCTCTCTGGGCGACCAGTAGGGGTAGTGACGGGGCAAACAGACTAATAACTCAACAACTTACCCACTTCTCCCACTGGGCTAACCGGTGGAGACTAACACTATTGAAAATGCTGCGAGGAAACGCTAGAGATTGTCACCCCAAAACCCTTCAACACACTTACAAAACTTACATTCGACCGATACTCGACTACCGCGCTCCATTGTACGCTAGCCTAAAAACAAACCAACTCCAATCCCTCGCCTTCTGCGAAAGGACAATACTACGCACCATACACAAACTACACTTCAGACACCCCAACGAACTAATCATACAACACGCCAACATTCAACCAATAACCGACAGACTAATAACACTACAGACCAAATACACAAATCGCAGGACAAACGGTGACACGATCCCAACCAAACAAATACTACAAATCCCATTCTCCAACAAATCCTGACTACCGCGTAAACCCAAAATCAAATTAAAACACCTCCCAGCACTTCTACTTCAACAAATAGATAACCTACCAGAGGAGTTCGAAGAGCTTCTCGACAATACTCCCTAAATCCTAAGATAAAACCAATCCTCAAGCAAAACGATGACGACCGCCGCAACGAAAATGGACAATTCTATCCATCCTATAATACTTATTACACACTAACCTCAAACATCAAACACGCAATATATTTTTTCCCACAAACCATAAATATCAAATTTGTTACCACTTACAATACACAAATATAACACAACACAGAACTACTCAAAACCCAGGGATGATGAGGGAGAAGAACCAAGAAAAAAGAAGATCCAAAAGAAGAAGAAGCAATCGATTAAAAAAAATTGAATTTAATAAGTGTAAAAATTAAATAAATATCATTGAAAATGCTTAAGCTGTATTGTCGGTATTTTTATAGAAGCGAACGGCTTTGGACTTTTTAAGTTAAGTTTGAGGTCTATTAACCTCTATCTGACATAAACAGCACTAGTGTTCAAATTGCTCTTATATTCTAGCGCTAAATTTGACCATTTTAAGGCGTTCTGCAACTTCACACCTTGCTGAAGGCACAAACGTCGAAACTGGGTGTTTCGGTTAGTGCTTTGTTTGTGCGCGTTAGTGCCTCAATCTTTTTGGTCAAACCAAAGGTGTTCTGTCAACTTGATACTTTGCTGAAAACACAAATCTCGAAAGTTCGTTTATCGGTTAGCGCTTCAATACATTTTTTGACAAAACCAAACACTTTCACAATAGAACCATTTTGAGGTATTCTGTCAACCTCTCATCTCATTGTGAAAGCGCAAACGTCAAAACAGGGTTTACTGGTTAGTGCTTTGTTTGAGCTCGTTAGTGCTCAAACAAATTTTTTGACAAAAAAGCTTTCGGAACAGAATCATTTTGAGATGTTCTGTCAATTTTACGTATTGTGTGTATGCGCACTCGCCGAAATGCATGTTGTTCAAATTTATGTGACGTAATAAAGTATAAATAGAACCATGCATTTCGCAGCTATATTACTATAAATCTGAATAATCAACGAAGATAATGTTACACAGTTAAAGAAAAATTTTAAAATGCTTAGATATCAAAGAATTCCTAATGAGCATTTAAAGGTGTTCCATTATTCCGGAAATAAGGAACATGTTCAATCTAGTTCCTCTTCTAAATGTTTTCCTCCTGTAGGCAGCGGACCGCGAAAATTTTATTACTTTATTATTATAATAAACGTTTTTCAAATCGCCATTGTTACCACGATAGAAAAGATAATAAGTGGATTTTTAATATCTTGATAATACGTCGTAAATTACTAATGTTTTCAAAATATTTTTATTTATATATTGTTATCTAAGGGATGTAGGATTGTTTGTAACTAATATGTATATAAACACATGTTAGGGGGTGAGTGGTGCACGCTTAAAAATGCTTTACTGATGGGGCGTAAAAAATCATTGGAATTTTTCTTATGCGTGCTCTTAATGTAAAAATGTCATTGGTATAATGATTAATTGTGGCGAGACGGGCCACGATGAAAAGATATCTTTGTTACTGGGAAACTCGACACCTGTAAATGTAAGATTGTTACAGACGAATGCATATTTTTAAAATTAAGATCGAGCCAGATCGATTTTTGGGTTAATTAAATCCCTTCATTGTGAACAGTTTGTCTTTAAAATAATTCTTGCGTGTACATTTTTCTTTTGAATTCGCCAACACCAAGTTGTCTTTTCTTTCGGGGTTAAACCGCGTCTATTAACGATTTGTGCTTGTGATCAATTGAGGGAATGTTTATTCTAGTGTAAGTATGTATTTTTATATAACTGAAAGCTCACAGCAAATAGTTTTACCAGTCTAGATAACATCTTAAATACCAAACATGGTCTTGCAAAGGTATCTTATTCGTACGCGGACTCATTAAGCTGAAATCTGCTAAAATAAAAGCACAGTACAGGGCTCCCTTTGATATTTGTGCGAACTAGCATTGTTGATTGTTGCTTATATTTATAATGGTGTAAAGGTGGCTGGTGAATGGGTATAGGATGCCGCAGGTTATTAATTGTATAAGGCAATTGCCTGTTGGTACACACTCCCAAGACAGACCATTAAACACCTCGAATTTTATATTTATTGTTTTTATGTGTTGTATAGGTGGATGTGTAACTGGAGAGAGAGAGAGGCACGGTATGTTTCTAACACACTCAAACTTCTATATCGGTCACGATGTTAGTAATCTATTTATAACGTACTCTTGTAAGGCTTTGTTTTAATGAGTTTTTATTTCAGTTTGTTAAAGTTGAATTATTTGCCTGCGAGTTGATTTCTCTTTTGTATGTGCTATTGGGCCATTTTTAAATTCCTTGTCTGTTTTCTTTTGATACTCGCATTTACTTTATTACCTGTGCAATTTTACTGTTGTATTTTATATGTACCGTGATTGGCTTTATTATTTTATATGCTTACTTACTTAAAGACCGGCATGATTGATTTTTAAAAAGGGCCACATGTTTGGTGTTAAGATTTTAATTTGATTATTTATGACCCAATGGTGAGTGTGACTATATCTGGGTTTTTATTGTGTTTCTGTAACTAAACTGATTTCTATTCATTTTCTCTCATTGTTATAATTTTGTACGCACTTTAACCTGATTTAATGGTGTTTTGTTATATACTTAACCCTTTCATTGTTTTTTTAGATTAACGGGCTGAACCACAGGAGCGCCAAGTTCGTTGAGTAGTTTCATTTTTTTTTACCTGCCAGCATGATGCAACACGTGCTTTATCCAGACTAGCTCATTTAGATAGCATAACGTACCTAACACTAGACGGCCACTTCGATTGATCTGGTTTGAGGTTTGCGAGTAATTAAATATCAGACTTGTAAATATATGCTAATGTTTTAATTATTGCCCGGAAAGTCACAGTAAGACAGGCAATTAATTTGAGTAATAGTGACATTATTGTCATTCAAGTCAGGATAAATCACTTAGCGATTGTTTGGTTCTTGAATTTGCATTGTTGCCAATAAGTTCAAATTACTCTTTTCAAGATAGGGTACCTGGGGAACGTTACACTCCTAAACCAGTTAATAATTTGCAGCCACTGAAATCTGGAACTATAGAAGCAAACAGCCACCCACTGCTTTTTCCCAGCCACCCACTTTGGCTTCACCATTTGATATTATACCACTTCCAAAAGCACTTCCACGTGCTACTCAACAAAAACGAAAAGGAGGAACCTCAATTGTGACGGATCTACCCAGCTGATACAAATACGAGAAGAAAAAGAAAAAGCAGTCAATTTCTAGAAGGCGATTGTTAGCCGCAAAGTCAAAAAAATATAAGGATCTTGAAGAACTCTGCCAAGATAGTTATAATCTCCATAGGATGAGCTAAACAACTCAGATGAAGAAGGTATGGGATCGATCTTGGAAATGGGACGTCCTACTATGTAGCACACTATATCTATGTAGAATTTAAATCGGGGAAGTCTGTGAAACAATTTACTGCTAAAGTTGAGAAAGTTAGCAATGATCAACTAGAACTGAAGTTTATGAGGAATTACCGAAAATATAAACATATTTCTGTTTTTCCACCAGCAGACGAATGTGGAGGTGTTCTTGTTGTAAATGTGTTACGTCAGGGAGAAATTCATTTTTTTAATTTAGTAAAGTTTTTGACTACTTTTAACTGTAATAACCGAACAAAAGTTTGGTACATGAATTCGTTCAATCTCTCTCTCTCTCCTCTGTCTGTGTGTATGTGTGTGTGTGTGTGTGTGTGTGTGTGTGTGTGTGTGTGTGTGTGTGTGTATGTGTGTATGTGTGTATGTGTGTATGTGTGTATGTGTGTGTGTGCGTGTGCGCGTGTGTGTAGGTGGAGTGCGTTCGTGCGTGAGTCCGTGCATGCGTGCGTGTGTGTATCTGTGTACGTGTGGGTGGGTGGGTGCGTGCGTGCGTTCGTGAGTGAGTGTGTGTGTGTGTGATCTGGCCCGGGAGTGTGTACCCACTTGGCAATTGCCTTTTACGATTAATAAGCAAAGCGTTATCATGTACCTGTTCACTAGCCCACCTCTAAACAAATATAAATATAAACAACAAACAACAATGCTAATTCAGACAAATACCAGAGGGAGGGAGCCCTGTACTGTGCGTGCGAATGAGATATCTTCGCAAGGCAATGTTTGATTTTTAATACGTTACACAGTTTGGTAAAATGATTGGCTGCGAGCTTTTATTTATATAAAAATACCTACTTACACTTGAATAGATTCCCTTAATTGATCACAGACACAAATCGTTAACATACGTGGTTTAACTTCAAATAGGGTTACTGTTATTTATAGATTAATATTTGAAAAACACGTAACACTCGAAAGAAAAGACAAATTAGTGTTGGCGGATGCAAAAGAAAATGTACGCGCAAGAATTATTTTAAAGTAAAACTGTTTACAATGAACGTATTTAATTAACCAAAAATCGATCTGGCTCGATTGACACGGCAACTGCCTTCCCCTCCGATTTCAAAACTAAAGACCTACCTTTACTCCTACAATCAACCCCCGTCTTTCAAAAGTAATAAAAATAACAATAAACATTAATTTAGGTTGGAACAGTTTCATATTAATCATTTCACGACATCTTAATTTTAAAAATATGTATTCGTCCTTAACGAACCTTACATTTACGTCTCGGGTTACAACGTACTAAATAAAGATCCCTTTGGATTTGCGCTATGTTCAGCCGTAATTAATCATTAGATCAATGACGTTTTACATCAAGGTCGCGCATACGAAATTCCCATGATTCGTTACGCCCCTTCAGTAAAGCAGTTTTTAAGCGTACACGTGTTACTTAAACCCCAAACACATGTTTTTCAACCCTCAGCCAAACATTAGTTACAAAAAATCCCACATTTCTTACATACAGTATGTAAATAATATATTTTGAAAACATTAGCCAATTACGACGTATTATCAAGATATTAAAAATCCACTAATTATCTTTTCTATCGGGGTAACAAGGGCGATTAGACAACCGTTTATTCCAATAATAAAATTTTCGCGGTCCGCTACCTACATAGGTCTTCTCTTGTCGTCACTCTTGTTTGATGTACCACATACTCCAACCGGCCCTATAAATAGAAATCCAAGCAAGTTAAGCCGGAGAACGAGGAAGCCAGGGGAATATGCTCCCTCTACCTGTCCACCTGCCTGGAAATTCTTCATCAAGATGTCGTCGTACATTTAATGAAAAATGTGCTGGACACCCAACATATTGGAAGAACATAGTCCTTTTAGTTTGAAGGTCAATATCTTCAAGTAGACCGTGTAGTTGGTTTTGACGGAAGTCTAAATAGACTCTACCAGTCAACACTCTTTCGAACGCCACTGCTTCGAACGCCAGTGCTCCAAGAATTCTTCCGGCAATTATTCCACTCCAGACATTAATTTTTTACCTCTATTGGTAGCCAATGATGATTGTCCCTCGACCAGTAATGCATATTAGGCAAATTTACTTTTCCGTCAAAAATAAAAGTGGCTTCGTCTGTCCACAAAATTCGAGTTAAAAGTTGTGGATTATCTTGCGTCATATTTAATAGTGTCAACCTTCTATCAAAATCTTGAGGTATCAAAGCCTGGTGAAGGACAATGTGATATGGATCGAATCTAAAAAGGTAGGAATGTTATGCGTGGGAATGCATGAATAGTATACGTAGGAATGAAGGAATAAAAAATATAAATATAAACAAAATATAAATAATATTAAACATTTCTTATCATGTCTGGAAATCAAATTTAGGAATTTTTCAAATAATATTTTCAAGAAACCAACTTACTTGTGCTTTTTTAAAATATTTTAAACGCTTCCATGCGATATTTCTAAATTTTGTGATGTCGTAAAGCTTAAATGAGGATTAGTTCCAATATATGCCAAAACATTTATGGAATTTCTCTCGGTACAACCTCGAGCTCGTTTATTATACCTAGGACGATGGTAGCACGTAAACGTTGTGCTAATCTAGCAAAAACTCGACGCTCGTATGTCCGTCTGTTGGGATATCGCATATGATAAATTCGTGCTGCAACAGTTGCATTTTGCATGCATTCAAAATATGCGGCAAGCATATCAAATACTTCTTCATTGGAAACTGGCATTTTGGCTTATAATGCAACAACGGAACTACACTTAATGTCATTTTGTTATTTAGTTCACAGCATTGACATAATGGAGAAATCTTTTCATAACCTACTTATTAATTTAAAGCGTACGATTTGTTTATACCTCAAATTGCCTGTTATATTACCACATTTTTGATTATATCTTTGGTTCTATAAGAGCAATTGACATAATTTTTTTTAAATACTCCCTTATTAATTTTCCTTCTAATAGCATAGAAAAAATATTTGTTCCCTCTATTGGTAGACGGAGATAAGAAATTGTTGTGGTTTTGGATTTGCTTGGTAATATCAAGTATTCCCTTAACTTCGAGACCAATCTTGACAAATTCAAGCCACCTGTTCCGAAGTTACACGATTTTTTCCAGTAACATGTTATATGATTCCTTCTCACTTTGTATCAGGACCAATAGGAAATAACTTTGAATGTATAGTTTTTAACTGGTTTAAATAACAGTTTCAACGTCAAACTGGAAAAGCACGGTAGGACTAGTGGTATAATTGCTCGCCTGCCACGTGTTGAGGCAGTTTCGATTTCAGGCTTATGCAATTTTTTTTCTGTTAGGTTACAGTAGTTAGGTTACTGTAGTTTTGTGTATCTAATCTAATTCTGTTAGGTTACAGTAGTTTTGTTTATGTCTTTTTCCTATTATACCGCAGATTTTAGATTTTTATACCTAACTATGAAGTTGTCAAACAACGAGATTTAGCCGCAAGCTCCTCCTCCCTTTATTTTGACAGCAATCGTAAAAATTCAATAACAAAGTTTTAGATATTGATGACTAGTTTGCAATGGATATGTTTTTTGATATACATTACTAAACAAAATTGCCCAAAAAATGGGAATTTCAATTTGAAACGCCCTCTGGCGCCCATGGTAGGAAATTAAAAATAATTTACAACATTTTCTCTTGGCCACATTTATTATAAGATTTTTTATTTCACTGCTCAATCTCAAATATTTTCTGAGTTATAACCGGCGCCTTTCTTAGTTGTACACTTGGTACATAAATACATATTTATGCGAATTTGTGAACCTTAAATTGTAAAAAAAACATTACATTTATTTTATATGTTATTTACGTTTTCCTGTAAATGTAGTATTTGAATCATAAGATTGTATTTTAAATTTTACTTTTATAAAAAAGCCTAGATGGCACTGACCAATTAGTATTCCTCTAAAAGAGTTTCCTGCACTGAATGGGAAAATTACGTCATCAAGTTAATGAAGTATAGAAATGGTGGCTGTGGTAGTCGGGCGTTGCAAATTATATTAAATTTTACACCGGCTAAATAGGATATTCAGTTTTAAGTGTATATTTATTATTAGTGTATTAATTTTTGTATAGGTATGTAGCTTTTTTAAGTTGCTTACATTGATGTCCGCTCAGAAAACACCTGTTTTTCTTCAATCCTAATGAAAACCTAATTTTGTCCCTTTTTTCACTGCAATCACTTTATTTAACAATTTTTATAATGAAGTTCACCCAACATTTAAAATAATTTAAGAGTATAACAGGTATACATAATTTACGTTTGAACATTTGTTCAAAATCTTTGTATTTGCACTTTTTTATTTGAAATTGATTATCTACTTTTTTAGAACTTATGATGTCTGATCGAAAAGCCGAATTAGAACGTAAGAAAGCGAAACTTCAAGCTTTAAGAGAAGAAAAAGATAGACGTAGGAGAGAAAAAGAACTTAAAGATGTGGAAGAAGCAACAAATCGGATGTTGGGTGGTGCTGGAGATCGAAAGGAGTTGGATGAAATGTTAAGTTCTCTTAACATTGCTCCAGTTTCAGATATTTTATCAAGTATATCTAGTGCAAATTCTTTAACACCCGATAATAGTATAAATCACACACCAGATACTTCGCTTCAGTCAAATGGTCTCGTTAATAAGTATGTATATATTTTTTTTATAATTACAGTTAATTAACCCATTTAAATAGTGTATGTGTGGGAAAAAGAAAAACTCCTCAATTGAGTGTTGTGGCTGTGCAATCGACAAATATTCCACCTAAAGAAACAGTAGCATATACTAAACAAACTCAAACAACTACCAGTGGACACGAACGGGATGGTAAGCATTTATTCATATATAGCTTAGTTAATATTGCAGTGAAGTGAATCGTACAGTAGCAGTATGTTACTGAAAATTCATTTCACAAATTAGCTTAGTGTTAATTGCATATTATATTTTAACGTATATTAAAGATTCAATTAATAAATAAGATATATGTTATGGTAGATTACTTTACATATCTTACAGGAAGTAAATTAATTAAAAATTTTAATTTAGTTTCCCACAGCAGATAGGTAACAAAAATTAACACTTTAACATTTATATATTTTGTATGGGAAGGAAACTTACATTGTTTCGTTTAGTTACTTTTTGGTTGCTACATGTTGGCTGCACTATTTATTTTTATTTTTTGTTTTTGTATGTATTTTTTGTTTTACTCACATTTTGTTTTAACACACAAATACTGTTTCAAACTTAATAGGTACTGTTAGTGCACATAACATTTTAACACATTTTGTTTCATGTTACTAATATTGTAGTGTGGCATATTTAAATGAGTTTCTAGTCAAGAGAGCATAGAAACAAATTAACTCACAATATCAAGCAAAATATTGTAAAGCATTCATTTTATTATGAAACTCCTTGAAATACTCCCAATGTTTTTTCTAATGCTTTCTCATTTACTGACTTTGGATTCTGGTATTAGTAATGTACCAACTATTTTCAATTAATTATACCTATCTACACTTTTTCAAGTTAAAATTTAATTTTAAAAATCTCTATTTTTATAAATTTTTTTATACAGAGTTGCTCATTAGTGGGTAAAGTGAATTTGTGACTAAACTGTGTAACGTAGAAAAAAATGTTATATACAAAAGTATATAACAAAATATTTTCGCATATACAGAGTGTTCATAACAGCGGTACATAACCTATCTTTCATATTTGGAATGGAATGGGTGGGTAAGTTAGACCTTTTTTCTTATTATTTTTTCTTATATGCCTATATAGTCATTTTATAGTACATAAAGCTGTCTTAAAAGTTTTTAACTTTTTTTGCAGTTTACAAAAAATTACAAAAGAAATAAAATGTGTTTTACTATCCAATTACCTCCATGGGGGTAATTGAGTTGTAGGTCAACAATCCATAAACGCTAAATGCTAATTATTGTGGGCTTTGGGTAGTAATAAGAAAACTACAAATAACGTTCTTAACTGTAGTTTATTAAAAACAAAAAATTTTTAAGCCAAATTTCGTGCTCAAGAATGAATTTTTTTAAATTTTGTACAATTTTTTAGAATTTTAATTAAAAGTTAACCTGTTTTAAAATCATAATGCAAAGAGTACGTTAACAGTATTAATATATCATAATTTTATTCTAATAAAGTGAAAATACTACAATAAGGTCTCAAAATATTGAAAAATTAGGAACGATTTTTCAGTCTTTCATGCATTATAAAATAGGAGATACTGTATAAACTAATTTAATGTACAAGTTTACAACATCAGCTTAATCTGAGCTACTGCATTCTCTATTTAAGTAGGTATAATAGAGTTTTGAGACTTTTGTGGTTTTCTAGGTCCACCCAAATAATGTGTGTCGTGAGCTCATAGGCATTGGGTCGTCAACAATGCACAAAATGTCTTCCAATAGAGTTGGAACTTCATCCACTTTTTCTGGCCAAATGAACTTGTTTGTTCCTTCGCACTCTGTAAACTCCAAATGATATGTTATTACACCTGATTGGTTGTTGAAGGTAGACATCCTGATGACTTTTGCGATGAACCATTTATGGTCGTAGCAGGCAGCAACGTGTTCACCTGGGCTAAGTTTAGGTGTATGCTGTTGCTTATGCATAGTAGTTATAATCAAAGCTAATTTCATCATTTGAATCCTCAATTAAAAACTGGGCGAGATCATCAGATTTATCTGAAATAAAATCGAAATCCTCTTCTTCGGAAGATTCAACAGTCTTTTTAGTTGTTCTTTGACGTTTCTTGACAGCTTCTTTCACCTTCTTTTTCTCTGTTTTTTTGCTTTTTTATCTCTTTTGCTTGCTCTTTTTCGTTTTCCTCCTGTTTATTTTTTCCTTTGGTTTTTATTCTTTGTTCCTCTTCTTCAATTTGCTTCATAACCTCATCTTGAGCCATAACCATGTTATTAAATGTCAATTTTTTCCTTTTAATTCTTTCTCTCTCCTGTCTGGCTGCAACAGCCTGTAACAGTAATTTCCGAAAAAAGACAAGATCAGAGCACGTAGGTGTATTGGACAGGTTATGTGTCAGAGAGGGACACTCATGTAGGCCTATAACTGGAGTCACTAGTAGGGGTGACTGTTCACCTGTAGCTGGAGTAGTTTGCAAGAGAAGCGGTCTTCTGCAGCAGGAGTACCTGTTAGGCCTAAGGGTAATTGGTCCTCTATGGCTGGATTAGTTGACAAAGGACGTTGATACCCTGCGGTTGAGGTACCTGGTAGGTCTAAAGGTAATTGGTCCTCTAAGGCTTGAGTAGCTAACAAGACAAGTTGGTCCTCTACGGCTAGGGTACCTGGTAGGCCTAAAGGTCGCTCGTCATTATCAGCTGGAGTGGTTGGCAAAGGTGGATCATCTGGAGATTGCACACAACTTGTCGCTGAATTTATGAGTACTTGTGCTGGAGTTGGTCTAGTTAATCGAGCATCAAGTTGTGGTGGCAATTTACTAAGTGCAAATGTTAAGTTCATTGGCCAAATTCCACTTGACTTAATAATAATAATAATAATAATAAACTTATTGCCCATCAGAATAAAGAAAATTCCAATTACAAGACAATTACTTGAAGTAAAATTAATACATTTTCCATAGTGTATTACATGCACCATTCTATTTATCTTTATATATTGATAAAAGTAAAAAAAAGTAAATACATTAATATACTACTAATAATATAAATACAACAAGTCAGCAAATCTGTTTATCCATAATAGTAACAAAAAAAAAGTCTATGCTCTATTGAATTCAAAATATCTTTTAATGAGTTATAATGAACATCGATCGAACTTTGCAAATTATTAAAATAGCGAATGCAGCTGAAGATCGGAGACCTGTAAATCATATCTGTTTTAGGTGTTAAACAATGAAACGTTTCGCAGTGACGTGAAAAGTAAGAAGGAACGTGAAAATCAATCAACGATAACACATCAGAACTATCATATTGTGCAATATTTTATAAGGAAAAGTGATACAAATTTCACATTGTCTACGTTCTAAGGAACAAAAGCCAAATTGTTGAAGGAGTAGGATGCACATTATCCACTGTAAAAACTTTACAAATTTTATTTGGACACTTTCAAGGAGATCCTTTTGGTTTTGGTAATTAGGATTCCAGATAAAACCGCACAGTACTTCAGTTTAGTATGTACTAGTGAGTAAAATAAGGACTGTAAGGCAGTTATATTAGAAAAGCGTTTACGATTTCGCACAGTAAAGCCAAGAGTTGAAAGTGAAGATCTTACTATTATGTTGAGATGATGATTAAAATTTAACTCACTATCGAAGCATATGCTTAAATCTTGAACAATGTTACTTCTGGTAAGCATAACTGAGTCAATGTTATAATAAAATTCGATTGATTTAGTTTTTCGTGTGACTTACTATTTTACATTTAGCTATATTTAATAACAAACAGTTAACATTGCACCAGTCTTGCAGAACATGAAGCTCATGTTGAATGAGATTGCAGTCGGGAATGGATGAAATAGATGAATAAATTTTAAGATCATCCACAAAAATTAGTTTATTGCACCCAATTTGAGATGGACGTTAATGAAAAGTATAAATAACAGTGGTCCTAAATTTGACCTTTGGGGTACTCCAGTAGTTACGTTAATAGAAGAGGAAGTGTAACTATTAAAAGTGATTCGTTGATTACGATTAGCCAAGTAGGATGCAAACAGTGACTGTAAAGATTGACTGAAACCAAAGTTGACTAATTTAGCTAAGATGATGGTATGTGGGATGCAATCAAGTGCCTTGGCAAAGTCAATATATATGACATCAACTTGGCCATGATCGTCAAGTCACTTGTTCTCTTAACTCCTTCATCAAAGATGGGAAAACTTCTTTGGTTATAGTTTTGTATGAAGTTTTTCGTGCGTGATTTCTTTTAATTTGCAGCCACACCTTTTTGGCCGGACCAAATACACCAACATTCAGCGGTTGTCTGATGAGTGGGCTGGGAGAGATAAAATGTGTACATTATTTTCTATAGTGATTGCACTTACTCTGTATTGTATGTAACTCTTGTGTCCATTATAGATTAAAGGAATTGATTTTAGCCAGTCCTTCGTCCACTCCATGATTTTCTTAAAACATTAGAAGAAAAATGTGTTGTCCTGCCACACATTTTCTGATGATAAATATCCTGCTTTTTTAGGACAGTTTACACACCATGAAGCTTACAGATTTTTGCGTTTATAAATAATCAGAGGAGGGAATATATGACCATTAGCTGCCACTGTTTCTAGTACACTAAATGTTTCTTTCCCAGATCCACTTGTGACACACATTTGGTGCCTTTTTTCACAATGACAGTTCCACTTAGAGAGCTAGAGTACCCTGTTTCATCCAAGTTGATTATTTGGGCAGGATTAGTGATCTCAAGTTCTTTTACTTTATTACTAAGTATTTCAAAAAACTTTGTAAAAGATTCATAAGTTACTGACTGAACGCTAGCCTTTTGGATGTCTTGTGCTCTTCTTTTAACAAGATGTGGGTAGCGTTTAAAAAATCCTTCCAACCATTCCCTGCCAGGTGCTTTATTGGTTTTAGAGAATGAGTTAGGTAATTTTTTAACCACAAAGTACTCTTGAATAATACTTGATATTTCAGCTTTAGTCAGAGGCTGCTGTAGGTCTACTAGTTATTCAATGTTATTGGCCAAATCCTGTTCAATCTCACAAGAACTAAGTTGTTTTCGCTCTGCTCCCTGAACGATTTGTTCAGTTTTTCTTTTTATTCCGTTCTTTAAAGTGCTTTCTACTATACCGAACGTTTTTGATACCTTATAAATAGAGTCACCTTTTTTAACCCTCTTCATTGCACACTTAAGTTTTTCAAGATCATATTTTGGTCTAGGCACTTTGAAAGTCTTACTTAACAAAATTTAATTAGTTTTTTAACCCATTCGCGGACAGTGGCTTAATTGGTAGATGCCCTCAGAAACACAGTTACATAGCTTTGTACCCGAAATCCGTGAAAAACTTTTTTGGAAATACTTATGTTATGAGGAAATAACGCGTCTGAGCGTTTCTGAGTATCTACCGCTATAGCAGTTGGACCCACTAGCATCTTTTCTATTTCATTTCATGGGACATCCTACTGCTGTAGCAGCTACTGCTGTAGCCGAGTAATTTCAAAGGACATCACCAGAAGAATGAAAAACACAATAACGTATAAGACAAATTAGGATAACTTGTATTTTCTAAAAATATTAACAACCTAAAAACAGCCATGTTCACTCAGTTGATAAATGGAATATTTTAAAACATCCAGGGCACAAAGCGGGACGAGATTCGCACCCCCATCTCCAAGAAGTTTGCACTTTTTTTTCTTCCCGTAAATATTGACGACAGTTCATAAAGTAAGTTTTTCTCTTGTAGTTTTCAGAAGGTAATGGGATTTTTCTGGAAAATGCAACATCCGGTTATTTTGAGTGTTTGCATCCCCTTGGTGTTTGTTGTTTTAAAGAGAAAGTCGGTTACAATGTACTGTGGTAGGAGTGTTTAGTTGCTTTCCAGATGTAACTTCTGGTGGAATTTTTAGCAAAACCTTTTTAACATGGCCCCGAAACAGGAGAAATGGAATTTTCTTGTTGGTACCTTTTTTGAAAAGAATTCAAAAATGCCAAATCAAGTAGATGGAAAACTACTTTCTTTTACCAGCGAATAGTTTTTCGTGGACTAGAATAATACGAAATTAATTGGTCATTTCGATCAACTCCGGCCATATAATTATTATATTCTGCAACTTCCAAAGGTTTATTTTTAACCTAAAAAATAATTTAATTAAGAATCTTGTAAAGAATTATTAGATAAACTCGCCTGACCATATCTATTTGTTGTTTCTGTCATTTGAGGATATTTTGTCGTTATCATTAAGACGGATCGGTTGTCTCTCCATTTGGAGACGTAGACGTTTCCTTTCCTTCTCCAAATATGTTGTCCTTCAATTTCTGTGAGATAATCACTTTAGGATTTTGTTTTCTATTAGCCCTAAGTGTACCAGTAGTATAAAGTGTGTGATAAATTGACACTATTATAATAGTTGTCTATTATTACGTGGTGTCCCCTATTGAGATAAGGTCCCATAAGTTTTAAAACCAAAGCATCCAATTTTGAGACTGCCCCCACTACCTCTTTTTTACCTTTACAAATTTCTACGTTGAATACGTATCCTTCTGTAGAGCATATCTAAAAATAATTTAATGCCATATTTGACCTTTTTTCCCTTGTGGTATTGCCTAATAACTATGGCGGCCTCGGAAAAGCAAAAGTGATTCATCTAGTGACAGAATCTCTTCGGGTTTGTAGGAATCTTGAAAAATATTTATTAACGTATTAAGAAGCGACGTGACTGCTTAAGTTTTCAGTATTGTTTTCATCTGCACTGCAACATAGACTTCTGAGTATTTGTTCATATCTTCGACCAGACATTGTTGCTTGGAAAATTGGAAAACCCCAGACGTATTGTAGGAATTTTAATATGAGCTTGAAGTAAAGATAGTCCGTTAAATTTTTCTAGCTGATACTGATCAAGTGGAGTAAAGGTCGCAACCCTGGCATTTTTTGTGTGTGGTCGTTTAGATAGAGACAGTTTTTTCGCATAAATTTTTTATTGTTCAAGAATTAATTCTGATACTTCCTTTGACCAAAGCATTCTAAAAACATGTACAGGTGGAGCGACATTATCACCCCACTCATTTTCATTATATTCGACATCTGGAACACAAACAGGGTCTCAAAAACAAAGTTATGAGAGAATCATGATGGCCTACATGTGAGTTTTAAATTTAAATTGAACTAAAATCAAATTTAAACCATTAAATAAATTAGTCACTTTCTTCATTTGTTTCCACATTATTGGCAGAATTGCTTTCATCTTCTGAACATTCACTATCAGGATTATGCAAAGGATCACTATTGAATTCTCCATTGTCTTCAAAAGGATCCGATTCAGTGTGTGAATTTTCAATAGGACTGTATTCATCGCTAGTGATTTCATCATAGCACTGCAACAAATAAACTCAAATACAATGTGTGCAGAATGATACCTAATAGCATGAAGAGCTCGATTAGTGTATAAGTGTTACAAAGCAAACTTCGCAACTTTACATGTTATTTATTGTCATCCTGCAAATACTGCATACAGCCTATAATGTTCTACAGTGCGATGAACTTATTACTTATCTATTTAAACAACAACTTGTTAATGAAATATTACATAATCACAAACCATAAGAATAAAATCTCAAAACGATGTAAATGATTACTAACTCTTTGCTTGAACGTGTTCTTATGAAACTAATTGCTGCATACGCAGTAGACGACAGCCAAATAGTCCCCACTGCACTTAATACATATGTGATCATAACGGAAATAAAAACTGCGTTACTGGGACCTGAGACAGTGCCTAAACGTTTCAGATCATATTTTGGGACAGTAAATATACTAGAATACATAGTCTTATGGATACATTTACATCTATTATAGTACAGTGGTGTTGTTTATAGCGAGCCAAATTCGTACTGCTATAGAAGTAGTTACCAATGGCATCACATAATAGTTACTGTTATAGTAGTAACTGTCCGCGAATGGGTTAACACTATTTTGACATCATATTGACACACACAACACCTGTTAAACAACACAACAAATGACAACCTCAAAAGTAGGGAATGCTGAAATAAAAAGACAGTAATGCCAACTGATTTTAGACCCCGCCCAATTTCCCACATGGGGTAATTGGGTGGTAGGGGTGAAATACAAACATTACAAACCTAGTGTGACTGTCATTCACTCAGGATTACTACTAATGGATTTTCGAATTGAGTTAAACTAAGAGAATTGTTATTAACACAATTTTAAAACTTATGACCCAATTTCCCACAAGGGGGTAATTGGGTGGTAAAATGTCTTCCCCCACAAAAACAATATTTTGAGCTACTCTTACTATGAAATGAAGCATTGAGCATGTTCTTTAATATATTTTTAATCATTTTATAGCTAAAAAGAAAGAAGTTTTACATGTTTAAATTATAAATGTATTTTATGTGAAAGCTTGGCAAAGTTTATACACCACTTTCAGGATCATGAAATTACAAGATTGCCTAAGGATATTCGCCACCTTTAAATGTTTATTGATATAAATCTGAAATAATTATGGCTTATTCTTGAAGAGATTGGCTACTCATACATGTCATAAAAATGTTAAAAAAATCAACAAATATAAATAATAAAAAAAGTTAAAAATTGTACCACCGATTTACTGTACCCACCCAATTACCCCGGTTACCCTGTAGTTTTTACTGCGGATCTCGTTTCTACTCTGAAATCTATTAAACATGTCGTATAGCTAAACTTAACCATTTTTGAAATATTTGTACTTTTAGATAAAAAATTCTCATTTTTCTTCGTAGTTCAAAAATTTATTTTGAGGTTACTACCAAATCTATGAATTTGTAACTCCGCATGTAATTAGTGCAGACATTGATCTTTTAAGAAATATGACGTTTAATTTTTATACAGGGTGTACCAGAAATATGAATTTATAGTTTTTTAGTATCAAATGTAAATAACTATATTATCTTAAATACAACACCCTGTATATTATTACATTATTCGAAAGAATATTGAAAGACCTACATTTTTTGTTATAAGCAAATATTGTCTATCTGCAACTGTTTTTGAAATATTTACAATTTTAAGATTTTTATTTTAGTTCTTCATGGTATAATCAACGTGCACCGTGTATAATATTAGGTATATTGACCAGAAAACGATCATAACTCTTGCCATACTTAAATAAATGGTAAAATGTATTTACTTTTGTAGTACGTGTGTGAGTGAGAATCTAATTTCATAAAAAAACTTAATACATATAAAAATTATTCTATGAAAAAAGAATATTTTTTAAGAAGCACGATTTTATTTACGCGTAGAAAGTGCACTAAAAAGGAGAAAATAATTTTTTTCTTTGCACCAAAATGTGATGAAAAATCTCTACGACTAAAAATTTAAAGCGCTCATCATAATTCATTTCTCTTAGTCACATATTTATATTAGCGCCCCCGCCTTTATTTTTAGTCATAAGATTTTGATCACATTTTGGTGCAAAGAAAAACATGAATTTCTCCTTTTTAGTGCAGTTTCTACTCGTAAATAAAAGCGTGCTTTTTAAATAAGTTTCTTTTTTCATAGTATTATTTTTATATCTATTAAAAGTTTTTATGAAATTACATACTTACTTACATACGTAATACAAAAGCCAATACGTTTTACCATTTATTGAAGTACGGCAACTGTTATGATCGTTTGCTGGTTAATATGCCTAATATTATACAGAGTGCACATTTATTACACCATGAAGTATTAAAATAAAAATCTTAAAATTGTAAATATTTCAAAAACCGTTGCAGATAGACAAAATTTGCTTATTAAAAAAAATATAGGTCTTGCACTTTTCTTTCGAATAATGTAACAATACACAGGGTGTTGTAATTAAGATAAGGTAGTTATTTACATTTGATACAAAAAACTATAAATTCATATTTCTGGTACACTCTGTATAACATAATAATATTTTTCAAAAGATCAATCTCTGCACTAATTACAGGAGGAGTTACAAATTCATAGATTTGGTAATAACCTCAAAATAAATGTTTGAACCACAACGAAAAATGATAATTTTTTTAGCTAAAAGTACAGATATTTCAAAAACGGTTAAGTTTAGCTGTACATGTTTAATAGAAAGTGGTTATTTTTCGGAGTAGAAACGAAATACGCAGTAAAAACTATACCATTCCATTTAAAATAAGAAAGATAGGTTATGTACCGCTGTTATGATCACTCTGTATATGCGAAAATATTTTTAAAACGTTTTTTTCTACTGTGCAGTTTAGTCGCAAATTCACTTTAACGCACTAATGAGCAACCCTTCATAATTCTAATAGCGTAGGTTAGTATTTAGAAAGACTGAGTATTTATTTTAATCTTAATTTTTACATTTTTGTTGAGGGTTTCTAAAGATTTTGTACAGTGACGGTTGAGGATCTAGAGGACTGAGTAAAGTTTAAAACTAATAATATATTGATGCAGAATTGGTTAAAATATTTACTAAAGGTACATAAGTATCCAAGCAATGACTAATTAAAAACAGAAATTTGTGAGCTAGTCAGAATCACCAGAATAATAAGAATTTTTATTTAACTATTGAACCAAATTCTTTGTTTAAGCAAGAAAACAAAACATCACACTGTTAACATCCAGAATATTTCTCCATCAAGAATCTAACCAATAATAATTATTAATCGTAGATATTTATTTCTTTTGAAGTTAACCCAGATACGTCTGAAACTTTTATTTTATTATATTTATTTGTAATTTTGTAACTTAGTTGTGGAAGTTTTTTAAGCACCTTTTGTAAGAAAAATTTTCATATCTGATATGAAACTTTCGAGATAATGGGCGTATGTTTAAACGTACGGTAGCAATTGAGGCGTTGCTCACAAAGCGACCATAGTCCGACTTAACTTTTATGGGAAATAAAAAAAAACATTATAATATTGCCATTTTCTTCATTACAACTATTCCAGTGAAAATCTGTCATTTTATGATCAACTTGCAACTTACTAAATACTTCTCTTTTCAACTGATATTCTGGTAGTATGTTAAAAAAGTTCTTGAAGCTTTCATGTTATGGTCAATGACTGTTTTTGCATAAAAAAAACTGTAGGAACAGAACAAAAACAAAGAACTGTAAGAAACTTGATTAAAGCAATGATATGCTCACATAAAAAAACAATTCTTATACACTGTTATACTTCCAAATTCACTTAAATATTGACAGTCTAGTCTTCAGCACCACTGCTGTTCTCGTCATTGTCGATTTCTACCTCATCGGGTTCAGAACTAGTACCTGATTGTAAAACATTTCTTGACTGTAGGCTTTCATAGTATCACACATTTTCGGAATTCTGCACTTCGCCAGGTTTCAGAGGAAACTTAGCTTCTGGGGTTTTATTTTGATTTCCTCATGGTACAAAGGCTATAGTGTCAGATTGCTACCCAGTTTCCTTCTATTTCGCACCGTGTATAGTGTCCCAAGGTTCTGTGTAGGAGGAATGCTTAGATTGAATGTAGTCTAGATCAGCAGATATTTTAATGACTCTTACTCCTTTTATTTTCATGAGTGGTTTTGGTTTTGGCATGAAATATGGCTTTAAGGCTTCGGATAAGTTGAAGAAGTCTTCTTGCTTGACATTAACCAAACTGAAAGGACGAGGCTTCTCTCTTACTTCTAATATTAGGCGGTCCCAGTCAGACTGAACTTCTGCCATATGTTTGGTAATTGAGAATGCCCTCGAATAAGAAAGTAGTATTACGATGTATACACACTACAGATAGCTCATGACATAGGGAAATTGGGCAAAGTAAAGTGCACTCTTGCAGCTAGCGCAACCTGCGTTGAATTTTTTAATCCCTGGTGTAGGTTTGTTTCTGTACTTATTTCAGAGCGAAGCGACCTACATAATCGAGATGTAAGAGGCAGTTTTCCTGATGGTGCTGAACTTGAGATTTACTAGATCATGATTGTATATACAAATTTTGCGATTTTCGTGAAATACTCGTATTACGTTATCATCAGTTATTGCAGTAATCTAATATTAGAAATTGAATGATGATCAGCGAATTTTATTCATGCAAGTTACACCACAGGTGTATACACATGTATGTATACATCTGTGTTACACATTAAAAATTCCCAACGTTCCAAAATCAAATGAGAAACTAAAATAACATTTTGCTGATGACGTATGGAAATCATAAAACACTCCGTGAGAAATGCAATTTGATTTTAAATACTATAAGTATATATAGTTTTTTAATTTGCTCTGGTAGAGAATCATAATATTAGATGTATCACGCACTTATATTTTCCGGAAATATGGAGATATTGCGTAATAAAAAGTAGCCCGTAAATAAATCGTTTACAACTAATAAACTACCAATCTATAGCTACCATTCCCATCCCTTGCAAAAAATGTTTTGTGTATAGTTACCTATTTACATTCCATTATGGTCTATCATACCTAATCACCATCAAACGTGCAATTTTTCAGAAGTAAGGGATTATAAAAAAGTATAGCTCGTAAACTTTTATGGTGATCTGCCCAAGACTGGTTTCTTGGAAGTACAGGGTATGTACCGGGTGGCCAACTAAGAACGGCCGTCGGCCATATCTCAGGAATGGCTTATAGCACAGGTTCGGGAAAAAAATTTTTATAACAAAAGTGGCCTCGAGAAACGCCTGGAAATTATTTTCAGAATTGTAGGTCCACCGCTAGAGGGCGTATTTGACAGTTAAAATTTTAAAAAGCAAAATGTTTCAAAATTTTTTTGTTTTTTGTTTCACTCTGTAGAGCCCTGAAGATGATATTTTAGAAAAAAATAAAAAAAACTGTTAACCTTATACATTTAGCAACTTTTCCGCACTATTACGTTTTGGATAAAAAATAAAAAAAACATGGAATTTTTCGCTCCACCCTAATGTACATTTTCACATCTTCAAAAGAACTGAATTTTATCATTACAATAGTATTCATTAACAAAATTTTAGGGATGTTTAAATAAATGCTATGTGCTATTTTAATTGATGTGTTAAAATCGTTCCTTCACGATACCGAACCAGACAATTTAGTTATTAAAGTAAACGCGTAAATGGATCTTTACCCTCTTTTCACACGAGTCCGACGTATATGCGGCCGTATTTTTGTTTTCACACTGCTTCGGACACGTGTATAACCGCGCTTATTTATGCTCATACACTTCACAATCGAATACCCGACAATGGAAGAGCTCATCCGGCACATGTGAAAAGAGGCTTACAATTAATGAAAATGGATAACCGATTTCTTATTTGCCATAATTAACACGTGGGGATATGTTAAATCGCTTCTAGATGTCTCGATGCTGATAAACCACAAAGTTTGCACCAGTTGGCGATTCATTCGAGCTACCCGCGGCTCCGACATGCCAAAAATAATACTTGAACAATAATGGCATAAAATTATGTTTTCATTCATTTAAAAAAAAACCTCTTTATTTTCTGCACATTTGAACAAAATCTGTTGAATTACGTGACGAATTATTTACATTGAATCACAGATATAAGAATTGAGCTTATTTTTTGTGCTTCTAATATTAAATAACATGAAAGAACTAAAATCCTGTATATCGATTGGCGGTAAATTTAATAATTCTATACTTGCAATCTCTAGACACTTCAAATAAAGAGCCATAAATAAATATTTTTATAACCATAAGTGACCTTGTTGATATTGTATTAAGGAACAGTGTTTCAACAATAAACAGAGGCAACTAGATATTTTGACCGTACGCGTAGTAAATGCGTATATTATTATAGATTTCTGTAAGTCGGTATATTTTAAGTTTCGAGAGGACATCTATATTTAGAATGGTGATATTGTTGGTGATATTCTTAACTTGCAATCTCTAGACACTTCAGATAAAAAGCCATAAACAAATATTTTTATAACCATACGTAACCTTGTTGATATTTTGACCGTACGTGTAGTAAGTGCGTAGATCATTATAGATTTCTGTATGTCGGTATATTTTAAGTTTCGAAAGGACATCTGTATTTAGAATGGTGATATTGTTGGTGTATTTTTGCTTTGGATTTAACTCGCTAGGCACTTACATCCAAATCACCGTACCCAATTTTTAACATGTGATGAGCTATCTGTAGTGTGTAGTATACTGTACTGCTTGTGAATTTCTGGCAGAAACAGCCATTGTGTAGGACTATTTGGCTGTTTTGCAGAAACTGGAATGGACTATGGTTGTTCCTGTAGAAATACCTGATGTGTCCCTGTTTATAATTCTGGATTATGGATGTTTTTGATGAAATCGAGTTCACTAATCGAACGGGCTTCAAAACAGTATATAACAATATTAACCACGAATTTCGAATTTTTGTCTATGGCTGTTTTGTAAGCAATGCCTCAACTCAAATTTTTATTATCAAAAAAATTTTTATTGTATCAGAAAATGACAAGATGCAAACTGACTTATTAATAAGCAAATTAGTCTTGAGTACGATAATTGAAGAAACAAACTTTTGGATGGAGAGCTACACCACACTTCTGGCATCTGAATGTTACTGTCTTATGGGACAAAGCACATCTAGTCTGTGTCTCTTGATAAATCACAAGATGCTCTAATCTGTTATATGTTGATTCAATATGGAGGTTTTGACTTCTTTTAGATGAACCTCTCTAATCTCTTGCTTGTTTTTTTGTAAGTTTCTGAAATATCCTGAGATATACATCTTTGAAATGCCAAATGGTCAATTTTCCCACCATTGATTTGATATAATTGCCAAGCATTCTGCTCTACCATATCGAGACAATGGAGAATAAACTGATGTACGATTTTTTCCCTCTGATAGAGACTGTACAGACTTCTTCTGATCCGCCTGGTCCACTCCTCCCATGTTTTCATTATTTTTAATCAAGTAGGGTAGCAAAACGTTGACATTTTTGTTTTCCTTTTGAGAAAATGCTAAAATATAGTGAATTTACATTTGATGGAATGGTGACTATATTATTGTTATTCCGTTTGCAAACCATAACGTTATCTCTTTCCACTAAGGAATACTCGAATGTCCCTCGTGATACTTTTTTTGAAGATATTCGAATTTTTTGTAGGGCAGTAGGAAAATCGGTTTTCTCAAATTGTTTCTGAGCATTTTAATCCTCTTTTTGTCAGTTTATACATCAACGGTAAGGAAGTGAAAAAATTATCAAAGCAAATTTGAAATGGCGTGTTTTGGTGCTCAGATTGGAGGGCATCTGCGAACTGAAGGAGAATACTAGCTCCCAAGCCAAGCACGTGGTATTTCTCAGAAAGCTGAGTACTTGATACCTGGTAGAGGTTCAACCCATTCAACGTTACCAAGTCTTGTGGTTTGCGTCGAATAAACTGTTTTGAACCGTGACCTCCATAATAAGAGAGCATGCAAACTCATCCGCACTGTGGGACTCTTCGAAAGGTTTGAACACAACAATTATTTTATTGAGAGCTTCAAACAAGGGTCGGATTTTAGAGAATCTGCCGGCTTCATCTAATTTGATATTATCGTTCACATGAATGTTTTGCTTTAGAAAGCTAAATCGGTCTTTTTATATAGCTGAATAGACATGTTGACATCAAGCATCATTGCTTTTCTCCCAGTACATTGCGCGCCTCGGAAACGAATGATATCCATTGAGTAAGAATATTCCAATGAAGCATCTTATTTTATTTGTAAATATATCCCCTATTCAATTTCATTGTAATGCATATAAATTACTATAGTTACTGATCAGATTGATTACCTCATCATCTATGAATAAACAAATTAGTTCTAAAGGTGTGAGTTTTCTTGGTTCATTTGATTCTTCCAAGTTTGGAAAATTTTAGGTGATATCATTTTTCCAAGAATCTTTTTGTGGCTTTTTGGTTTAAACAGCCTTTGGCGCTTATGGTATTGGAAAGTCAACAACGGTAGATCATCATGTCGAAATCACCATTTTCAAATACTTTTGTTGCAGCTTCGTCTTTACCAGTGGAGTTTCGATTAAAAATCACTTCAGCCTCTGCAGTTAGCTGACTGCCAGGAAGATTATTTATACCAACTGTATTTTAATCGCCGGAGTCTTCATCAGTATTGTAAGCATTTGCGTCAAAAAGTTTTGTTTCGTACCATCCGTTGCATGACCACTTTGGAAACCAAAAGATGATTTAGGTTTGAGTTCCAATAATTCCTTGTGTAATTGCATAATTGACATATACGCAGGTTCCGTTTTCATTTAGATAACTTCTATATTATTTGGAGGCCGGTTTTCTGTTGAATATAAAATACTTTAGTAAACAGTATTATTTACTTAAAAATTATTATTAATTTTATTAAATACATAAATAAAAAGTTTACCTCGAGGTAATTTATGTATTTAATAAAATTAATAATAATTTTTAATTACATATTTACCTTTGAACTTATTCGTTCATAACAAAACTTATAATAAAGTATTATTTACTATTTCTTTTGTGAAGAAAAGTCTAAAAAAATCATAGGGGGAAATCAACTTCCTTCAACTCACTCGGATAATTTGTTATGCCAAGAAAACATCATTTTCTGGGGTTACTAATTTTTCATTTCTCCACGGTTCCGCGGTTTGGCTTTTCTTTTTTCTTAACCTGCGTTGTAGTGCACCAAGCGGAATATCTTAACCACTTTCACTTGTTTTTGGCTTCTGCCTAGCAGATCACAACTTTAGGCTCGGAAAATCATCGGAGATACATCACTTTCGTTTTCATCAGAAAGGCCTTCATCGTCACTATCTTCTGGTAGGTCCCTTATAAAACTTATTTTTAAACCATTCTATGTCTAAACTGCATATTGTGCCATATATAACCATGTTGATATCGTGTGACGCTTCATCTTGTCCCATATATGGCACAGAAGCATTTTTGTAAAAATCAAGGGGAAACAAAAAAAAATTACACCTACTTACCTGAACAACACATTTTAAAGACCCCAAATTTTACCTAGATATTTTTCCAGAATCTAATTCTGCATGAAAAGTAGTAAACTCAAGTATCAAAAGTCACAAGTTTTTGACACAAGATGACGCCACATATTTCAGAATGTATTTATTTGTATCATATATGGCCGGACATGTAAGTTGTTATATTCGCGTTCCTTTATTGTTAAATCTTCCGCAAACAATATATTCATTCTTTTTAGCTTTTTCGCGTTGGCTATTATTTCGGTCTTTGTGCTCCCCATTACCAGTTCTATTAGAGTGGGTCTCATTTTATCTTTGTTATAAACTCCTAATCTTATTACTTCTTGTACCTCCGTTTCCATGTTGATTGTGACCTCTTAGGGTCTGCCTTATTCTTTCTCTCAGCTCTCTGACTATCCCTCTGTATCTGGGATTCCATATATAATCATTTTCTTCTTTCGTATTTCCTACTCGAACCTCTGCAGCCTTTTTTCTTGGTGCTCTACTGTTGTTTGTAGTATGCGAATGTCTGCTTTTAGTTGCGTATTCATAATGGTAATTTTTTCGATCTCTTTTTGATATTGATCTATTTTCCTTTCCATTCTTTCACTTCTACTTTTTATTTTATCAAATCTGGTTTTAATCTCCTTCAACAGATCCTCCATTTTTCTTTCTTGTTGTTTGTTGTTGCGAAATCATTTTGACTCCCTTTCGTATGTTACGCCACTGGTTGCTTTAATTTAACCTTTGTCTATGCTATCTCGGCGTACGATTACGAGACATTCGTCCTGTTATCTCTATTTTTAACGTTTGCTTGTTCGAAATAAATTTCACACTAAACAACTGGTTTACCCGACTTTCATTATTGTTAATTTTTACACCTTCCTTCACCTTCTGCTACTACACTTTACACTGATTTTAACTTCAAATTCACTCGATAAAAAACACTTTGAAATTTCACTAAGTCACGCGCCCGACGTGGCAGTAACGCGCCGACCATCAAAAAGTACTTATAACCCTTATTAGAAACACCTACCAATTCCCATGCCTAAACAGTTTGTCTGAGAGGTTGTACAAATTTCAGTCACAATGTCTGGTACAGTGTCAGCACTGTCAGCAGCAGGTAGTGAATAATTCCTTGTATTTTCAAAACATAATTTGAGATTTTCCAATTGCTTCAAATCACGAATGCATCATCATCGCTCTCACTATATTCTTTTTTCTCTTCCATGCCATCAGAACTTGGCCGTGCCAGTTTCATATCATTATCACTATAATCCTTCGCGATGTTTTTATGGCCTTTTACATGATGCTGCCATTGTCAGTTGTGAATGTGTATATATTTGAGCGTTTGATAGAATACTTCTTTAATGTGTTAAATATCACTACTTCTGTACATAAAGTGTAATGAGAGTTCATTCCAATTACATTCATTATTTTTATTATTACATAATATAAAGTTCCACAAGTCCTACAGTTCTCACAATGATACTGGGCTGATGTGCATACTGTATATTAATTCCAGGAAATGAACGGTCCGCCCAAATTTTAAAGATATTATTTTATTCTTCACGGACGTTGTTTCGTTGAATTCTCATGGCTTCTTCCGACATTACACACTTGACCCTTTCAGAATATAAAATTTTCATTTTGTACGAATTTAATATGGGCTCTCGTATGTTCCTAAAACCACGTTACGATTTCAATACATGCATCAATTAATGTTTTCTCACTCATTTTTATGTTTATTCCGTACGCTCGTAGATGTTGAAGAGTGGTTTTTGGCTCAAACTTTCAAAAGAATTTCATTGTGGGCATCTTTTAAAGCTTAACTAAGTTAGTGGCATGATTACCTTGAAAATATGTAAATGAATTATCTATACAATTGTACAACATTGAATACTTACTTGAATTTATGCTTCACAATGTTTACAGATGGACCTTGACCTATTTTTATAAAAGAAAAATGTTCATGAGCGTAGGGAACAAACATAACGAAAAAAAAACTATGAAAAAAGAAACTTTTTTAAAAGGCGCGTCTTTATGTACGCGTAGAAAGTACACTAAAATGGAGAAATTTTTTTTCTTTGCACCAAAATGTGATCAAAAATCTTTACGACTAAAGTAAAAGCGTGGAGCGCTCATCATAATTCATCTTTCTTCGTCACATGTTTATAATTTGAGCGCCTCACGCTTTTATTTTTAGTGGTAAAGATTTTTAATCACGTTTTGGTGCAAAGAAAAAAATTATTTTCTCCTTTTTAGTACACTTTCTACGCGTAAATAAAAGTGTGCTATTTAAAAAAGTTTCTTTTTTCATGATATTATTTTCTACTTTTTAGTCTTGTCAAATATTTAAATCGATTTATCAACCATGCTGCACCTATTTTTTTTTAAATCCAAGATCTATGATTTAATTCATTCATAATTTGTTTAAAATAATTAGTTATGATTTAATTTATAAATAACGTTAAAACAATAAAACGAAAAAAAAGGGAACGATACGTGGTGTTGCCAAGCGGTCACCTATGCAAGTACTGACCGCGCCCGAGTTGCTTAACCTCGATGATCGGACGAGAACCAAATCAAATCAAATTTTATTTACAGGATCATCATTAACAACACAGTATATACAATATTTTACAATACCTATAGTATACAAATGCTTTTTGGAAGTTTGTTCTTAGTTGTATGGTTCCGGCGTTTGCCTTAACCTCACATTTTATGTGTTTGCATTAAGCTTACAATATTTACCTATTCTTTATTCCAGATTTGAATGCTAGCATTTTGTTAACAATTATTAGGAAAAGCTTGGGAAAAACCTAATTTTTAATTTTTCAATTATTAGTTTATTTCTATTATTACTCTTTTATATTTACCTTAAATTATGTTTAACACTATATTGGTTATTTTCTGTGCACCTTCTATTATGCTTTCATTCTATAATGTCTCTTAACGCTATTGTTGCTTATTCTTATTCTCTAATCACCTAACGCTAAGTTTTGATAAGGCAGTTTGTGTTTTGCTGTAGGCACTTTTTGTATTCCGTTACGTATTATATTACGGGTTAGCTCGTTATATTTTAGCTGGGTTCTGTAAAATCTTGCCGCCAATTCGTCGATTCTTTCGGTTAATGGTTGCAGATCCGTTAGTCTACGTAGGTGTCTTAGAGGTGTATATCTTCCTGCTCCAGTCGTTAATCTCATACATTTATTTTGTATGACTTCTAGTTTTTTCTTTGCGGTCTTCGACGCATTGCACCAGGCTGGGGCAGCGTATGTCATAATGGGCCTGATTATAGTTTTGTATACTAATATTTTATTCTTTTGTGTCATTTCTGAATTTTTGCATATAAGTGGATTTATTTTTTTGATTACTCCATATGTTTTAGCGGAAATCTCATTAATGTGTTTAACATGTGACAGTCGGTAGTCAAGTTTCATGCCCAGGTATTTCACTACCGGTTTAGGTTCAATCGCATTGCCATTAACTTTTAACTTTGTAAATATCTTATTGTTGGTAAATTTTTTTGTAAATACGATATTTTCGGTTTTTTCTGCGTTGATCTTTATTTTCCACTGTTCGAAATATTTTGTTAGTATGTCCATATGTATTTGTATCTGTTTGCAGGCTACGTTTGCATAATATGAATGTGCGTATATTGCCATGTCATCCGCAAAGAGGGCCAGTTTGGTTTTTGTAAATTTTGGGATATCGTATAAGTAATAGTTAAACAGTTGCGGTGCTAACACTGATCCTTGTGGTACTCCTGTCATAAACGTGTATATACCAGACGTTGTATTATTTATTTTTACTTTGAATGTTCGGTTCTTGAGATATGAGTGTATTAGTAGTGTTAGTTGTTCTGGAAAGTTGTTTATAATCAATTTATAAATAAGTCCGTCTATCCAAACTCGATCAAATGCCTTTTCGATATCAAGTAGTGCCATTACTGTGTTCTCCGCTGTATTGAATTTTGTAGTAATATCATTCACTATACGTACTATTTGCTGCACTGTGCCGTGCTTTGGTTTAAACTGAATTGTTCGTTGGGAATAATTTTCATTTTTTTTTCTATTTTCTGTATTCTTCTTAGTATTATTTTTTCAGTTATTTTGCTTAAATTGCTGATGAGGTTTATTGGTCTGTAATTAAGAGCTTTACTCGGATCTTTGTTTGGTTTAGGTAAAGGTATTATTGTTGCTTGTTTCCACATTTCGGGATAATGTGATAGTTTTAGTACGGCATTTATAATGTAGTGCAGCTGTAGTATCGCTTTTCTTGATAAATTTTTGATTACTATTCCTTCTATGCCGTCAGGTCCTGGTGCTTTTCTGTTAGGTGTTTGCTTTATAAAGTACTTAATTTCTTCAGGTGTTGTTCTTATTTTATTTATTATCGTCACATTTTTGTCAAGTTTTTTGTTTATTAAAGCTTGGACTGTTTCAATTACATTCGTCTGTTCTCTTGTTAGACTTGTTAGGTTTAAGGTATGTATTTCTTTATAGGTTTTTGCTAATAATTCTGCTTTTTGTTTGTCGTGTATGCTGTTTCATCGTTGTCGTCTACCAGGGCTGGTATTGTTTTGTATTGCTTTTTAATGTTTTTGGTGAATTGCCACAACGATCCGTCTCTTGTTTGTAATGCTCGAAGTTTGTGGTTCCATTTTTCGTTTTTGTAATTATTAATTTGTTGTTTTATTTCACTTTGTATTTGATGCAGTTCAAGCTTCAATTGAGGATGTTGGGTTTGTTGCCATCTTTTTCGTAGTTTATTCTTGTGTTTTATTTGTTCTATTATGTGTTCTGGAAGTTCATCTTGATGATTTCTTACTTTTATCATCTTGGAGTGTTTATTTCTACTTTTTAGTATGGCTGCCGTTAATGTTTCTGTTTCTTGGTTTATTTGTTCTTGAGTGTTAATGTTGTTGTTAATACTAATTTCTCTGTCTAACGTTTCTCTAAACGACTTCCATTCTGTATTTTTGAACGATATGGCGTATTTTTCTCTATCTTACCTAGGTTGAACAAGACTGGATTGTGGTCGGAGTCGAGTTCTGGAATTGATTGCGGTTGTGTAAGGTTGGTATTATTTTTGTTTATTATTATATCGATGACAGATGGAGTACCATTGTTATCTGGATAATGAGTTGGAGTGTCAGGGAATACTATTATTTCATTATACTGTTCAGCGTGTTGTGCTACTGTAATACCGTTTCTGATATTACGTTGGCATCCCCATAATGTGTTTCTTGCGTTTAGATCTCCGATTACTAATACTTTATGTCCTATACTTAACAATTTGTCTAGATCTGATGCTTTAATTATGTTGGTAGGTCTATTGTAAGCTGCAATTATAACGGTGTTGTTGAGTAGCTTAATACCTAAACATTCAAGGCTGCTTTCCGCAATGTTGGCGCGCCTATACGGGACATAATTTTTTATAACAATAGCTACACCGCCTGATCCATCATCCCTATCTTTCCTTAATAGTTGATACTGTGGAATTTTGAGAGTTTTTGTAGGTGTTAATTTAGTTTCGTTAACTAACAGTATGTCAACTTTGTGTGATTTTAAAAAGATTTTTACGTTATCAATTTTGTTTAGGATTGAGTTTGCGTTCCAGGTTACTATAGTTAATTTATCCCTGATTTTTATTTAATGCGATCACAAAGTCGTTAAACAATATAAATTTTTCCGTTTCGTTGCCAGCATTTGTAAGTTTTGTGTTAAGTTCATTAACTAATTTTAGCATATTACTTACGTCTATGAGTTTGTTTAATTTGTCTACTGCTTGTATAAGTTCGTTAAATTCTAGTTGCTGTTTCTGGTTGTAGCACTGTTGTGGTGGGGGTTCTTGTATCGTTGTCTGTTCTTCTTGGTTGCCTTGTTGTGGAAGTATTATTGATGTAGCATTTTTATCCCTTGCGTTATATGCCGGTATCGGTGCATCTTTATATTTCTTTATTTCCGGAAAATTCCTTGATTGATATTTATGTGCCGGTTGCGGTTGTTTTGCATTTTTTTGACCTTCTTCGATTTTTTCTATTTTCTTTCTATAAACAGTGCAATTTGTACTGTTTGCTGGATGATCCTTACCGCAATTTGCACATATTGCAGGGGTATCTCTCGCTTTAGTGCACGTTGATGTAAAATGTTCCTGCGCACATTTCAAACATTTGGAGTTTGCGTAACAGTTACTAGTTGCATGACCCCACTCTTGACACCGTCTACACTGTGTAATAATTCTATTATTAATATGTCTTTCCCACGCTATTTTAGTATGCGCTATGTATCGCACTTTAACTTTTAAATACTGTAATGTCACCTTATTATATGTAGCTACTAAGTAAAGAGGTGAGTGATTTGTTGTCATTCGATATACTTTTTTTAATGGTATTTCATAGTATTGTGTAAGTTCGTCTTGAACGTCCTCGGGCGTGACTTCGGTGTGAAGACCACTTAATACAAAACCATGTGTTTTTTCTGTCTTATTTGTGTACGTATGAAATTCGATTTTTTCCTTTTCCATCCTCTCTTTCACTTGCAACCAGTCATTCAGGTTACTTAAATGTATACTCGTCCTATTTTCAGTGTGTTTAAGATAGAATTTTTCTTTAACTCCCTGTTTAAATTTGTTTATGGCTTCTATATTTGTTAATTTGCCCCTCAATACGATGGGTGGTGGTGGTTTATCCTTTTTTTCTTTTTGTTGCTTCGTGTTATTTTCTTTATCCTGTAATTCGTAGTAATTCTCGTTAAATTCCATACCATTTTCGTCTTCATCTTCCGCTTCACTGAGCGTTTCGTAACGATTATTGGTTTTAACGTTATATTCTGTATGAGGAATACGTTTAATTTGTATTTGTTCATTGTCACTTTCATTGACAGGTTTTCTTTTGTGTGTTTTCGAATGAATACTGTTTTTAATAGTTAGGTAGGAGTCATCCATTGTGCTTTTATCTTTTACCAGTTTATCATAAATTGTTTTGTCACTACAGCTTATACCGTCGAGGGTATCGTTCTTGTTAGGGTTTGTCTTTGCATCAGGTAGTTTTTGGGTTACAAGTTTATTTAGTATGTCATTTTGATTACTATTTTCTCTGGAATTTTGTCTAACTGTTGAATCCTTGTCAATTATGCAACTTTCATTATACACATATTTAATACTATTCTCCGCACTGTTAATGTTATTTTTGGTATTCGCACATATCTCAGTATTATCTTTATTTAAGTTACGTAGAAACGCACTTGTTTTAATTCTAATACGCCTAACACTAGGTGTCCGTTTCATTACCTACTTACATTAAAACACTAAGGCTAATTTTTTTTTACACTATATTTGTTAACACTACCCATTAAGTATATAAGCCAGCCGCATTGGCCCAGTACTGTTTTTATATTTTATAATTGGTATTTTACAACCCTTATTAAGCTTCGCGTAATCGTACACCCACTTCGGTCAACGGTTCACACGGAACTGAGACGAGAACCGGTGCTTTCAACCTGGTATGGCCGTTGTCTTTGTAAAATGACGTTCTTATTATTTTCTCATATGAAAGATATTTATATTAATAATAGTTTAATTAAGCATTTTTATGAACCGTAAATGTTAAAATATTGTATTGTCATCGGGAATGCATAATTTTGGGGAGTTTCAAGTTGATTGGAGTGGTTGAAAAATCGATTACAAATTTTGACGAATACAACATACAGTGTGAGTTAAAATAAAAGCGTGTTAAAAACAGAAACTTTTCACGGAGGTGAAATTACACTTGTTCTCTTGTACCGGACAATGAGCAATTCAAATAAATTACTGCCTTATAACATGCGGAGGTGACAAATGATCTTGACAAATATTTTCTTACCCTTGGCATTTAGCCATAAAAAAAAAAATAAAATTATTGTAATACTCTTTACACTCATAAATGCTTGTGACAATATTGGATCGGCAATATTTGTAGGGTTATACTTCACAATAGATAGATGACGTAGCAAATACGAAATATAGTCATATTAACGAGAACGTAACGGTGGTGAGACTTGTTTTGGGGGACAAAAAATTTAATTTTTTTTCACTTCTTTTGTTGGATCAAAAAGTTTGGAAAACAACTGAAGTAAAGAGAAACTATCTTCGTTAACGCCGTTGTCGGATCTCAATAGCTGTCGACTGCTCGGGGAAGTTTGCACCTGATTGGTTGACGCGAGACAGTTACCTAAAAAAGTTGGGCAAAACCATTGCGATGTTTTATTTTAATAATCGAGCCACATTTTGTTTATACAGATATTTTAAGTATTTATGATACTTTGGAGAAGGTTCTTAGGGAAAGAAAAATTAAGAAAATTGTGTAGAAAATTGGAAAATTTAAGAAAACCTTAACTATTTAAACTTCGCGCGCCGCAAATGTCATTTAACAGCTGCATCGGTCGGGATTTATCGCTCGAGAGTGTGTTCTTTGTGAAGTGTAGGTATCCACTAAGAAAGGGTTTTTCGAAATACCACTCCTAAGAGGGTGAAAAGGGGGTTGAATTTTTTTGTGAAGCTTTTTATTCTATGGGTGGATTGAGTCGAAATTTGTGATACCCGTGTATCACAAAATTTTAAAATCCCCCCATTCTGAGATCGCAGCGACGGGTACGGCTAGTTATTAAAAAAATCAAAATTACAATTGAAAAAAAAAAAATGTGGGAAAAAACGGGGTGAAAGTTCAAGATCCCCTAATGTGGATTACGGCCAATGTAGACTTCCTTCCCACTTTTTGTGCCACGTTGCGAAGCAGTCCATGTGTAGTCCTACATCACGTTTTATTAACTCTTTCCTGTCATTTTTTTTTTGCAAATGCCACATTTGCGCTATTTCCCCTCATTTGTCCGGGCCAAAAGATGCCCAGTAGATGAAAACCTTAATATCTTGTGGAACCCTTTTAGTAGCTGCTAGTTTCAGCGATGGTGGGCCCGAGTTTCGAGGATCCGATAGATAAGATGTTATTTGCAAGTAAGCCTTTTTACTGCTCTTCTGAAGGCTAATAGTGTGAATTTGTTTGCTGGATTGGCTAGACAGTAGAGTACGTAGGCAGTTACTATTGCAACATCAATGACGTTGGTGAGCAAAGGAAAGTACCATTTCTTTCCTCGTATTTGTATTTGGTACTTTCCAGTCGGGCTTGTGGGCTCCACCCATATACTTATTATACTCAGTAATCAGGAGTAGTTGGAGGAGATACCAATTTCCTTCTTCTCTGCTCGACTCCATCTCTTTACTTCTCTCAGCAAGCAACAAACAGGCCGCACGTGCAGATCAAGTACCTAGCTTCCTGGTAAAAGACTGTAGAGCTGTGCTAGTCCGCCCATTACAAATAATATTTAACCTCACATTACAAAAATCTGTTTTCCCGAATGAAGCAAGCTCGCATTTGTCCTGTTTTAAAGTCTGGAGATAAAAATGTAATTACCAACTACAGACCCATTAGCATTTTATCTAACTTCACTAAAGTTTTTGAGATTACACTTAATTCACTCATTTATCCACTTGTTCGCAGTTACATTTCTCCGTGGCATCATGGTTTTATGTCACATCGGTCCACCCTTACCAATCTTGTAAATTTTACTCAATACACGTCTGAGGTACTAGAAATCAAGGTCAAGTTGATGTGGTCTACACAGACTTTTCAAAGGCTTTTGATCAGATTGACCATACGATCATTATATCAAAATTAAGTAAATCTGGATTTAGTGACGGATTGCTAGCGTTTTTCACTTCAAATTTAAATTCTCGCGTTCAATATGTGACGTACAATAATTATAACTCTGATAGCTTTATTGCATCTTTGGGCGTTCCCCAAGGATTTAATCTGGAGCCTCTTCTTTTTGTAATATTTGTAAACGACCTAGCATATAACTTTCCAGAATTTGTTGTTTGCTGACGAATTAAAAATATTTCACTCAATTGAAAGTAATCTTGATTGCGACTTACTTCAGATGGATATCGACAAAATACAAGAATGGTGCATCTGCAGTAATCTAAAGCTAAACATTTCAAAATGCAAAGTGATGACTTATACGAGGAAATCCCAACCAATAATCTTTTCTCTATATCTGTGATACGCAGGTACTTGATCGTTGCAACGTGGTTTGCGATTTAGGCATCATGTTTGATTGTAAATTTAGCTTCAGTGAACATATTAATAAGATAACTAGAGATGCTACAAGAATGACTGGCTTTATACTGAGGAAGCGTAAGAACTTTACGCAAGTATCAACTTTGAAACTGTTGTATTTTTCATCCGTAAGATCAAAGGTAGAATACTGTGCTCTAGTATGGTATCCAATTTACACTTATCATAAGAATGCTATGGAATCGATACAAAGGAAATTTTTGAAATTCTTATTGTTTAAGGTGGAACGTACTTATCCTCCAATAGGTTTTGACCAGGATTTACTGTTAGCAAAATTTTATCTGCAACTCTTGGATGTAGGAAGAAATCTATTTAGTGTCACTTTTCTATACAATCTTGTAAATAATAAGATAGATTCGACAGCTCTTTTGTCACGTCTTGAGTTCTTGGTTCCACAGCGTTCTTGCCGAAATTATAACTGTTTCTATCTTCGTGTAGCTCACACTAATTTGTTTATTGTATGCTAAGTATGGATCGATTATTACAACTAAAACAAAATTTCGGGAGGTATTTAAGAAGAATCCACCTTCTAAAAACAGTGGCACGCTACATTTCTGCAAAAAAGATCACTGGAAAAGGAAAAATATCAAACACGTAATGCTGATATTGTTTAAATAGACTTTTGCGTATTCAAGAAACACTAGAAGAACATAATAATCGAAAATCCCTCCGCAAAATAGCATGCACAACTGGATTGTCAAAATCCGAAATTCACAGATGTATGAAGGTATTGAAGCTAACTCCTTATAAAATTCAGATACACAAAAAATGTATGAAAGAGATTTTCAAAAGAGTTGTTTTTTCGGAAACTTTACTGGATTTATATAGAGAGGATCCCAATGTTATTCTTATAATGTCCGATGAGGCTGCATTTCACATAAACGGCCGAGGTAATAAACATACTTACCGTATATGGGGATCTGAAAATCCAAGGGTAATTGAGGAATACGAAAGAGATTCACCGAAGTTGAACGTTTGGTGTGGTCTGTCTAAAGAAAAAATATACGGACCGTTCTTTTTCGAAGAACAGAAAATTACTGGCAATGTCTACACAGACATGTTACAAAATTACTTATACCCACAACTAGAACAGGATGGCGTCATAAACTCATGTTATTTTCAACAGGATGGTGCGCCGCCACATTATTCACTTGTGGCTAGAAATTCTTTAATAGAAACATGTAGAGATAGGTAGATTGGCAGAGCCGGACCAATTGAGTGGCCTGCTCACTCACCAGATTTGACGATTTCAGACTTTTATATGAGGTTTATTAACCTTTATGTGACAGAAACAGTACCCGGGTACTAATTCCGTTTATAAATACCGGTACTTTTTTTATTTATTGTTTTTGGAGTACGCGTCCCCGTGACATCTCAGAATATCTCTTTTTTAATAGATTTTTGCATATTTCAATTTATTTTTACTTCTGTTTTTTACGGAAAAAATATCTAAAAACTTTACACCTTCTAATGACGGAAATAGTACCCAGGTACTAATACAAAAAAGTTCGACAAACAAGTATATGAAAGTTTTTTATTGCAATAAACAAACAAAAAATAAACTAATTTGTTGAATTGTCACACAAATTACATACAGCTTTAGGTATACAATGATCGATACAAACAGGTTTTGTGCCAGAACTGCATGCTTTTCGCGTTTTCCTTTGTTTGCGCGTTGTAATTCGGCAAATATGACAATATCCAACAGACTGGATACGTCCGGACGCATCCCTGGTTACTTGATCTCTTTGTGCCACATTGATAGGTGGTCCTGTAAGTTGACGACCCAGGGCCAATTCAATCGAGTTTCTTCTAAAGTTATTTCCTACCACTTGGAGAATATTGCTTCGCGTTGTAATAGCAGGTATACACAACTCGTTCGCTAGATTTTTGAGATATTATCTTCTCCGATCAGTTGTCCTAAATTGTGGGTTATGTTTCATATAGATAATGTAAGATGCCAAACCTGAAATATCAATCATGTTGAAGAAAAATGCTAACGGCCAGCGGTTTGTTCGTCGTTTCACTGTGTATTCCGCCAACATCTTGTCCATAACGTCAACACCGCCTTTTGCTTTGTTATAATATTTTATTATTTCAGGTTTGGCAACGTCAGTCTTCTCAACTTCTCCTGTCATGTGCATCGACGATAAAAGTACGACCGACTTATTTCTTTTTGGTACATACGAGCATATAGTTGCATCTTTACTATATGCAAAGTTAGTGGAGTATACGCGTCTTTCCTTGGAGGCTTGCATGGTAAGGGGGGAAATGTCTTATTTTTCCTAACAGCACCAACTATTGTCAGGTTCCAGGAATTGAGAGTGCGTGCTAGTTGGAGACTTGTAAAGAAATTGTCGGTTCTTATATTCCTTCCAGGGTTTTTGTATTTTGAGACTAAGTCTAAAACTTTTCGTTCCCCCATATTTCTCTGGCGTTCACCATCAAGCGGTTTGCCTGTATATAGTTGACCATGTAGAGGATAACCATTGGATGCATCGCATGCCGAACAGTCTTTTATTACGTACTTGGCTGGTTTTGACGGAATATACTGTGTAAATGTTGTATGTCCTCGAAAGGGAAAGAGTTGCTCATCAACCGTTATGCATTCTTTTAGTTTATAATGTCTTTCCAAGTTATTGTTTAACCAGATGTCACTAATGGGGGCAGCCTTGTCTCTTGGCATGTTCAGCACGAGTATTTTGATTGTCAAACCGTAAAAAGTGCAAACACATTTTGAACCGATCACGAGACATTGCTGCTCGAATTAGAGGCAAGGAATCGCATCTCCACATTTCGGTAATATGTTTTTTGTTTGACTTATGAACTCCAGCAGCTATAAGGATTCCAAAAAATGCATCCAATTCCTCTTGACTAAATGGCTTAAAAACTTTTGGACGAGGTTGATTTTTACTGCAACTTTGGTAATTTTGCAAAACTTTTGTATTATAATTTTCTGTTACCTGTTGACCTTTTCTATTAGTTTCTCGTAGGATTATTGAACATATTTCGTTGGAGATCATTGACCTAAATATATCCTTCGGTGTATATACAGAACTTAGTGCCGCCGCACCCACTTTACCCCTCAAAATATTACGACTGATTGTTTAAGCCCTTGGTTGTGGCACATCGGTCCATACAGTACCATCCTTGCTTATGAAAAGAGTAGATTTTGAGGGCGACCCCGGTTTTGCAGCTGGTTCCTCGTAGTCGCTTTTGTCTGAGGTTCACTTTCAATATCGGACACTTCTCTATCAAAATCAACATTCTCAGGTTTATCTTCGTTCGAAGGAACAAACGGTTCTTCATCAGACAGGTTATCTATAGCGGCTCTTGGTTCGTCAGAAGTTAATCTGAAACCAATATTAGAATTATTGTCTTTATTGTCATTATTTATTATGGTTACTATTATTTCTTCGTAAAAGCAATAGTTTTATAAATTATTTACTTTCTTACCTTTTCCTTTGCCACTGCTTTGGTTGACTTGATTTAGTGATAATATCTGTCATTCTTATTTCTAAACACAATAACACAAAGCACTTTAAAATAGTTATACTAACACTTTACGATGCATCAGGTTTGAACCGTCTCAAAAGAATAAACGACAAACGTACATTACGAGTGCACGCGGTCACGAAGAAGTCCTAACATTCGTATAAATATAACCCAATACATAAATATTTACCTAAGCAATTCCGACAGATGTTTATTTGAAAACTAATGTGCGTACAAACCTACTTTATTACAAGATTTCTATTAAGAATCACAACTAGTACCCGGGTACTATCCCGTCATTAAGCGGTGTTTTATTTCTCAGTCACATAAAGGTTAAATATAGACGTTATGATCCTATTCCTGAGACTCTGGAACAACTGCGATGTAACATTGTCCGAGTATTTTAGGAAATTACCCCAGAGATTCTTTTCTCCACTTTTTATTTAGGTTGCAAAAATGTATAGACCAAAATGCACAACACTTGGAACATCTTAAAGATTTAACTTATTTAACTTTGAACTTTATCTTAAAGATGTTTATTGTTCGAATTTATAATGTTTACTTTAATAAAATTGCGTTTTCATCTTTCAAGTTTGTCTTTATACCTACCTATTTTCTATAAATGGTAGTTATGAACAATCATCATGAAAAGCCGAATAACTCACTTAGTTTCTAATGCAACTCCAACAAGTAATACATTTTCGGAAAGGGGAAAAGTTAAGCTTTCCCATAGAGTCAACTATGTGTAAAAAGAAAATATTCTGTAAAAACCGTACCTCCCTATCGCTTCTGAGTTCGGAGATATTTGCGGTTAAAATGGGTCTGAATCTTCTGGGACACCCGGTATTACTCGTTTAGGTCTCCAAGAAAAGAATATAAAATTTTAACAATTAACAACATATTTTATTTTTTATTTTGCTTTACTACAGTCAATTTATTAGAAACAATTAGCGTTTAGCAAGTACAAAATTTGGAAGCAATTAACTAATTCTGCAATCAATCTTCTTTCAGCCATAATCGAACCTCCCATGAAATACTCTGTGGGATAATGGGCAAGTGAAAGTTAAAAATAGTAATCGTGATTCATAACCTCAGGTCCTATTACCTTCACTGATTTTTAGTTGTTTTGATTCCACACGGTAGTACTGACGATTATTTAGGTACCAGTTATTTAACATATTGCGTATATTAGTTTAAAATTTTATCAAATTAATTTCATTAATTAATTGGTGTTTATCAACGTGTTAGTCTTGTTTATTATGTTCTTATTTAAAGCGGACTACGTTTAATTAGACTTCCGCTACATTCTTTATTAGCTATAAAAATTTATACTTGGTGTTTTATATTGGATTATTTAATTTTGGAGTACCGTATCACAAACATTTGAATTTTTTTTGTACCAGGTTAATATTTGTAATCATTTAATTGTGTTATTAAAGTCATAGTTTTTCTCACAGTAGTGAGAATTGATACTATTTAATTTTTATTTTAGTATATACAGGGTGTGCACCTTTTGCGGAGATTAAGTGTTTGGACTAATATATAGGGTGTAAAAATCGCTGCAAAATGAATATTAGACATGTCATAACGTACCACAGTTAGCCATTTTATAATAATACTAGGATGTGTAATTCGTATTGGTAAGTCTGTCCATGGGTGCAAAAAAAATGTAGTCACGATAACAATGCTTAAAAAAATAAAAATTGTTTAAACATTAGCCCCGCCTTGTGGGGCTATTTTAATACGCTGATGGGGCTAAGTGATACAACTCTGTGGCTAATCTAATACCAGTATGTTTTATTATTTTTATTTTAATAACTATTGATTATTCTTAAACGACGAATTAAAAATCAATTCTCCTATTCTTCAGAGAGCAGGTTCACCCAGTTTTTCTAAGATATCTTCTTTATTAATAAATGACACAGCTTCCGGCTCCTTCCAACGAAAAAACTGTACTATCTGCACTCGTCTCTTTTAGTCGTGTGAATTTCACTCTCGGTTCAACAGCTTTAATATCTATAACTTGAAACTCCTGGTACTCCTGGTTGCAAATTTAACTACAACCCAGTCATTAATCGCACATGTAGTATATTGGTCATGAGTGTCACTTTCATTGCAGTTTCCTAAAGTCTTCTCAAACTCCATGTCTGGCTCATCCTCATGCATAATCAATTTCACTGGGGCTTTCTGAGTTGCTGTCTGACGAAACCGTTATTTTCTTAGGTGTCTTTGGTTGTCTGTTTTTTTTCTGAATTATCTGAGACTCTTCCTTTCTTATAATTTGGTCGGCACACGAGTTCACTTCTCCGGTAGGATTTGCAACTGGTTGTGTTTCTTAGGTGCCGGTAATGGTTATTTTCTTATTGTTTTTGTTATGCCCCCCCCTGGTTTTTTATCCAATCTGGTAGTGTTCTACTGCCTTAGAAGGTAGTTTTTTCTTTTTTTTTCAAAGTAGCAGTTTTGTTAAGTTTCTGTAGAAGTAGCATCTCAAATGAAGTGGGAATACTTGGGGCCGTGCAGGTTATTGGAGTAGAGGAACCTGGGTTAATGTCTGTATTTGGACCTGCTGTGACTGAAGATCCACATACTTTTAAAGTAGAAGGCACCGCCAATTCAGAATCACTAGACGGTGGTGGCTGTGACTGGTTGGAAGACGAAGGCTGATCTACATCGCTTGACATAGAAACTTTGACAGAAGGAACAGCGTGGTCTGATTTGTAGGCTGCTTTTTCTAGTTCGATTTTGTATCTTGCTAGTTTTTCAGGATTCAAACGATAAACTGAGTATTTATTTCGATTGACTGGATATATCCCAGCAGATGTGAATCCTGCTTTCACATTGTCAGAAGTTAGTTCGTCATACCAAATACTGCAAAGAATATCTACGAATTCGCTATTTTCCCTTGATTAGTTCTGTGGCACTGAAGGATTGTTGGATCCCACGTATACTGGAGAGACTTGAAACATGTCTTGTCCAGGGGCTGCAAATCATTGTTGTATGAGCAGGTAATTTTACTATTACAACTTGCTCGTTTCTGGTGACTTAGATTACCGTCAAATATGAGAAGGAACGGCCTCTCCTTTACGTCGTGACAAAATTTTTTAAAGTAGGCGTGGGATACAAAATTTGGCATCCACCCTTTTCAATACATGCGTAGCACGTACCAACCACATATTTTTCTCCTTTCCAACTAGATCATTAGCGCCTTGGAAAACTATTCATAGTGGCATTATTTTCCCTGCAGTATTACAGCATGCCGAACCTGTACTGTTTTCTCTCCCACTTCCTTCTTGAGTTCGATGAGCGTTTGGTCCAATATCAGAGAGTAGTTTAATTCTAGAAGGATCGGCACAAAAAGATGTGTCGTCCAGGTTGTAGGAATGGCTAGGTTTGTCATCTAACTTAAGTTCATTTATCTGTTCAACGAAGTCGTAAAAATGGTATATAATGAACGGGTCACTGGTATTTAGACGCCGAGATTTTTCTAGGGGTTCCATTTTTTAAGCTCAACATCTGTCTGACAAAAACCCTTATACCAATCATGCCACGGTCTATTATTTTTAAATAGAACCGTCAGTGCATTTTGCTACACGTACTCTTTCACTACATCCAAGAACGATTTTTTGCCATAGCCTTTAGATTTTCGGCTAATGTTACCTCAGTTTGTCCCTTTACGTCACGTCACTCAGTATATCGGTTGTTAACTAAGTTTTTGTTTAAGAATACAATCAAACACTGGAACCGTTCGCACTACCTACTGGATCAAATCTGGCCCTGCAACAAAATTAAACATAGGTAGAAACAAGAAAACTAATAAAATGCTAAATTTTGACAATTTTGCGGTATCTTCGACCGTATCACAATAGCCCTTTCAGCTGTATTACAATATCCCCACCATTTTGAAGTTATTCAAATCCAGAAACATAAAGCTATCTTTCCCCAATAAGGATGAGTAATTAAAACGTTTGTACTTTAATAAGCAACGGAGTTAGAATAAAAGTTCACACTCCATGATTGAAAATTTTTGGTTAAAAAAATCACTGCAGATTTCAATTTTTTTATTGTTCACTTACCATGCAATTATGCAATTATGTCCAATAATAATAGGACATATTAATTAGTCATTGTATTGTTTTGTTATTTTTGGCGATAAGTAAGTAAATAATTGTCTAGTATAACACTAGAGCCCCAACCTAAACATAAAAGTGTAAGTATCAGCCATTTTGAATGGACTCTGGACCAAATGATTGAAGTTGAAATAGTTTTTTGTGTCTGCTCACTTTTCTTTTAATTTCTTGTTTTTTTAATGTTATTCCCTTAATTCCGTTAATATTATGGAATTTACAAGGACGAAAATCAAAGAAGTAAATATAGTTCGTGTTGTTCAAAACAAATGCTTGGCCATTGATTTTGTAATTAACCATCTTTGAATTATACCAGTTTATAACGTAAGTTTTGGTTTTCAGAATGGAGTTTTGTATCAAAATTGTAAACACAGTTTACTCTCTAGTACTTGTTTTGCACAATACCGTTTTTTTTTTACCTAATTTTACACATCCCAGTTAGTGTAGGCAACGAAGCCTTTCACCTAAAATTTTTTGCAACAGTTGTTTTGTAAAAGTTTTATAGCGAAAAATGTTCGTAAGGGTGTCAAAAAACGCAGGATAGTTTGTAAAAAATATCAGAATCGGGTAAATTATGTGATTCTAAAAAAAATGTCTACAACTTTTTCTGGAAATGCTTTCCCTCTAATTTATCGCCATTTGAAAATTGGAATTTCCATCTTTTAAAAAACTTGTTTTTGACTGGTTTTTCCTCAATAACTCATAGACGATTGCATAAGGAAGCTTAACATCTTAATTGAAACGTAAAGAGAAAAGGAATATTTTTGTTTTTCTGTCACTAATACAAACGTTGACATAGTGCTTTAATAAAGCTGGCGCTGTAGTGATAATATGACAAATTTCCACTTGCCCCTTAAATATGTCGAAACCGGCGGCTGCTGATAAAAATTTGGCAGGAGTAATTTTGTAGAGGTTAAAATCGACCATAATTTAAGACCGATTATAAGTGTATAGCATTAAATAAAAAAAAGTTATAATCAAAAAAACATTTTTTCTGTTTTGATGGGGCCAAAAAGGGCTGGTTAAGAGAAAGGGGGGCTCGGAACGAAAATCGAATTATGGGATACTTCAGCGTATATTTCTCAATATGCTCAGAAATTTTGGCTACTTTAGATGCAGTATTTTTTGACCTAGGGTACTGTAATCCTTTAATTCATTCAAGGGCAAAACAATTGATACCTAACCCTAGAGGGTTAGAGAAATTTAATATAAAGTTTATTGCAAAAAACGTTATTTTTAAATATTTATTATAAAAAACAAGTATAAACTCTGAAGAAATGATTTTTAAATTCATGTCATAATTAAAGCTAATTAAAAGGTGGGTCAATATACAGGGTGGGTGTCTACTTCGTGGACGGAGGATTGCTCCTTCACTATTAGAGATATCAAAACCAATTTTGGTGTGGTAATACACGATCATTGGACCTACATTCTAAAAATATTTAGGTATATACAGGGTGATTGACAAAAATATGCCAGCCCAAACCTGTTTTTTTAATGGAACACCCTGTATATTTTTGCATTTTTGGATTCATTGTTACATTTAGAATAAAAGTATACAAATTTGTATCTGTATCACTAACCGTTCTGCAGATATCGTAACTTTAGTACCAAAATAGAGTTAACTTTGGAACCACGATGCGATCGTTGTAACCACGATTTTGTAAATCTGTTTATACCACCGACTATTAATAATAGTCTACTAACAAACAAACTGGGACATTTTTCGAAAACATGTAAAACTATACAGAATGATTAACTTATGCGAAATGTTATTTTTTCACATTTAGATTTCCCGTGAAAAGTAGATACTAATTGATATTAGGTTTCATAGCCATAACACGAACCCTTCTTGAGATATTGACGCTTTATTTAAAAATATTGACATACAGAAGAACAAATAAAACAAAATCCAAGCAAATAAGAAAATACGAATGGAAAATAAATTCTTTAACTGATAGGGAAACTTAATTAATAACTAAACAATAAAATAATTCTCTACACCTAAATATAAGTTGAACAAGTAAACATAAACGAATAAAACCATAAATTCAATTTAAATGTTCAAAATAGATTTTGAAATTCTATTTCACTTAAAGCTTGATGTTGCTCGATATGATAAGGATGCAATTTGTTTTTTTTTTAAATAAAGGTGGAACTGTATTTCTATTTAGGTCTAGGTGTGTACTTAGCTCTCTGGTACTAATTTGCGGATTTTCTATAAGAGATGCCACAACTTGAAACTCAATTTCTTCATTTGGGCTTGTTTTTGCGCGCTTGGGATAACACACACTTCCAGAATTTAGAAATCTCTCACCTACATTCATAAACAATCTTTTCCGCGGCTGTCCTCTCTGGGTATTGTTCACAGTACAAACGGGTAGCCAGCAAAGCATTTCTTTGAGCTTCGCCGTAAATAAAGATCATATCGACCATTCCTTCTTAGGAAAAATTAATTTTATACAAAAATTGACAAAACCACAATCCAAAAACTCACAAACTAATGGAACAATATTTTAATGGTTATACAAACGTCAAAACAATATATGCAAATGTACTTCTTTATTACGAGCGTACCTGATTTGTTTTGTTGAATTCTATTGTCATAGTAAATTTGTATTTTAGATTACGTAAAACCGTCAATATCTCAAGAAGGGCCCGTCTTATGGCTATGAAACCTAGTATCAATTAGTATCTACTTTTCATTGAGAATCGAAATGTGAAAAAATACACAGGGTGTTGCATTTGAAAAAATTGAGAAAAATTACATTTCGCGTAAGTTAATCATTCTGTATAGTTTTACATGCTTTCGAAAAATTTCCCACTTTATTTGTTAGTAGACTATTATTAATAGTCGGTGGTATGAACAGATTTACAAAATCGTGGTGACAACGCTCGTATCGTGGTTTCAAAGTTAACTCTATTTTGGTACTAAAGTGACAATATCTGCAGAACGGTTAGTGATACAGATACAAATTTCTATACTTTTGTTCTAAATATAACAGTGAATCCAAAATGCAGAAATATACAGGGTGTTCCATTAAAAAAAATACAGGTTTGGGTTGGCATATTTTTGTCAATCAGTCTGTATATACCTAAATATTTTTAGAAGGTAGGTCCAATGATCGTGTACTACCACACCAAAAATGGGTTTGATACCTGTAATAGTTAAGGAGCAATCCTCCGTCCACGCAGTAGACACCCACCCTGTATTAGGTAATTATGAACTGACATTTATTATTGTATAATTATTTTTTGTGAAATTCTTGGTAGCTTGTTGTCTTTTCCTAAGCATAATGGCACTCTGCAAAAGAAGCACATCCAGTTTGTGCGAACAGGTGTGTAGATTGCTCCAGACTCACTTCACCAGGCACATATGGTTTTTATTTTTAATGGAAATTGGTGGTGAGGATTCTCTGGTGTAAGGTCTACTTTTCTTTTTTGCTAATATAGTTTCACTTAGTAAACCATCAGCCTTCGAAAATATTTTATATATTATAAATGCATTTACTACAGATGTATCCCAGAAATAAAAAAAAATCAATTGTACCATTTATGACTTTTTCTGTCTATATTATAAGTACACAAATGTTGGTCAAATTTGCCCACAAAATTCATGTTTTTGTTATAATCAAATAGTGCCATCGGACAAGGTATGTTAGTTGTTGCACCGTCCCTCTTCTTTCTCTTTACGTCTGTTGTTTCTTTAGAGTCATGAAAATTCGACAAAATATGTACAGACCGTTTGTCTTTTCACTTCATCAGGGAGAGCCCAGAATTGCTGCAGAACCATTCACATTCACTTTGTTTCATGTCTTTGTCCAGTTTAAAATTGGGATGATTTTTTCTGTTTGACAAGCAAACAACTTTTTTTGTACTTAATTTTTTTATACTATAATACTGGACAAATAATCATCAAAAAATAGCAAATGGTTTTTTTTTCAGCAAATTCGTTTGTAAGCTTCAGTACAACTCTTGCACCTAAATTTTTTTCGACTTGCCCCGGTTCTAATTTGCCTGTGCGTATTCCAAATTTATGGTAGTAACCATTTTTATCAGCCAACATCCATACGTTATAGCCCCGTTTGATAGGCTTTTTAGGCTTATATTGTTATATTGAGCTTCTGCCTTTGAATTTAATCATAGATTCACCCAAAGAAAATTCTTTTGTGGGTGCCATACATTTTGTAAAACTTTCCGAAATATCTCTTAGCAAAGATCATAGTTTGTATAGTTTATCATAACCGTCTTCGTTTTTCTTTGGCATCAAAAAACATTGTCATTCATGTGTAGGTTGGTGAGAATCCAACTGAATCGTTTTACAGTCATCAATTTACTTATATAAGAATCATGAAGATCAGGAGCATTCTACCAATAATCCCTATAACTAGGGAGCAACTTGATCCCCATCATCAAATTTGTGCCAAAAAGTTTTCATCTCTAAGGGATTAGTGGGTAAAGATTTACTCATGCCCTGTTGGCAATAGTTTGGTTGAAAGACGAGATTTTTTACTAAGTCATCGGTGAAAAATAAATTAAATAACTTGTTTTGATCATGGAAAGCCAATTATTAAAATTGTTGGCTTCTAACACTGGTATTAATGTTGTGTTGCTCATTTTTCAAACTTATTTGTACATGTGAGCACGTAACCTTTTGTTATTTTGTATTTTGTTATTTTGGATTATCTGTCTGAATGCAGTCCGTTTATAAGTTATGGCTGGTAAGCTCTGGGCCCATAACCTGTTGATTTTGTAATTTATACATTTTCATAAATTAAAACTCAATCACGACAAGATTAAAAACTTATTGTTTTTTTTATATGTCTACTTTTTATAGCTAAATATGGTAGGCTGGTTTTAGCCAACAGTCCTAACACATTTCAAAATCGTTTTCAATTTTTGTAAAATTATCAGAAAAATATTGTTCACAGTGAAAACCGTGTAATTACTAATATTGTAGTAGACATTTTTTCGAACATTCCTTATCATTAAAAATAATAATAATTAACATAATAACAAAATATGCTTCTAGTTCAACTAATGTTCGTTCTTGAAACGTGTCACCACAAAGTTTTTTGCCTTCTAAATTTGACATTTTCAAAATTTGGTTTACAATTTTGGGTGTGAAATATAAGAAGTACGCGGATTTTATGTCGTAGCTTCCACTTAATCATCCGATTCGCTATTATACATCTGGGTTTCGGACAAATGGTCTTCTTCTTCAGAAGCATTAGAATCACTATCAGCAGCACACAAAAGTTTCTCAAGTTCACTATCGGTAAGCACTCTCTCACTACACATTTTCAATAATAAATTTCAATTGTTAGGTATTTCTTATTAGAGTAGAGCATCAAGTTTGATATTTACTACGAAACTAACACACAGATACTCACTGGATGCATTTATACGCGGAGCCACAGACAAGTCTTAACAGGAATAAATTTGTTTACCGGTACGTATTGCGCAATAATGTAACAATGTTATGTAAGTTATTTATATTTATGAAAATAAAACAAAACTAATAAAATACATTCGTCTATGATAATAATCTGCTTCTCGTTCTTCTAATTTGAACCGCACAAATCATCGGGTCATATAGACCCAAACACAGTGATTGTAACAAATGGATTAAAAAAAAACTAATTATAATTTTCTAGGTACATCGTTATTAGAGTAATGAAATAAAAGTCATGCAATGGCAACGAAATCTATCTATCTATATATATATATATATATATATATATATATATATATATATATATATATATATATATATATATATATATATATATATATATATATATATATATATATATATATATATAATATATACGATTATATATATATATATAATATATTATATATGCGAAAATCACTCACTCACTGATAATCATCGCACAGCCGAAACGGCTCGACGGATCTACTTCAAATTTTGACAGGACCTTCCTTTCGTGCCCTAGGCGTCGAAATTCGACCCCTAAGTGCCAAAAATATTAACCCTAAACCGTTGGTCCAAGAGACATGAAATTTGGAGGGTGTGTTCTTTGTGAAGTGTAGGTATCCACTAAGAAAGGGGTTTTCGAAATTCCACTTCTAAGAGGGTGAAATGGGAGGTTGAATTTTTTTGTGAAACTTTTTATATGGGTAACTTTTCTTTATAAACTTGGTTGGTCCAAGAGACATGAAATTTGGAGGGTGTGTTCTTTGTGAAGTGTAGGTATCCACTAAGAAAGGGGTTTTCGAAATTCCACTTCTAAGAGGGTGAAATGGGAGGTTGAATTTTTTTGTGAAACTTTTTATATGGGTAACTTTTCTTTATAAACTTTCTTAATATAATGTAAACTCTAAAAAATAATTAAATATGAATGAAAATGGTTAAAATGTATTCTTTTATAGAAGCGGGCGGGTTTGAAATTTAACATGTCTATCTGAAATGAAGTTTTAAACGTCATTCTGACATAGGTTACTGTTTTTGTTTTTACAATGTTGCCTGTTTTCATTATGAACGTATGAGAGCTTACAATTTGTTTTAATTTTTACCTTCCAACCTACATATACATATGTAAGTATTGAAGGTTATGCAATCGACTTTTTAAGTTAGCATCTATACTTGAAATCAAATAAGAATAAAGTAGAGGGCGCTTGAATTCAAGTTATGTTTACACTGCTATAGCCTATAATGTATATATGGCGGCAAATTACTCACATGGCAACAACAGTTTCAATCACTGATGTATTCAAAGTTGCTGTATACCGTAGCGAAGCACGGGTATTCCGTTAGTATTTAAATAAATTAACGAATTATGCACATTAGAAGAACGCGATTGGGTCATACCGACCCGAACGCAATAGCAGGGTTAAACTATATTTGTTCATTGGAAATTATTATAATTTTAAAATAGTAGTTTTTACCCTTTCTGTGCCCATAAAAGGGCAAAATAATCGATTGCATGCTTCTGGCATGTTCCTGCGTTTTGCCTAGACACTCTTAACGAATATTTTGTACTATAAAACTTTTGGAAAACGGCCGTTGCAAGAATTTTTTACGTTTGACGAAAGCTGAGGCTTCATTACCTACACTAACTGTGAATTATTGTATTTGATATCTGAGCAAAAATCATACTACCATTTATTATGGTTCACAATCATATTTTGCTGTAATTAAGGTCATGTTGTCTAGATTTACCAGCAGCTGATATTTTTGTTACATCCTCTATATCTTTCTATTTGTTAGTTTTTTAAAAGACACTCTGTATATACAATAAGTTTTAATACTTTTATGATAATAATAAGTATGAAATAGTTTTAAGAAACCCTCGCTTTTAAAAATTATACTTGGAATAAAGTTTATGAATTGGCTTTAATTTTCTTTTCTTTACTGTTTTGGTTCTTTTATTTAGTTTATGGAGAAAAACAATTTAGGGATAATTAATGAAATTTGCAGCAGTTTTGAAGTATATTGAAAATCATTGTTTTATGGTACCTACGTTATTGTACACATATAGTAGGTTAAAATAGCATTAAAGAATTTACTTCTCTTTGTTTACTTTTCTCTTAAAATCATTAATACTTATACTATTGACACGCCTCTCAACACATTTATTTGTATTTAAATTTGAGTTTGATTAATTGAACGAATCATTTTAATGTTTTTCCTATCGTAGTTTTTGTTGTAAATCTAAACAAGATACAATTTGCTTAAGAATGTATTATTTATTCTTCTATAATTCTTTTGTGTAAGCATGATATTTATCATAAACTTTGTATTAAAATAGAGAAGAAATTTTTAATTATTGGAATTAAACAAATCGTTAGAACAGAAAAATGAATTTATTACTTGCTCATTCAAGTTGTATTATGAGCATATGGTAATTTTTCATTTGCTCTTGTTGGTTAAGTAGGTACCAGATACTTGATTATCCTCTCTGTTGATCTACTCTAAATTTTCTAAAGTAAATCTGTTAGAATAAATTCAGAAAAAGGATCTAGAAAAGCATAATTATAATTTGTAATTAATTGGTAATTAAACTGTTACTTACTGGAATCCACCGTTATTTAAAATACTGGATTAAAACCTATAAGTGTAGAATTCGTAAACTCAGGACCTCTTATCTTTTAAAGGGAAAGAAATGTAAGTTTGTATAAGTGAAGAAAAAGGAAAAGGCCACCTATTTCATTTCCTCTCCAAGGGGAGGTCGGGCTACTTGGGCTTTCCAATCTCGTTCAGCCACAATCATGGATTTCCAGCACACACACACACACACATCAATATTTTTCGAGAGAGTTAAATATGAAGCTGCATAATTATTTTGATTTTAATGCGTATTAATTATGTCTATGTTTTGGGTCATTGGATTGCAATTATTAATGAAACTTTGATCCGTATTAACAAACAAACATAATCTTATTTATCGAAATTTCGTGAAACGAATAGATGTGTTAAACAATTAAAAACAAATTGTGGTTCTGAAAATGTTATAATCGAAATAAAAAAAAACAATTTTAATAACAAGAAAATATCAAAAAGCACATGAACAAAACTTAAAACCTGTTATAACAAATGTTCAGTTTACCTCAATAAGTTTATCCATTCTTCTAACTTTAATGTTTGGTTGATTGGCAATGAAATTAACGGAATTTACAATTTGCTGCCATAGTTCCTGACGAGTATTTATTGCTTGGCAGTATACTACTGATTTCATATGCCCCTATAAATAGAAATCTAAGGAATTACCTTTGGGAGTTCTAGGCGTCCACGGAAATTCAGTACCTCTGCCAATCCAGCGATGAGGAAATTGATGATCGAGATAGTTCCGCACTACTAAAGGATAATGAGGTGGTGCTCCATCCTGCATGAACCACATGTCTCTTCGATTAAGTGGCAATTCCTCTAGATAATGGAAAAGTGTAGTTTGTAAAAACTGTAAATACGAGTTACAATTCTAATTTGCTGGTAATTCATAAGGACCCAACAAGCTATATCCAAATATACCGCACCATACATCAATTCGAAATTCGTGTTGAAAATGTGATTTTCGGAATAGATGGGGATTTCCAATATCCCAACGACGACTATGTCTCCAGTTGAAAACTCCTCTACATGTAAATGTGGCCCCGTCAGTAAAAAGAATTTTTTCAATAAAATTACGATTCTTTTTTATTTCTTAAGGATAATCTCTAGGCAATAAATTTTGTACCGGTGTAAAGTGGTAAGGTCGTAAATTTTCTTTTTTCAGTATTCGAAAAACTGAGGAGTGGCTCCAGTCCTTGCTGCTAAACGCCGAGTGCTTAGTTCAGGATTATCAGCAACTCGCACTAAAATATCATCCTCCTGATCCACAGTTAATATTTTCGATCGTCCCATACCACTGTTACGCCTAAATTGTCCGGTTTCTCCTAATCGACCAAAAATATTACTGAAAGTCTGGGGATTGGGTTGAACTCTGTTTGGATACATTTCTTGATATCTTCGAACAGCAGCAACACGAATAATTTTTGTTTACATAAACACAGAACATATCTCGCACTTTAAGATTAGTGAAATTGTTGTGCCGCGCCATTTTCCCATAATCGACTTTTTAAATTTTACAACAATCACAATCTTAAGTGAGAGTAACAACAACTAAAAGCAATGACAGATGGAGACAATTAAGTCAGACTAGAGAGAACTACAACAAAACCTAAGCTTATTTTCAATATGTCGTACGCACTTTAATACCATGAAAGCATTTATCTAAATTATTATTAATTTTTATTAAATACATAAATAAAAAGTTTACCTCGAGTAGGATTTGAACCTACGACCTGTACTTTGCTAGAGAAAATATGGAGAAATGATTCAAATCGCATTTATTTGATATTGTAAATAAATTTAGAGATTCGTTTATTTGTTTTAAAGTGTTTTTAAATTATTTTAATATTACTTTCAAGTTATAATATTGTTTAGCGAAAGGATGGATAAACTTATTGAGGTAAGGTTTTAGGTTTTGTTCATGTGCTTTTTGATATTTTCTTGTTATTAAAATTGTTTTTTTACTCAGAATATAACATTTTCAGAACCACAATTTGGTTTTAATTGTTTAATATATCTATTTGTTTCAAGAAATTTCGATAAATAAGATAATGTTTTTTGTTAATACGAATTAAAGTTTCATTTGCCTAATACTGACCCAAAACACCGACATAATTAATACACATTAAAATCAAAATAATTGTGTAGTTTCATGTTTAACATAAAATATCTCGAAAAATAATTACTTTGTCATTATGAAGAAAGAGTATAATATATACGTAGAAAGTATTGGAGAATCGAAAAATTGTGCTAAAATTGAAATTCCGTCAGTTGCGCAGAATTTGGAACGGATCAAGCAGTCACTTGCCCCTGTCGTACGCCTCTGGTAGTAGCCAGAATCATTTATTTAATATAATTTAGTAGGGTGTATAGTACATACACTTCCCGCCAAGTATGACAATAAAACGTCAAATAGTTTTAAAGTACTGGGCACAAATAATTTTTAAATTTTTAAATAAAACACCTTGTAAATTAGATACGAGACACATTTTATCTTGGTGATTTGGGTTAAATCTTCATATTTTCAGCTCAGGATTATACAATTAAAATATTTCCAATTAGTATTGTAACACCCTGTATATATATATATATATATATATATATATATATATATATATATATATATATATATATATATGCACGGTGGGATTAAAGATGGGTGTGGTCAGAATAGGATCGGAAGGAACGGAGTTAAGAGTTCTGAGGGGAAAAATACTACCCCAGCATTCGCCTAAGTAGCCGCAAATGGTATGAGTATACGCAGTGACCATGCCGCTACATGTGTATGAGAAAAACCCTTACCTCCCGAATGCTAAGCAGGTCGTGTCACCACAACTCTACTAGCTCGACTTATATAAGTAGATGTGGTTTCATTTATGAGGGTTTTTTATAATCGTTACACCAACACGTTATATTCCCACCTGATTTAAGAGTGTAAACTACGGCAGGCTAATTCTAAGAAGCTTGAATGCTGTTGGTCGATATGGCTATAGTTTAGGATGGTTAATCCATTACTTCCCACGATATATTTTTTTCATAATTCTTTCAAACTAAAAGAGGCTGTTAAAACTTTATTTGAAACATTTTTATACGGATAAAACATTTTTTTGTTATCGTTTAAGAAAAAAAACGTGTACTCAATTGAGTACAATGGTATAATGTGGTATAATCAACGAATTACGAGTGAAATGTTTTAAAGCAGCCCCTTTGAATACACAATGTTACTTAATACTTGCAACACATCCACCTCAGTCTTGCATGACAATGTTTGCATTTCAGTTTTTCAGGAAAGTGTCCACCTTCGTGTTTCATCAAAATGTTCAGAGGGACACTGGCACTTGGCCTACTTCTTTGCTCAGACTTTTCGTAGCATCGTAGGTAACGTTGGGCAATTGTTCTTTGCACAAAGAGCAAATCAACGTCTTCGGCTACAGAGCTATGGATTCGCCAGGTATTTGCCACAGCCATATTTAGTATGTGGCTAAATATAAGCCACCACCATTTTTTGCCTCTTATGTTTATGCGGTATTGTTGACAGACTGGTCCATTAGATAGATCCACACCTCCCATTCCTCGATTGTAATTTTTGAAAAGTAAACGTTGAGCTATTTCAGTTTTTTTTTATTTGCAGCTGAAGACCAACGCTTCACTTTTTCCAAAGGCTCTATTGCATCATAATTCATCACCATTGTGACTACACTGTTGTCTTTCCAACGTACAAACAGCAATGAAGCTTCACTGTCAAATTTATAGCAGTAGGTACCTCGACTCTTTTTTTCATTTCCTTTGCATTTGTGAGGGGACATGTTTTTGTTATCACGAACTGTTCGAGTGGCCGATAGCGAAGACTTTTCAGAGTTTCCATGAGATTGTGACTAGTGAAATAATTATCAAAAAGGTGATGTAACCAGAAGGCACGGCCAGGGCTTTAAAAAGACTAAGAACTACTTTGGATCCCAAGCGCAGTTTATCTTTTTCACGTACTTGAATATATGATTTAGTTTTTTGAGCTCCACAATATCTATCGCAGCCATAACAGTAACCTGATACACTACACATTGTCCAATTCTTGTAACTGAACCTCATTGGTTTGCCCCGAATAAATTGTTTTGCAGAGTGGTGGCCATAATACTTCACCACGGCCTCATCGACTGATAATCCCTCATGCCAGATACCCCACTGCTGAAATATGTTATTCACAAAATCCATAAGAGGACGAACCTTGGGCATTTTATCATCTTTTTTCAGTGCCGAGTTATCTACTAGATGTAGATTCCTTTTTAGTTTGTTAGACATGTTGTTTGCTACCAAGGGCACTTCCAGATCTTCATCCAGACTCCAGGAGATTCTCGGGGTAGGTGGTGGTATCCTTTAAGAGTGTAAACTACGGCAGGCTAATTCTAAGAAGCTTGAATGCTGTTAGTCGATATGGCTATAGTTTAGGATGGTTAATCCATTACTTCCCACGATATATTTTTTTCGTAATTCTTTCAAACTAAAAGAGGCTGTTAAAACTTTATTTGAAACATTTTTATACGGATAAAACATTTTTTTGTTATCGTTTAAGAAAAAAAACGTGTACTCAATTGAGTACAATGGTATAATGTGGTATAATCAACGAATTACGAGTGAAATGTTTTAAAGCAGCCCCTTTGAATACACAATGTTACTTAATACTTGCAACACATCCACCTCACTCTTGCATGACAATGTTTGCATTTCAGTTTTTCAGGAAAGTGTCCACCTTCGTGTTTCATCAAAATGTTCAGAGGGACACTGGCACTTGGCCTACTTCTTTGCTCAGACTTTTCGTAGCATCGTAGGTAACGTTGGGCAATTGTTCTTTGCACAAAGAGCAAATCAACGTCTTCGGCTACAGACCTATGGATTCGCCAGGTATTTGCCACAGCCATATTTAGTATATGGCTAAATATAAGCCACCACCATTTTTTGCCTCTTATGTTTATGCGGTATTGTTGACAGACTGGTCCACACCTCCCATTCCTCGATTGTAATTTTTGAAAAGTAAACGTTGAGCTATTTCAGTTTTTTTTTTTATTTGCAGCTGAAGACCAACGCTTCACTTTTTCCAAAGGCTCTATTGCATCATAATTCATCACCATTGTGACTACACTGTTGTCTTTCCAACGTACAAACAGCAATGAAGCTTCACTGTCAAATTTATAGCAGTAGGTACCTCGACTCTTTTTTTCATTTCCTTTGCATTTGTGAGGGGACATGTTTTTGTTATCACGAACTGTTCGAGTGGCCCGATAGCGAAGACTTTTCAGAGTTTCCATGAGATTGTGACTAGTGAAATAATTATCAAAAAAGGTGATGTAACCAGAAGGCACGGCCAGGGCTTTAAAAAGACTAAGAACTACTTTGGATCCCAAGCGCAGTTTATCTTTTTCACGTACTTGAATATATGATTTAGTTTTTTGAGCTCCACAATATCTATCGCAGCCATAACAGTAACCTGATACACTACACATTGTCCAATTCTTGTAACTGAACCTCATTGGTTTGCCCCGAATAAATTGTTTTGCAGAGTGGTGGCCATAATACTTCACCACGGCCTCATCGACTGATAATCCCTCATGCCAGATACCCCACTGCTGAAATATGTTATTCACAAAATCCATAAGAGGACGAACCTTGGGCATTTTATCATCTTTTTTCAGTGCCGAGTTATCTACTAGATGTAGATTCCTTTTTAGTTTGTTAGACATGTTGTTTGCTACCAAGGGCACTTCCAGATCTTCATCCAGACTCCAGGAGATTCTCGGGGTAGGTGGTGGTATCCTGTTAGCAACAGAATTCCAAAAAAGATTTTGAGTCCATCATTGGTAAAGGAAAATTGATGATGATTATTCTGTTGTGTATATAAGATGGTTTGTGACACTATATGCTCAACTACAGTGTCATCCATAATTTTGTCAAAAATTTCTACTGGATTTTTCCCCTCCAATTCAACATTCAATATATTTACACGATCCAAGCGTCCAGAAGGAAAAGGGCATGGCCATATTGATGTCGCGGTCACTGCTCCATACCGGAGAGACTGGTTTCCTTTTCTTAGCCGATTTTGTATTAGGCATTCTTGAAATAGGTACTTTCGTTTGCACTTGGGTATTCGTCATCGCTTTGCTCGTAATGAAGTTCAATCGTTCCTGGAACATCACGTATGTTTGCTCATCGACTTCAGGTGGGATAATTACTATATCTACTGGATTATTTTCATCTATAGAGTGAGTGGCATCAACAGTTGCTCCTAACCGCTCATATCTTCTGCCATAAAACTTACAAGGAGGGATTGCTTGAGCATCATATTCAAGATCCATTCTAAATGCCCACTAAAATAGAAACATTACATATATAATGATTTTTCACTACTGGCATTATTATTGAGAATAAAAGAACCAGTGTAACGTTTTCAAAATGTTATTTTAGAAACCTTCACAGTAGCTGCCCTCTGCTATAATGCACTTAGCCATTCTTTCCTTCCACTGCTTAAAAATGCTCCAAACAACTTGAGGAATGCTTTAAAAATAACACAGAACAGCAGGATCGATCTCTTCCTCTGAAAAAAACCTTCATCCTAGTAAGCTCTTTTTTAGCCGAAAAAACAGCCAAAAATTTCATATTGTCAGATCCGGTGAGTAGGGCAGGTGTTCGATTACATTAATCTTGTTTGCAGCCAAATACTGCCGAGTGAGCTCTGCAGTGTGCGAAGACGCATTATTGTGATGTAGCATAATTCCCTTCTTTGGCACTTCATTAAACACCCACGGCATACAGTGTTCGGCGTACCATTTAGCTGTGCCAGTCTTATGCTCCTCTAGCTTAATAGCGCTCACTAGATCGGTGCTTCTAAAGAACACACCGTACATTACTTTCTTCATTGCTCGCTGCTTTATGATTATTGTTGATGTGGCCTCGTCTTTATAGATCCACTCGTCGCTATCTTGTCGAGGTGGCATGTCGAAAAATGGTATGTAAGTTTCATCCCCTGTTGCAATTTTCGACAAAATTTGGTGTCCACCATTCTTATGCAATGTTAGAGTTTAGTGACAAATTCGTACTCGTTCTGCTTTTTGAAAATCTGTAAGACGACAGGGTACAAAACGACTTACGACTTGTTTCAGATGAAGGTGGCCGTGTATTATTGCTTTCACTGATGAGTATCTAATCTGTTCAGTTATCTGTTTAGACAATCTTTCGTTTTCAATATCGGGAATACCATTTAGAGGATAGTAAGTCGCTTTGAGAATCAAACACCCACCAGATCTTTATTCCATACTTATCTGGTATTGAAGGCATACATTGTCTAAATGGACAGTTTCCTCGAAAGGGTGCAAATTGTTTGTCCACTGTGATGTTTTCTCCAGGTAGGTAGTGTTTCTTTAGATTGCTATTGACTTTCTCAAATAATTTGAAGAGGTGCTAGTTTATCGTTTTTCTTTCTTGGGGGACATGTTTCTTTGTCGTCGAATTGTATAAACCGCAACAACTTTTTGAATCGTTTTACCCCATCGTTGCTCGAAAAATTGGAGGACCATATAGTGAACTCCACAGAAGATTGTAGCTAGTATCAATAGCGCTTAGCTGACCGGCGCGGCAGTTAGAAGCAAACCAAGAAAAGCGCGAATTTCGATATTACCACATTGTTTCCAGGGTATATCTATCAGTACCCTCTCCGCCTCCTTATTTGTATGTGAAGCTGTTTAATTGAGTACAACTTCATCAATAAGTAACAAAAATGCATCAGTGGGATCTTCAATAACCTTTTCCGGCGGTAAGATCACTTTATACATCTTGGATTTTATTATGTTACAGGAACGAACTTCCTGTAGAAGCTGGCTACTCCACACTGAACCGTCTTTAGCAATAAACTTGGAAATACTGGCAATAGTAGTGTCGCATAATTCTTCACTGCCTTCTTCAGCTGCTTCTAGAACGTTTTCCGTTTCACTAGCAGTGGAAAGGTGGTCTACTTCGTCTCATCTTCGTCATTCGACAAGTTTACAGGTTCCATGTCGTCGTCTGATAGATTTGCCAGTGTTTCTGCGAGTTCGGCGCCCGACAAAACCTTTTCTTGACATTGCACATAGCGCATTCACAATAATGCACAAACTAAAAGCAATCTAGAAACTGTGCCGTACTACTCTAATTATAACAGAGATTTAACATTTTTAGCACTAGTTATATTGGCGTAAGTTTGAAGAACTGTACTTAATATAACAGAAATGGTGTTTACTATTGACTAATCATTTGTTGAAGTTAAGGTAATGCAGAAGTATTTAGCCAGTTCAAACATTTTTCATTTGTAAGGTATGAAAATGCGGTTCTTGATAAAAAACTTTACACATACTCGATGGGCTTTAGACTCACTACTGATATTGGTGTTATGTTTTGGTTTAACCTTTAGTTTGCGGTATAAATTAAATTTTCTGAAATTTTTAATCATGTTACTGAAATAAATAAAAGATCTATGGAAGGATAAATAATAAGTAGGACACTCTATGTCACCATAAAGAATACACATTAAAATGCTGTGTCCTAAACATTTAATTTTAAACAAACATGTTTTATGTTTTATGCTGCCAGAGTTTTTACCTTATTCTACTTGGAGAAAGTGTGAGTACTACTCCATTGTATCCTTAAATTGTTTTTCTGTTCGAATCAGGTTTTTATTTTTATCACTTAATTTTGCTTTTAGAAAGTCTAGTTGGCTCATAATACATTAATTATTTACTTAAAAACTAACATGACCGTTTGTATGAGCTTGAGTAGAAAAACAAAATTTTGGACAGTATTAGTACGAAATCAAACAATTGGCTTCCATTTTTGCTTTTTATAATAAAATTTAAGAAATATGTTGTTTTTCTCTTAAGAAAGCTCATAGGTCTTAATAGAATGACATGTCATTATATGTGATGCTAACAAGGATCTTCTTCATCTTCTTCCCCACTTAAAGGCTACATGGAGGATTGGTGGAGGCCACGAAAAGGTATTGTACATGCCACAGTACATTTGCTGCACGAGTCTTATTTATTTTAGATATTGTGTGTGATTTGTATATTGTTAGAATGCTATGCTACTTATGCCAATCAACGAGGGTTTGGGAAGGGGACACAAATTCTTCCAATATTGTTTAAACCAATAAGTTTAATAGTATTATAAATTAATTTTTATTTATACACTGCACTAAATTATAAAAAAAAAATCAATTTTATTATTTTTTATGGAGTTGCTTCAGCTGGAAAGTAATGGTGCTTTATGGTTATTATATTCCTTTTTTTGCTATACTTGTACATATATACACATTAAAAATTAGATTATAGTAGTTTCAAATGTCTTTTTTAATGTGTATCAATACTTAGGATGTTTAAGTTTATGCATGTCATTGTATACTGTTGCTGAAAGTGCATAACACTTTTGTGTAATTGTGGCATTAAAATCAATTATGAGAATACACTATCGCAATTATGTATCCTGCCTAGATGTACTTTATTAGTTTTAAAAGTATTTTCAATCTGATTTCATTTTAAAATACTTAACTTTTTTGGGTTTTCTAATGTATATTTGTATATTAAAGTTATACAATCTAAACGTTTTGATAACACTTACAGTTATCTTCGACAGTAGTAATATTATCTATAAAATTGTTAAAGATATTGAAATTTGAATAATTGAAAACATAGACATAAGTCTGCTATTAATATAACAGTTTGATAATGGTATAAAGTCAACTATGGAATACAATTTTACTGAAGAATAACTAGATACTTAATAAATTAAATATTGTTAAACTGTTAAATTAATAGCAGACTTATGTTCATGTTTTCAATTTTTCAAATTTCACAAAATTGTTTCAAAATTTTAAACAATTTTAATAGATAATATTACTACTGACGAAGATAACTGTAAGTGTTATCGAAACATCTAGATTGTATCACCATTAAAAAAACCCAAAAAAGAAAAGTATTTTAATATGTATAAATATGGTGAAAGTGTACATTTTCATGCTTTAATTTTATTAAGACGAAAAAACTGATTTTTTTCTCAGTATCCAACTAGTGCTCCAGTACAAGCTTTCCTATCATACATTAGAATATTTGGCACATCTCTAGTATTTATTTGTTGTTGTTTATGTTATGGGGTTTCAGCACTGAAACAAAATTGTTTTTTGTTAAACGAAGTGCCAAAAAAAACCAGCAGGATAAATGTTTTGGCAACTGAGAAATATTTAAATTTTGCTATAGTGACTTGATAATGTAAGCTCTGTGTTCTGAAGAAACTTTTGTGTTTTAAAATGATTATGTTAAAGTGAGAATATAATTCATTAATCACATGGGGTCGTTTTAGCCAATGAAACTGCATACCTTTCTTAGTAACGTGTCTTTTACAGCGACAATCCAATTCAAAATTTAGCAACCAATTGAAACAGTTCTATGTTTTGAAATTGAGCTAATTAGAATCTGATTACACTGGCAATCTTTCCATACTAAGGAAAAAGTTCTTACAGCGATAATATAGGTGAGAATAAAGGTAAAAAATTCAACAATAAACTGTATTAATAATAATTATTATTTATAACAATTATTATAACCAATTTTGGGTCTTTCTTATTAAAAAACCTTCAATTTTCCTACGTTTTCTTCGGATTGTTTTGCTGAATCCAACTCGTGGTAGGAATCATTTGGTAATTTTTGTTAGCCAGAATCACTTGTAGTTGTTGTCTTCAGAAAATCGCCACTCGTGCTAAGGCATTCGTGATCTGACTGACAAAAATTACCGGCGTGATTCCTATCACTTGTTGTATTATATACAAAATTTTTTTGCTGAAACAGAAATCCAATAAAATGAGCTGATTTGTCATCGTGTGATTAAAATAGGGCAATAACATTAAGATTATACCAAAAAAACCCATGGGAAATTATCAGTTTTGGTCAATCGGCCACTAGGCAAATTCCTGACAGTTTCAAATTTAATTACGTAAAATGTCACATTTAATAAATAGATTTAAATATGTATGAATCAAGTGATAATGACAAATACAACTGTACATCGGAATCTAATTGCAAAACATTTTCCTACAAATACCCCTCGAACAGTGATACATACGAAATAATTTTATGACAACTTCCCCAAGCATGTTGCTATTAGGTAACATCCCTGTGCCCTGTGCCTTCGGTGTCGGGATGTTACCATAACAACATGCTTTCGGAAACTGTCAAGAGTAATATACCAAGACCTTGATAAATAGTCTGTTATTTTGTTGTATGGAAATTTTGAGAATATTTTAGTTTCAATTTGATGGGACATAATTTTGGCATCAATAACCTGATTAAAGTCTGAGAGCTTTAGCTCGAGGGCTTTGATCAAAGACTATTAATGCCAAAATTATGTCGAATCAAATTGTAAAATATTAGAGAAATTTCAAAAATAGCAGTGTTTATCAAGGTCGTGTTATATTTAGGAAGATTATTTTCCGTGTAAATTAAATTAATTTCAGAATAAATATTAGAAAACATTTTATTAACTGAACACAAAAATATAAAAACAGGAACGACTATTTCTCTAGTGCAGTAGTCGCTGATATTTTATTCCAATTGGTCTGAATTTTAAAATTTATGACATTTCATTGGTTAATATAAAACAAGGGAAGTAATCAAAATTATTTCGTGTATATCGCTGTCCTTGGGATATCACTACTAATAATAATTTATTGTGGTAATATACACTTTACTAAGGAAAGTATGCAGTTTTATTTTACGACCCCAGCTGATTAATGAATTATATTATTGTACTAAATATAACTGGTGCTATGCTTATTATTGATGATAACACTTTTAAAACTTTAAGAAAATTGCTCGTTCAATTTTCTTAAAATTCGTGGAATCACCGATAATAAGCACAGCACTAGTTATATTATCAGGTAAACTGCTAGTAGGTATGTTTGCAAGTGGATAAACTACATGTTGATTTTTCCATGGTAACGATAGTTAAATTCAGTAACGCTTAAAATATAGTTCATTATTTTTAATTAAATGATTCATTAAATTGTGTTACCAAATACCATTCGAGTCTGTTTATTCCCAGGACAAACTTTCATTTTGACAAAACTCAAGCTTTGTTGCTTATAGGTTACACGACTCAAGCAAATCACAAAAAGTAAAATCGCGACACCGAAGTTTTATTTTTACCATGTTATTTGCTCTCATCAATTACCAAGCTACAAAGCTTACGTTCAAAATGAAAGTTAGTCTAGATAAACACAAGCTCTTATGGTATTACCCCCAATTATATAATTCATTAATTCATCACAAATTCAGCCAATAGCAATTACAAATTTTACATAGTTGTTACCATATATTGATAAACGGGTATACCTTCGACAACATGGTTTAATCACTTCAGTTTTTCGGTGGGTCCAACAAAGCAAAAATAATGGTTATTTAAATCTCGAGCCATGATTTAATAACTGCCATAACTGGCATCAAGTTACCAAATACCATTCGAGTCTGTTTATTCCCAGGACAAACTTTCATTTTGACAAAACTCAAGCTTTGTTGCTTATAGGTTAACACGACTCGAGCAAATCACAAAAAGTAAAATCGCGACACCGAAGCTTTATTTTTACTATGTTATTTGCTCTCGTCAATTACCAAGCTACAAAGCTTATGTTCAAAATGAAAGTTAGTCCAGATAAACACAAGCTCTTATGGTATTACCCCCAATTATATAATTCATCATAAATTCAGCCAATAGCGATTACAAATTTTACATAGTTACCATATATTGATAAACGGGTATGCCTACAACAACATGGTTTAATCACTTCGGTTTTTCGGTGGGTCCAACAAAGCAAAAATAATGGTTATTTAAATCTAGAGCCATGATTTAATAACTGCTATAACTGGCATCATAGAGTATAATTCAGCACCACAATAGCCATTGTAATACCTATGTTACAAAGAAACAATTGAAACGATTCTTCTATACTCTAGGGACTGTATGTCACAAGTTAAAGATGGGTCATTTATAAGCCAAACCGCCCTTTTTTGAATACGATTAACGATATCGAGAGCGTACTGGGAGTAATTTTCTTAAAATAGGTATTCGTGGCCGAAAAACATTTCCAGGAATAATTTACGCTCGTGAGGAGGTATTCGGCAAGAAAATTTCACACCAAAATTTGGAAGAAAATTATTAAATCAAACCTGTCATTTTAAATTAAGTTCACTGGTTGCAAAGCCGGCCAAGGTATTGTTGTTGATTTATCATTTTTGGTTTAAACGGTTGTGTGCTTTGAAAAGTACAATTTATGTAAATATTGCAGAGTTGAGCCACATGCAAATATGCCATCCTAATGTTAATATGTTTAACTAATTTAATCAAAGATTGTGAACTAACCCAAACATTACAAGAAACACCCGTAAGTCAGTTGATACACACTTCATCACAAAGACTGGAGATTGCTTTGCTGAAATGAATTACCGTTGTATGCAGCCATGGGTGACATAAATGACTTACTTTCATTTGAAAGATCTTGGAACACAGGATCTATGGCAGGACATGTAACAGTCAAAATACACACCATGTATAAGACAAAATTAAAAACGCGTTTCAATATCTGAGCTATCATCATCGGCGGCCGGCTAGCACGAACTAAAGGAATTGTTATTAATACGTTTGATCATAGATACTTCACCTACGAGATGATTTTTATCAGTCATATGTAGGAGTACGGCAGACTTGTGTCAACGTTTGTATATTTGATGTGAGCTAAATGTTCTTTAAACCGAATTTTTATTGGTCCGTTAGTTTACCTTGCATATATTTGTTCACAATTTTTATAGTTAATTTTAAAATAAATTCTCTACATATCCTACTTATCCACTTGATCCTTTTGATTGCCTAAAAGAGTTTTCAAACTATTATCTAAAGTAATGACTGTTTTCAAATTAACATTGGCAACGGATTTTGAATAGACCTTTTGTATAAGCTGGATAGTTTCGCAGTTTTATATACTTTGTTTCTATCTATTCGCTCTTGTTAACTTTCATCGTATGTGTTTGTTGCCTAACTATATTCGTAATCACTTCATCAGAAAACCCATAGTACGCAGCAATTTCTAAAAAGTGCGTATTTCTTTATTATAATTTTGAACAGAAAGGAAAATTAAGCAATCTCTGTACCAAAAAATTAAAAGTCTCAAGCTTATGCTGACGACAGTGATTGGGAGTCATTGGTTATGAACCGTTTAGTACTAGTTTTCTTACGATGTAGATCTACATCTAGTTTATCGTTTCTTGTTATCAGAGTATTAAGAAACAGGAGACTGCCATTTGCCTCTATCTCATAGGTAAATTTGGTTGCCGGACATTTAGAAATTACAGTTTCTACAACATTTTCAACACTACAAATTTTAGTATTAAGGATGGCAAACACTAGGAAAATAAGGTAAATCGCGCTTTAAGTCTTTTCAAATTTACCCATGAATAAATTGGCCTTAAACGAAGCAATGTTCTTGTTTGAACAATTGATGGTTAATTTTGGAAAATGTTTGTTTCTTACACAACTACGTTAATTTAAGAAATTCTTTCACTTCTGCATCGTCCAAATGGATTTGTTGTAAAACATTTTCTTAATAAACTAAAGTTTGATCTATTGGAACACTTGGAAGCAATGTACAAACGTCGAATGAAATTAAAATTTCATTTTCTGCAAGATCAATGTTTTTAATTTTATCACTAAATTCGTAGGAATTTGAAATATTAAATCTGGGTTGTTGGTATCAGAGATTATTAAATTTACTAGACAACCATTTGGACAACAGATAAGTAGGTGAATTAAGACCAGAAACAATGGGTCGCATAGCCATTACCTGGTTTATGATGTTACAGGCATGACGCTCACTAGAATATCAACCCGTAAAGGTAAAGTGCATGTTATTGGCACAGCTCAGTGGTGTGGGCGCGATTCTTACTCATCAATCCAAAAGGGGACACAACTCAATAAAGTCAAAATCGTTAAAAATATGTCACTAAGGCGTCACCTGTTAAATAGATTTATAGCGGGAAAAACGTCCATGAACTAGATCTTAAGATAATGGCCTAACAAGAAACCGTCATGTTCACTCGAAGAAAAAACACTCACCCTTATCTGAAATACTGCTTCAAAGCTACCTAGGCAAAGCTCACTTACACTTAAGTAAAATTTTAAACTGTTTTTAAATTCCGCAAAAATTCATTATTCATTATATATCTTTGGTACGTAAATATATTTACTAATTAACAAAAAAATATGATGGTAATGGTGAACTCTGTAATTAATTGTTCAATTTAAAATGAATATGCGTCACAACAATAATAAACAAAACGCGATCGAATATTTAAAAGCTCCTATAATTTCTTTCATTAAAATAAATCAACAAAGCTTACTTTACATTTCTGAACGATAATGGTTTTAATTTCAGTAACTTTAACATTTGTCGATATAAATTCGACGCGCTTTTAATTCGGTGAAGGTAAATAATTGCCCAAAAATTAGACTACAAATAACTATATGATGATTAACCGAACACGATAAAAAAAAAACGAAGGTACAATAAATGAAACAGCCCCAGGCAGCGGGTCGTAAACAAAAGTAATTCGTCAAAAACATAACCTAATACCTAAAAATAATGATGCCGCGTCACATATTCAACATCAGTCGCGAATGTGGGTGAGAAGGAAGTAAAATCAATTACTTCGTCATATACACAAATAGCAATAATAAAAAATGACAGCCCTTTATTATAAAACGTCGCACAAAAAACAAATTTATCAAAATCCTGAGTGGGTACATTTTTTTAAATAACCATATATGAATACTCAATACATACATAATAACCTGACACTTTAATTTCTACCAAATAATAGTACCTGATAGTTTTCTATTACTCTTGTGAATCACGATAATAGTCAACAATCCGATAGATCCACATATGTAACAACAATGATGATACATCCATAAATTTACATAAATACGAGAAAAGTCCCTTACACAGATTCTTAAAACAACTTTGGAGTTCCTCGATAATACGGTAGACAACTTTGTTAGGGGTGGTAACTATGGTTTATCACCTCATAAAAGCGAACTGCTAACATAGCACCGATACCGTACAATCCTCACAAAATTAGCGAAACACTTCGTCAGCATTTAACCTTCAACTCCGTTAGGCGTCGAAGGGCCCACAACACAATAATTCGTAAACTGCATCTTAATTGTTTTAAACGTCAACTCTCAAGATCTATACTTCAACTCTCAAAATCTAAACTAAAAGGGAGCAATCATCTGGCCCCTCTTCTAAAAGTACTTAGATTCGATAAATTACAACTCATCATTTCACATGGAAAATCAAAACGAAAAAAAAAGAAACACGAAACTTTCAATGGAGAATGCACGAAACATAACACTACTTACTCCATTTCTCTTGCTTCGTACTACGAACCGTTTTCAAATTAAAGGAGCTTTACCATATTAAAATAAAAAGACCGACTTTATTAAACAAAGTCAAGGAGTAGAGTCTAACGAAAACAGTCATCATTAACCATCCTTCCAACTTTTTATGGCCTTGGCTCAAACTGTAAAAACAACTTTTTTTTTATTGGATTATTATATAACCCTGTTCATGACTCATGTCTATAATTCTGTTTATCTACTGGTTGGTTGAAAGGTATTGAAAGCAAGAATAAAAGAATGTACATTTTTAAATGAAATCCATTTTCTTATTCAATATAATATCGCTCAACTTCAATACACTTATTCCAATGATCTTCCAATAGTTTTATACCATTTCTGTAAGGATTTTCCGGAAGCTCTGCAAAATACTGTTCCACAGCCGCACTAGATTCTTCATTCGACGAAAAACGCTTTCCACGAAGGAACTGTTTCAAGTTACTGAAGAGGTAGTAGTCGCTGGGAGCCAAATCTGGTGCATACGGTGGGTGTTCAAGCAAATCGTACTTCAATTCATTCAATTTAACCATCGCATCGTCAAAACACTTCTGTGAACACGTGTATTGTCTTGATGAAAAATTAATTTTTTGTTGTGTAAACTAGGTCTTTTCTCGCGAATTTTTCGTTCAACTGATCCAAAAGGTTGCAGTAATATTTAGAGATAATTGTTTTACCTTTCTCAAGGTAATCAATCAACAAAATCTATTTTGCATCCCAAAAAACTGATGCCATAACCTTTTTTGCAGATCGTTTTGAGTACACTTGTTTTAGAACTAAACAACCAGCCTTAGTCCACTGTAAACTTTCTTGTTTGTTGATTATGGTGGTAGATCCAAGTCTTATCCATAGTTATAAAACTACGCACAAAATCTGTTTTATTCTGCTTAAAACACTCCAAATTACGCTAAGCAATTTGTTTTCGATTCAGTTTTTGTTGAATTGTTAACGAATGCGGCACTAACTTTCCGAACAGCTTTTCATATGTAATTCTTCATGTAAAATAAGAGTAGTCAGTATGCATCTGAGATACATATGGAATCAGCAATTTCACGCTTAGTTAAATTTGGATCTTCACAAACAATATCATACACTTGCCCAATGATTTCTGGTGATGTTGCACTTTTTGGACGTCCACTACATGGTTCATCTTCAACGCTTGTACGCTTAAACTCTAAAACTCATCGATGCACAGTTGGAAATAAAGAAGCAGGTTCCTTTAACACTTTCATCATTTTTTGAATGAATTTTTGTTGCTGATAAACCTTCCATAACTATTTTTTTTATCACTGCACGATATTCGGTTCTTTCCATTGTAAAAAATACACTGACACGTCAACTTCAAATGGCTTGTAAACAAAGAATGAATTGACAGATCGAAATAAAATATTTTGTGTGTGCAAATGGAATGTGAAATATTAAAAAGCGTATAAATTTTGATTCCTCTACTGGTTAATAGGTGTCGTTTTCAATACTTTTCAACCAACCGCTAATTTTTTTGAGAAATAACGATTCCAACATTATTGCATTAACATCCTGTATACATATTAAACGTCTATCAGTAAAAACGGACGTCACAAAATTGATGATATTCACGATGTCTTGTGTAAATGTACCTTCATTCTACAGGGTAACCCATCATATACGACGCGGTCTACTCTTAGAAAGCCGTTTTACGTATTTGAATGACTGTTTTGTACAATACGGAGTGAGGACTATTCTTTAACATTATTTTTGACTATACAGGTTGCTCCAAAGAAACCAATTTTTTTTAAATGGAACGCCGTATATTTTTATCAAATTTAAAAGATGAAGTCAAATAAAGGTAAGTTACTGTTATTGTTCTTGTATTAATCCTCCATAGTTTTTTTTTTATTTGCAGATTGGTCAATTTGCGAGACTAAATTAAACAATGAAATCTGTTGCATAAGTAAAGTAAGTTTTCAGAAGAATTAAAGTTACTTTTAAAATTATTCAAATTGTACAGCCTGCCTCAAAAATAACGCACAATATTGATGACAGTTAAAGTTCTATAACTTGTTGCCTTTAACTTAATTTCTATTTTATTACCCTTTCATTAGTATTAGATTTCCCTATACCTATCTTTAACAGATATTTAGTTATTTGCCTATATTTCATTTTCAAGGTTGTTATGGCATAAATTCGAAGTATTTTGAAGGTTTCGTTACCAACAAATAATGTTTCTTTTTATTTATAGAATACATGATATTATAATAATATCATTAACTTAAGCATAAGGGCGATCATTAAATCATATTAGAACAGAAAACAGACTACAGCTAAAAAATAAAATGCAGTCTTAAGCGTTCGGTATCTAAATAGTCAATATTGCACTCTTTTCTTGAATTCTTGTTGAACATTTTCTGAGATTGGGGGGTAATATTCTGAAATGCAGTCCGTATCCTTCGTGTCATATTTTCTGCGGTAGGTGCAGAATTTGTAAACGGTTTTTTATATAACCCCATAAAAGGAAATCTACTGGCGTTAAGTCTGGTGATCTCGGTGACCAGTTTTATTTTGAAACTGTGTATTTAATACATTGCGCACCTCTCTGCGAAAATGAGCGGAGGCACCGTCCAACTTAAACTACATACGTTGTCTTGGCAGAGAGGAACCTTTACTAACAATCCAGGCAAATTCGGGCGAAGAAACAGTTGACGAAAATTATCTAAACTTTCATAAAAAAATGAACCAATGACTTTCCCTCTTAGAATTCTCCCCATACATTAACTAACGGACCATAGTTGTTAAAAATCAACCGTGCGTAAAATATGCAGATTTTCGTCACTATAAAAATCAAAATTTTTATGAAATGTTGATTGAGAATAAGACGTAGTTTATCTTCTCCAAATTTATCTAAAATCCACATACAAAATTCTTTTCTTTTGTGAACATTCGTTTCTAAAAGTTTCTCCTGTACTGGCTGTAATTGAACATGATACAGGTGATATTTGAACTTTTTACTGTTTTTGGATACTGCTTCTACAAATCCCCATTCTTATCACTGACTTTTCGTTGAGTAATTTGTGGATTCTCAACAACAGACGTAATGGTTGCGAACTTATTTTCTTCGTTTACTTACTACAAAAAAGGTTTACGGTACGCAATACTTGCCGTTTCTTTAGCAACAATCTCTCAAGCGTAGCTTATTTGGACGACGTCTATCAAGATATGTTATTTAGTGCGCATACTCTAGAGGCAAGAAGACAGAGTTCTCCACATTCACCAATTACTAAAACCATATCAGTTCTTTCTCTAACATTTTCACTAACTAATGGTAAACAATCATGGGTTTCTAAAAAATAACGGAAAAACTACTGCAAACAACTAAAAGAAAACATTTTATATGTTTACGACGCGCGCATGTTGTTTATGTTGTTTGGTAATCATTTGATGTTATGGAAACCTGTTAGTTATTTGAATGATTGGTTTGTACAATACGGAGTGAGGACTATTCTTTAACATTATTTTTGACCATACAGGTTGCTCCAAAGAAACCAATTTTTTTTAAATGGAACACCGTATATTTTTATCAAATTTAAAAGATGAAGTCAAATAAAGGTAAGTTACTGTTATTGTTCTTGTATTAATATTAAAGGTTGCTGTGTACTAGACCGACACGACCAGGCAACAACAATAACTTCCTCATCAGTTATCTTCCATTTTTGCCTTCCACCCTACATATACATACGTAGGTATAGAAAGTTATGCAATCGACCTTTTTTCACTATCGCTAAATCGACTTATTTATTTTTCCACGAAGATTTAATACAAATAAATGTTCCGGTGTATGTTGGCATAGTGCGCGTAAGTCGGATTAAGAAATGTGTCGGATCGTGTCTAACCGGACTAATGCTTGACAACCTCAAAAGCCTCGATACATACCTGAAAATGATAGTCTGCCTTCATTAATGACCTAGCCCTTTTATTCTCTGTGATTCAATGCGTGTAATTATATATTCGCCTTTAATTTGGTTCACTAACTCAAAATTTATTCTCGGTCTGTACTCATTTTGTTAATTTTTTATTGGTCCCAGTACCCGCCGTAAGATCTTCTTTTCAAATATTTTCAGATGTTCTTCTTCCTTCTTCGTTAGCGTTCATGTCTCTGTTGCCTACATTACTACTGGCCTAACTACTGTTTTATAAATCTGCATTTTTGCTTAAATATTTACTGTTTAATATATTTTTATTTGCGAAGTGTGTTTTATGTCTCAATTGTATTTTGTGATTCGTTTTTTCAATACCACTATTATTTTTATTGTAAATTGCTGTACCTAAGTACTTAGAGATTTGGGACGGCTTCAAAATTTTTAATCTTTAAAGGGTCCTGATTTACATTGCCACTATTATTATGCTTTAGGTACTTTGTTTTCTGCCCACTAATTTTTAACCCTATTATGCTCATTTACTTTTTGCAGTATTTGTTGCACTATATGGATGGCATCTTTCGTTGATCTTCCGGGCCGGAATCCCTGTTGATAGTCCCCGATTATTTCTCTCAAAAAATTCTTATAGTCTATTTTTAATTATTTTCGACAGCACTTTATACGTTATATTCAGGAGCATTATTCCTCTGTAATTCGCACATTCTTCCAGCATACTTTCCTCCTTCCGTATAGTGCATATCAGTTCGTGTATTTTGTTTATGTAGTGTATTACCTCCGTATTTAAGATGCTCTATTATAATATCGTCACAGCCTGCTGCTTGATTATCTTTAATCTTCCTTATCACTTCTATTGTTTCTTCTAGATCTAGTTTGCGGCTTGTTGGTTAACTGATGTTTCTATCTTCTGGTACCATTATATTTGTTTTGTTTTCATTACTAAGCAATTGTTTGTAATAGGTTTTCTATATATTTTGGATTTCTTTACTTATCTTGTTTTTCCTTCTCGGTCTTTAACTTAATACTAATGAAAAGGTAATAAAATTACTATTAATTTGAAGGTATATACAAGGTGTTCCGTTTGACATTACCAAGTTATAGAACTTTAACTCTAATCAATATACTGCATTATTTTGAAGACTATCTGAATAATTTCCAAAGTAGCTTTAATTCATCTGGAGACTTAGTTTAGTATAAGTTATGCAATAGATTGAATAAGTTGTAACTTTATCCAATATTATTTAATTTGCAAATATTTAAAAACTGTGGAGGATAGGTATACAGAGTGTTCCATTAAAAAAATGTAAGTTTGATATACATTTATTTCACCCTATATCGTCAAAAATAATTTCAAAACATGGTTCTTTACAGACTCCATATTGTACCAAAAATCATTCAAATACGTAAAACCGCTTTCTAACGGTAGACCGAGTCATATATGTTTCACCACCCTGTATACAGGGGATTTACACAACTATCCTATTAGACCAATTGCCACTGAATCAAAAATTTGTGAAAATTCCATAGTACTTAGCTTGATGGGCTCTATCGCAGTGAAATATTTTCTATATGACGGTACTTCCGTTTATATCAGAGGTACGCATCAACTTCGTTATTTCAAGCGCTGTAACCTACTTTTAATTTTTCCGATCAAATTTACTGTTCAGAAATAAAAGTATTTGTTTTAAATTGTATTATCATTAAAATGAAAAAAAATACTAGCAATAATAATGTACTTCGTGTGTCTTCACGCACTTCTGTTACCACATGGCATAGTGAACATGTAATATAGTATTTCCTTCGTTCAGAAGTCACTACTATATATATATATATATATATATATATATATATATATATATATATTCTTGGAAAATATTCCGGTATAACTGGAAGTGTTGACATGTTAAAAAGTATAAAGCTTCAGTCTCGAAGCATTTCATGGCAAATCCTCTGTAATACGCCAATGCATACTATACTGTGTGCTATCTATCAATGTACTTATTTTGAGGGATGATTCTTTAAATAATTTTCAACAGAAAAGTCATAAGGGACATGTTTATATGTTGGCATAAATAACTTCTTCGGGAATAAACTTATAGAAAATATTGATAAATCATTGTAAAGGGATAAAATTTCCCGTTAATTGTATAATTGGTGTATTAAAGAATTTATATTGTCATCCATAAAGTTCAATTAACATCCTTCAAACTTAAAAAGTTTTACATTTAAATAAAGCAGACAATTACAATTTCATTAAATGTTTTACCAGAAAAATTAAAACATGTAAAACTTCTAAGTTTGAAGGATGTTAATTTAACCTTTTTAACATTTAAACTGCCCCTAAAATTGGAACAGATATAAAAAATTGAATATCTCAAAATCGGTTTAGAATCGGATCCATGTTTATATAACTTTTTGTTGGGAGATAGTTAAAGAATCATCCCTCAAAATAAGTACATTGATACATAGGTCACCTGTATACCGGGTGTAAACGGGTTGTGGGCCACCGCTATAACTTTTGAATGGAAGGGTATAATTATTTCAAATGTTGGTCGATTATATTAAGAGCAAACTTTTTGATAAAAAAATCCAATATGGCCGACATCCGGTTTCGCCGTAAATGATATAGAAACTGGAAATTCTAATGGGACACCCTGTATATTTTTGCATTTTTGACTCTGCGCTTCAAATATGTACAACGCAATTGTCAAATTTCCTTCAAATTACTTATAACTTAACCAAAGTTATGTAAAAGTATTCATTTTGCCAATGATTTAATTTACCACTAAAATCATAAAATGCAGTTTTTTTAACCAAAACCATGTTATTTATAAAAAAAGTTAATGGGCCACCCTGTATTTAAAATAGCTCATGTAAATTCGAATTAAATGGTGTACATAACATTCACTTGTTTTCTTAAATAAAGTTAAATAATATACTATTATTTAATTTCCATAAACACAAAATGCTCCTGAAGCCGCCCCTATCGAAATATCAAAGAAAGACAGTTGGTAAATAACTTTAATAACAAAACTGACAAAAAAATTATAACAACGATAGGAATTTTTACAAAAAAATATTATTTTCTGATGAAAGTCGTTTTACTAATAACGGCATGTTAATAGAAATAACTGTAGATATTGGGTTAAAGAAAACCAGCATTTGATTAAAGAAGGAAATTTTCAAGAAGGTTTGGTTTCAAAGTTTAGGTAGGTATAAAAAATAACGCTATTGTTGGTCCAATTTTTTTCAATGAATCGTTAAATGCTGAAAGATATTTGCATCTCCATGAAATTGAAGATTTCATAGACGAGTTACCTTTAAACGAAAGGATTAATATGTATTATCAACAAGACAGACTGGATCACACAATGCACGATTAGTTACTAAATATCGAAGTCACAGATTTGGAAATCATTGGATACGTACGAATGGACCTATAAGGTGACCTGCCACATCGCCGGATCTAACAATATTAAATTTTTTCGTGTGGGCATACGTTAAAAATTTCATGTATGCTACCCCAGATACAACACGAGAAGATCTAGAAGACCGCGTGAGAAGAGCTTTCGACAGTATTATACAAGAAATGCTGGAAAATGTTAATCAAAATTTTATAAGAAAACTTCACCTCTGTCTACAACTGAACAGGGTGCATTTTGAACAGCTAATTAATTAAATTCAATTATAAGGTATTATTATTGAATACGAATATTATAAATATATATTTTGAAGGTATTTGCTATTTGTCAGTTTTGTTATTAAAGTTATTTAGCAACTGTTTTTCTTTGATATTTCGACAGGGGCGGCTTCAGAAGCATTTTGTGTTTATGGAAATTAAATAATAGTATATTACTTAACTTTATTTAAGAAAACAAGTGAATATTATGTACACCAATTAATTCGAATTTACATGAGCGATTTTAAATACAGGGTGGCCCATTAACTTTTTTTTATAAATAAAACATGGTTTTGGTTAAAAAAACTGCATTTTATGATTTTAGTGTTAAATTAAATGAATAAAATTAAATCATTGGCAAACTGAATACTTTTTACATAAGTTATAAGCAAGGCACGGAATAATATGCACTTGAACATTTAGAAATATGCGCATATATATGCTTTAAAGCATTCAAAATATGCACCAAATATGCATAATTCTCTTTTAATTTGCACAATATTTCCGGGAATGACGTATTAAAAACGAAGATTTTTGAAACAGTTTACTTAATTTTTACAAAAATTATTACAATTACATAATAACAATAACTAACATTAATTTACGATATTTTAAATTACAGGTAATTTTCTAATTTTAATCTTTATTTTTAATGGAATTATAACAAAGTATAATTAAATATTTTTCTAAACTACTTAACACGAAAGACTGTCTTTTGTCTGTTAAAATATTTTTATAAGCCGAAAAACTTCTTTCTACGTCAACTGACGTAATTGGGACGTTTTTTAAATTAGTAATAATGTCTGGATTTATAGTACTAGACTCAGTGCTAAATTGGCCTTTTAAAATATCACATACTTGGGTAAGAGTCTTAAACCCTTCATTTTTATTTAATACGTCATCTAATTTTTGTTCTATTCGTTTGCCAATATCATCTTTAACGGCTTTAATTAGAGTTTGAAATTTTTCCATTTTTTCCATTGATTCTGTTAACGGAAGTTCTGCTGCTTGCAATTGTACAAGAGTCGTACTACAAAGGCAGAATTAGCTTTAATAAATTGCAATTGATTTGGCAGGTCTTTGTTCTTCAATAAAATTTTTGACTCTTTAATTGCATTAGAGCTGTCGTCAAAATCCATAATTAAATCTTTTATACCATTAAAATTATTTGCATAATACATCGCAGCATCCAACCAAGTACCCCATCTCGTTATAACTGGTTTTGGTGGTAAAGAAATACCAGCCTACTTTTCTTTAAACCGCTGTACTATAAGTGGTGCTTTAACAAATATTTTTTTTATATAATTAATTAAATTATTAACTAAAGGGAATTCGTCCTTAATTTTTTCGGCTACTCGGTTTACCCCATGCACTAAACAAGTAGTGTGTATTAAATTTGGGTAGAATAATTTCAAGTTTTGTCCTGCTTTTAACATATATGGAGCTCCATCAGAAAGCATTAAAATGATTTTTTGGGTGGGAACCGCTTCCGGCAGAAAAAAAAAGATAAACTTTCACTTACAAATCTAGCAACTGTAGCACCGTCAGTTTTTTCGAGTTCTTTTGATTTAATTAAATATCCTGTACAAGGTTTTTCACAATTTAAAACTCCAACAATTAAATTTGCAATATACCGTCCGCAGCTATCAGTAGTTTCATCCACAGAAAAATATATACAATTATTACCTATTACATCTCGAATGGAAGTAATTGTTTTATAGTAAATTTTATCAACATATTTTTTTATTATCGTTCAAAAACAAGTAGCGTGAAAATTATTTTAGTTAAAGATTTTATATTAACGATTTAAGTCATTAACAATAGTTACACTCCTGCTTTTACCTGCATGTTGGGTAGGTTTACTATCTCTCAACAATAGGATACTTACAAATGGTCATTTATTTTTATGGGAGATTAAAAATTAGGATATTAACTGCAGAAGGTAACAAATGGGTAACAAGAAAAGAAAATTTGTACTGTGTAGTTGCAGTGACTCATTTCTTAGAAAAGTTTTGTAAATAATTTACTAGCTTTAAATTTATTCATGTAAAAACTTATTTACCACATTCTTTAAAAAGCTTAGGATGTTTAAATACTATTCTTAGAATTTACGTATATTAAGTTACTGAAAATAAGGGAAAAATAAGAATTATCACTGTAAAAATTTATGAACAAACCTATAAAAGGAAATGCAATTTTTTCATTTTGAAGCTTATATGCTTAAATATGCTCTTGATAACGTTTTAGGTACAAAAACCTTAAAATATGCAAAAATTAATTGGCTTAATTTAATCCAATTTGCTTAGATATGCGAAGATCATTAAACTGAAAGTTGATAATATTTATTTTGAAAAATATGCATTTGCATAAAATCACAGGCTTGGTTATAAGTAATTTAAAGAAAGTGATGACCACCTTGGATGAACAAAAAAAACAATTAAAAAATTAAAATGGCGTCAAATTGAAATTTGATAATTGCGTTGTACATATTTGAAACCGCAGAGTCCAAAAATGTAAAAATATACAGGGTGTCCCATTTAAATTTCCAGTTTCTTTATCATTTACGGCGAAACCGGATGTCGACCATATTGGATTTATTATCAAAAAGTTATAGGGGTGGCCCATAATCCGTTTAAACCCGGTATGTAGCAGGAATCAACCCATCTACGTTTATAAAATTTCTATTTTCTTAGTGCTTTTGGTATCATTCAACTGGTATGATACAGATAAAAAAGGCGAATTTATTAAGCTTATTAAATTTGAATTTGTCTGAGCCTTGTCCAAATGATACGAAAATGCTTATAAGTCGTTTAAAACAGTTTGATCTAGTAAAAATAGCTTTTATTGTAGTATTCATATGGTTATTGGAAATACTATTGGAAATATCTTGCGATTTGTCTATTCTCAAAATCAGATTTTTAAAAATGCCACCTGTCATACACATTTAGTCAATTAAGAAGTGTACGTTTCCTTTCGTAATAATTTTAAAATTTTAGTTTTATAAGTAGATTATATTTATTTAAGTAGTAGTTACGTTTTTCTTAGATAATCTCAAAAAAGTACGTTAATTAATTTTTTCCTTTCCTTTCCCAGCTCATGCAACTGATTATTACGGTAAGTTATGATTTTACCTACTTTTATTTTGCTTTGTGCGTTTGGAATAGTACAATTTCCTTTTCCTTTTTTTAAAATCCTGTTTTAATTTAGTTCTTGATTAAATTGATTTTTGTATTGAGCTATTTCCTTTGTGCTAAATCGATTACATTATAACAGCAATTTGGATGGCTACATCGTAACACAAAATGCTTTTTAGTTTTACACTTTTCTTACAAATTTTTATTGTTTTCATATTTGGCTTATACTAACAATGATCAATGTCTTATTTTTAGAAGATAATTCGCCTCAGTTTACAAAATTGTGTATCGCTGTATTTGCTAGAGTGCATTTAGTTGCTTTACTGAATGAATTTGATGACTGGATTTAAGATTTTTAAAGCTTTCTTAAAGTGCCAATATTAAATCAAAAGGAGTGGGAAATAAAGTAAATTAGTACAGACAGTATCGCTTGCACCGTCCGTTTGGTTGAACACTTGGAAAGTAAAGTACATTGGATGTGCACTAGAAGTGTGTCACTTACAATCCTACACTGTCAGAGATTTAATTTATTTGGCGTTGTCTGAGGTGTAATTTCTTCTAAGACCTAAGTAATGCTAAGCAAATGTTTTAGATTAGGTGTATACATGGAGTATTAACATTTTGTCTGTCATTGTGTACACAGGGATCGCTGCAATTAATTCACTACTACGGGTGGGATTAATTTTTTTTATAATGTGTTTATTAACTTTGCTTTTTAATAGCACGCATTAGTCAAACTAATATAGCTGAGGTAAATCCATTCCTTCTTGCATTATTGACATGTTTTCTTTCTTGCTTCAATCTTTATTAGTTGTTTACTTCACTTAAACTTATTAATGCAAGAAACTGAATGGTATTTAATAAATTAGCAAATGCGCTAATTATGTGTTCAAAATTCTTAGTGCAGCCAATACAACAACCTAAATTTTATTCTAATAATCCAATCCCTACTGATACATGTTTCTTTCCCCTCAAGACGAGTACAATCTAAATCCGGGTTTAGAGTGGGAGGACGAGTTCACAGGTAGGTGGCTTTTCCGACTCGCTCTGTTTTAATATATGCAATGGATATTATTATACAGCATCTAATGTGTCTGCTTGTATAATTATTAATTTTCGTAATACCTAATATAAAAATGGAGTTTGGCTTTTTTTTGTAACATATTGGTTTATAATGGTAGCTTAATTTAATTTTATTAAAAGTGGGAACGCTACTTTCTGAAAATTTATTGAATGCTTTTTGCTACATGCACCTTTGTAGTAAGTAGTTTAGTGGAATGCGGATACAAAAATTCAATTAAGCTTTTTATTGAAAAAACACCGCTGTTCTTTGTATAGCACAAATGTTAGGTAGAAAACTGAAAATGTTTATGTTAATATTATAGTATGCAATGATTTTCATATATTCCTTCACATTATCCATACCCTGTGTGACTTTCCTTTAAGAGCTTTATGCAACTATTTGTTAACTTTGATCACTTCTAAATTGAAATGTATAGTTAATGCTTTAAATCTTACAGTGTGCATAAATATTTGTCGACATACATTTCAATTAACTAAAGATAATAGCAATTGTAAATAAATTCATTCTTGCCATTAAAGCATATTCTGTTATTTCTTTCTTTCATTTACTTTTTGATTCACTGGAAATTTAACTGACTCATTTATTTACGTCCTAAAAATCAATAAAATAATTTGTATTCTTTATTGGAAGTAATTTGTACAACGTACCCAAGATAATTTGTATAATTTAGGGCATGTTCACATGCAGTTTGCAAAAGTTCATTTGCTATTTATCGTTTCCGAGATTTAAAACAAAATGCGATTTTTGAGTTTTTTTTTTTAATTCCTTCATTTATTTTAAAAGATTTTTAAAAACCAAAGGTTTGTCACTTTTTGAATTCTATTAGATGGCGTTTTAAAATTTTTTATTCGACGTTTCGTCTCCGAGAAACCATCATCAACTTTATTTTTTTTATATCGCCAACCAACAAAACACTCTGTATTCGATAGTATTTTTTATTAGGAATTTAACCATGTATTACATATTATGGTTTTGAAGCTAATTTTTTTATGTACAAATTTAACAACTCCAATCTTTTAAACCTATTTTATTAAAGTTAAATAATTACAATAACTGTTCAACTAGGTTGCCGTTATTTTCTAGACACAAGTAAGTTCTCTTTACTGAAGAATTTAAAGCACGGTTTAATCTGCTGCCATAACTGATACTAACAACTGCCCTTCATTTTCAAAAGTCCCATCATACACTTGCTTTTTCAGGTAACCCCACAGAAAAAACTCCAACGGACTTAAATCGGGTGATCGGGCTGGCCAAGCTACTGCACTGTAAGTTCCAATCCATTTTCCCGTAAACCGCAATGACAGATAGTCCTGTACATTTCTTGAATTATGTGCTTGTTGAAACCAACAGTTGTTAACAAGTGCTAGTGCCAAGGCATTTTCCAAATCAGTCCTTAGCAAGTTCAGATATCGTTCGGCATTTAAATTGTAGTGGTAAATAAAAGGTCCTATTATTCTTCGTCCCAAAATGCCCATCCACATATTAAATCCAAATCAATGTTGATGTCTTGATTCTTTTTTTAAACGAGGATTTTATTTTGTCCAATAATGTTTGTTACGTCGGTTAAAAATTCGATTGTTGGTTATCATGCTTTCATCAGATCAAATTATTTTAAAAGGAAAATTTAGATCTTCGTCACATTTTCTAGTATACCATTCGGAAGAACCTGCTCGCCGCTCCTGATAAGCTGGTCTAAGACCCTGACAAACTCGAAGTTTATGTAGATGAAACTTCTTCTTATTTAAAATGAATTGTGCTGTACAATTAGCTATACCAGTACAATGTTTAATTTGTCTTTTCGATATTTCAGGGATTTCAACAACGGCTTGTAAAATCGTTTTAGCTTTTTCGTAATCAGATTGTTTTTGACAGGATAAAACAGGTTTTGTAAATGAACCAAATTCTTTTAAATTGCGTCTAAAAATGGATTTACCAGGTTGCCTTCATTCAGGATATTTATCTAAATACATCAGCTCAGTAACTACACAATTTCTATGGGACAAGATGTAGCATGTCAACATATCGAACTTTTCTTCGTTTCTAAAATTTCTTCTTTCCATAGATACACTTATTGATTAATTATAATTATAAATTAACTAAACAAAACCAAAAAAATTATCCACCAAGTAATGACAAAATAAAAACAACTTAAAATACGCACAATCCAAATAACAACGATGTCAACGCAATAAAAGTAAGTTATACAGTTTTCAACAAAATGTTAAACAAGTATTATTCTATCAAAGCCTTCTTCTAATATTAACTGATATATGAACAATCTAAAAATGAAAATCCGAATTTTTCAGCTTCAAAACCATAATGTGTAATACATGGTTTAATTCGTAATAAAAAATACTATCGAATACAGGGTGTTTCGTTGGTTGCGGCGATATAAAAAAATAAAGTTTATGTTGGTTTCTCAAAGATGAAACGTCGAATAAAAAATTTGAAAACGCATGTAATAGAAATCAAAAAGTGACAATGAAGAAGTAAGTACCTTTGATTTTAAAAATAAACAAAGGAATTTACGAAAAAAGAAAAACCCAAAAATCTCATTTTGTTTTAAATCTCGGAAACGATAAACAATAATGAACTTTTGCAAATTACATGTGGACATGCCCTAAATTATAAAACTTTTCTCTAATTTAACCGCCTTCGTATCTCTTACCATTTTCAATATCCCCATGCTGTTCATCCTTATCTTGGGTACGTTGTATATATTTTAACTCTATGCAGTAACATCTCCTTCAATTATTATTCAATTGAAATATTCCCCTAGTAGTTATCAGACTATCAAGTGTGAGTCATGTTAAAATATGCAAAAATATTGGTTAAGTACATTGCTATTATTTGATTGAGCAAATATTTGAATGTATCATTATGTATTAATGATTTTACTAACAATGTGTGTTCATAATATTAATTAATTGCATTCAGATATTTGAAAAACCAGATTGTGCTTTAGTTTTTAAATAGAGTATCTTTAGAGCTAAATATAGTATGAAAGTTAGTGTGATTGATAAAAAGAGTGGGCAGCTTATTTACCACAGTTTTGACATATGACGACGGGCAAGGTGAGGACGAAGAGGGGAGTCTTCCGCATCTTGGTGGTTTTGGTAGTAAACTTCCACCTGGAATTCTTCCACATGGTCTGCCTCAGGTTAAAGAAGTTCAACCTGCTGTTACAGCCGTCGAACAAGAACAGGCAAAACAAGAAGTTAAAGAAAGTAATATAATATTTGCTTATAGTTTTTTTAACATTAATAAATATTTCCTTACAGTCCGTGAGCTCAGTGAAGAAGAGAAACAGATGATCATTTTAGGAGAAGATTTTCAACGGTTTATCGATCGAGCGGGAAAAATAGTAGAACGTGCCCTTGGTGAAAGTGTGGATATTTATACTGATTATATAGGTGGTTCTGGAGAAGATGGAATGTAAGTAATATTAGTAAACTTCTTTTGCAATACTATTTTTAAATAATTAAGGGATGAAAAATCTCACCAGCGGATTTCTCTGAACCGATGGTTTTATGATGAGAGGTGGTCAAAACATCGTTGTGTTACTTCATTAGACTGGTGTCCACAGTACCCAGAATTGTTATTAGCATCATATAATAATAACGAAGACTCACCTAATGATCCGGATGGTGTTGCTTTAATTTGGAATACTAAATTTAAGAAAACTACCCCAGAAACTATTTTTCATTGTCAAAGTGGGGTAATGTCCGCGACGTTCGCAAGGTTTCATCCAAATTTAATATTAGGAGGAACTTATTCAGGCCAGATTGTACTATGGGATAACCGTGTACAAAAAAGGACGCCCATTCAACGAACTCCTTTATCTGCAACTGCACATACAGTTAGCATACACTATTTTATTTATACTCTTTATAATTAAATGTGTTCTAGCATCCTGTTTATTGTGTAAACGTGGTAGGCACACAAAATGCACATAATCTTATTAGTATATCTACAGATGGGCGGTTATGTTCTTGGTCTTTAGATATGTTAAGCCAGCCACAAGAAACATTAGAACTGCATAGAATGCAATCTAAGCCTGTAGCTGTAACCTGTTTAGATTTTCCACATTCCGATGTAAATAATTTTGTTGTTGGTAGTGAAGAAGGTGCTGCTTATTCCGCTTGTCGACACGGTGCAAAAGCAGGAATTGTAGATACCTACGATGGGCATCAAGGACCAGTTACTGGTATTAGTGTAAACGCGGTTCAAGGTGGGATTGACTTTTCTCATCTATTTTTGACTTCATCTATCGATTGGACTATGAAGTTATGGAGCTTGAAGGTATTACACCTTACAAATGGCAATTATTGAACTTATATTTTCTAGGATGCCAAACCAATATATTCTTTTGAAGATAGTAGTGATTATGTACTGGATGTGGCCTGGTCACCAACAAACCCGGCGTTATTTGCTGCTGTTGACTGTGGGGGCCGTCTAGATTTATGGAATCTTAATCAAGATACTGAAGTTCCTGCAGCTAGTATATATGTTGAAGGCAATCCAGCTTTAAATAAAGTTTCTTGGACACCTTCTGGTCTCCATGTTACTGTAGGAGATAATCAAGGAAAAATATGGGTGTTTGATGTTGCAGAGGTATTATTCTTATCAATTATTACATTAAGCTGTATATATTCTTTTATAGAATTTTGCACATCCTCGACATGATGAATGGAATAAATTTTTATACACAATACAGGAGTTAAGAAATAGTCAAGTTGATGAAGAATTAGAAAAATTAAATCTTTCAGTTTCTAGCCCTCCGTTATCTAGTATGACATCTCTATCTCTAACACCACTGCGATAAATAGAAATACTTAAATATTGCTGTGAATTTTAATATAAACTAAGATGATCTGTAATATTCATCTTTACAAGAAGAATATTTATTTATGAAGCTGATGTTCACTATTTGTTAATGTAATTTAATTAATTTGCAGCTGTACTAATATATACCTATTTCACCTAATATTTAGCAGTTGTGATTCCGTGTCTAGATATTTATGTATATATTTATAATTTATACATACCTACCCCAGCCATACGTAATACTAGTGCTAAATAAAATAGTGTACAATTCTGTTTTATTCAGAAATGACATTCTATATTTTTTCATTGGGGTTTGCCGACAGATAGATACTGCTCAAAGGAAAAACAAATTGTTACTTCTTTTTTAACTTCTTTTTTTTTTGCACACATTGCATGTACATAGCTAATTTATTGTTTTGTTATACGGTATTTAATTAAATTTTTTACTTATTTAATAATTTTTTTGTAAATTCCTTTTTTATATTTTAAAATGTCATCTTTACATTTGGTGATGACAATCTTAGAATATTTACAAGAACAACTATGAGCAATATTTTTGTTACACCTTTTGCTTATACTATTCTCGGGTAACTTTTTTTTTTGTTTTTTTGTCGGAAACATGTCAGTTTGGTAACATGTATCGCATATCTTTTCATCATAATAATTGTAGATGATCAATTACACTGTTCTTTTGGAGGTTAGCCCTTTAATCAACTTATTTTTATTCATAACGGAGTACAGGTCATCTGTTTTAAGTTGGCGGCCACAACTCAAAGTTTGGTTCGGCCACGTGAAAACCCAACCAGCGGCGTAACATCATTGTAGTGTAAAGATTATATTACCTACAAGATTCAGATGGCAATTATTTCCATAATACATTAAGTTAGTCTCAGACTACCTAAGCTAGGTGAACATTATTGGTTTAATAATGCAGTAGGTATCTAATTGATAAAAAGGTTCTATTACTTTGTCCGCAAGCATTTTAATTTATTAGTTATATAGCTATGTATAGAGTTCTTATAATTTTTACTAGCTGGAAATAAAATTAAAAGTTAGCACAATTAACAATAATTGAAGTTGTATTCACATTAATTTAAAAAGAAAAAATGATTTCAAAAATATGCAATTTAAGACAATTTAAAGTTAATGAAAATAAAATTCAGATTCTTTTGATACAAACAAAGCTCAGAAAAACAACACAAACAATAGAAATTGTGTTATTATTTAAAACGAAAATAAATTAAGAATCTATAATTGTATATCATTAATGGTTAATTAATCACTCACCTCCAGTTCAATCGGTTTGTGAAAGGTTCATCACTAGAATCATTCACAACATTAATTACAAGTTGCTCTGTGTGGCAATCCAGCAAATTTTCATTTCCCAATATGAATTTTCAATCTGTTTCACATGGTCACATTTTAGTTTCCAATTCTTTTTCGGTTATTTTCCACACGTTCAGTTTAAAGGTAGTATTCCGTTTAGCTACATTCCCTTCCACAGTAACCCATATCAGTTGTATATATATAGGATTCAGATCGAGATGATAAGGGGGGGAGCCTGAGTACTGTATGGCAGTGTTCTTGCATGAACGAGTCAAATTGATATTTAATAAACTGTTGTTTATGGCATTTTATCAATTGATACAACTGCGGTTTGAACATGTCAGTTGTAAATTGAATTTTTTTTTGCCAGCCATGATATCATATCCGCTTTTTAAATTACTGTTAGGGGTATTGTGGAGTTGCACGTTATGTTAGGGCGCATTGTCTATAACTACAACTGAATTTGCTGGCAAAATTAGCAACAGCTTGTCTTTTACCCATTTTTGGTAATTTTCTGAATTCATCTGATGATGATTATCAATAGATTTGATTAATCCTGTGTTAGGTAAAAAACCCATTACTCCCGCGTGAACAAAAATTAGTCGGTGTCCTTTTGAAATTGGTTTCAGCAGCCACTTGGTGGTGCCGTCGCTCCAACCCTTCGGTATTGTGTGTACACTATGAATATTAACTTTCGTCCAAAAATGTTGTGCTTGCCTGAAGAAACAAATTTTCTTTAAATATTCAATTGGCAGGTTTCTAATGGACTTTTCAATCAACAGTTTCCGTTTTTGCCACCTAACTCCCTTGTAATTTTAAGTAAGATGTCATTAAAATTTGACTCTTCTATTGCAAATCACTAACAAGTTTCTCACAGAGTAATCTAATTGTCATGCAATATTCCTCTAATTTATAAAAACTATGTATGATATTTCTGATTCTGGGATATTCATAATCTTCAATATTTGTCACTGCATTTACGGTTGCATTTCATTGGCGGACGTTTAAATAGTGGCTCTTTGTGTTTCAGGAATACTTTTCCCTAAAATGAAACTGGTATTAGAATCATACATTTTACAAAACCAAAAATTTAATTACCTTTACACACAATGTATTCATTTGTTCTGATAGAAATTCCTGTAGCATTACTAACTTCGGTTTTCACTTCGGCAAGTGGAGAATCAATTTTTATTACAAATATAATTAAAAACGATGAACATAACTTCTAATACTTTAGGACTAAATCTTTTGTTTTTCAGCGTAGAACACATCATAAATAAAAACTTTGTTTTTTCTTTATTATTGTGAAAATCTATGGCTATTTCTATATGTATACTGTTCAAGTTGAACAACTAAAAAATTTTTTGAGTATGTTAATGTTGAATACCACAAACTGTTGAGATGCGCTAAAACCAGGTGGTTAGCATTGTTACCTTCGATAGAAAGAATATTAAAAATGTTCAAACCGTTACAGAGTTCCTTTCAAGAAAATTGTTCCACATTGATTCTTAATAGTTTTAAAAACAATTTTTTTGAAGCTTGGCTATGGTTTATTCACTCACAAGCTAGAATCTGAAAAATCTTTACATATACATGGTTCTATCAAATTAATAAAACAATTAATAGAACGGAAAAATTAGGTCTTTTTGCCAAATCAAGTTAACACTATGATAGTAGCTTTGGTAAATGAAGGAGAAGGCCGAGCAATAACTCAATTTAAAATGTCAATGACCATGTTGTATACTACTTGTATAGCCTATTTGGATAAATCGGCGCAACACTTTGAAGATTTGCTTGTGTTTCGTTGGGTATTGCTAAACAAGAACCTCTGTGGTCAGATGTTGCAAACTTTTTCAAAAACAACACGCTGGTATTCATATAGATGATTCAGAACTTTTTGATGAAATTGTGTGCATTAAAAAATGTACAACCAGTCAAAAATAAAAGAGTGGAAAGAAGTTTCTGTTTTTATTGACAAACAATGAGTCGAAGTTTTAACCACTTCAAGAGTGAAGACATACCACACAACAACGCCACCACAGAAAGGATTTTTTCTGATATAAATAAAATTTGGACCAGCGAAAAAACTAGCCTTACTGTAAGAATTTTAAAAGGACTTTTAATGACAAAACATTATTCCGAAATGGACTGCCTAGATAATTTACAGATGGTGCATTCAATGGAAAAATATACAAATGAGTAACGTTTCGCTCGATATTTTATTAACTATGTACTTTTAAAAACCGAAGTAAAATACAGAATTAAATAGATTTTTTTCTTGACACTATTGACACATGGGGCGCCTAAAAACTTATTACCATAAACAACCACTACATTTGTCACTTAGACTAGAGAGCATAAATACTCATAATGTTGTATCTAATTTAAAAGAAATTTCTTCCTCTGCTTCCCCGTGCTGAGGAGTATTTGGTACCCCTTAGACTCTTCGGCTGATGATTCCATGTCCCGTATAATCTTTTTACATAAATGGTCACCTTATGTAAAAAACAAAACGTTGTAGGACCCTGCAGTTACCATTTTAGTTCTTAGATACTGTTAAAGTATTTTTTTACAGTTTCATGAAAATTTGGTATACTGCCCCTTTATTTCTTCCTTGTTCATGATCACATTATTATATCATTAAATTAATTGATGTAATTTGTTGAATGATTTAAACTTTTCTTTGTGTCATTAGATACCACTTTGTTGAATAATGATAAAAAGTATTGTAGTTTCTAACTTTGACTTTGTAATCAGAAAAAGTTTATGTACGTAACTCAAAAAATATATAAAGCCTCCTCAATGTGGTAAGTGTTTATTATATCACAATGAAAATTCATTTTTGTTTAACAGAAATGTTTAAAACTAATTTTTAGAAAAAGTATACTATGGTTTTCTCATTTTCTAGAAATTAATACTTAATGTTAATTTTGGTAAGCAATGAAAGTGAACAAAATCAGAATATGGCTAACGGCCCAGAATATTCAATGTATCCCTTGCTTTTCCACACATAAGGCATACGAAGATTGTGAGAATTATTCAATGTATGCCATATGTGTGGAAAAGTGCAGAGGGATTGGAAGAGTGCGATCATTGTATAACTGTATAAGGGTAAGGGGAACAAGAGTGATTGCAAGAACTATAGAGGAATAAGTTTGCTCAGCGTGCCTGGTAAAGTATTTGGAAGAATTCTGATTGATAGAGTACAAGAAACTATACAAACTAAGATTTGGGATGTGCAGGGTGGCTTCATGCTAGGGAGAGGATGTGTCGATCAGATGGTTGCTCTCCAGCAGGTGATCAAAGGTGTTTAAGGGTAAAAAGGAAGTTGTAATGTGCGTTTGTAGATCAGGAGAAAGCATATGACAGAGTGAATAGGGAAATATTAAATGAATATGGCATAAATAAAGGTCTAATAAATGTAATAAGGGCAGTATACAACAGTAGTCGGGGATGTGTTAGGGTGAGAGGAGGTGTGAGTGAATACTTTAATATTGAGCAAGGAGTGCGACAAGGCTGTATGATGTCACCTTGGTTGTTCAATGTATACATGGATAAATGTGTTAGACAAGCATGTACTGATACGAATGGTGTAATGGTTGGTGACGTAAATGTACGACTTCTGGTGTATGCAGATGACACAGTCTTATTAAGTGACAGTGCCGATGAGCTACAAACCGCTCTGAGGAAGTTTGATACAGTCTGTGAGAGCATGGACCTACAGGTAAATGTGAACAAAACTAAGATTGTGGTGGTGTTCAATCGAGAAGGTGGAAAGGAGAGTATAGTATTTACCCTGCAAGATGAAATTGTGGAGCAAGTGGACGAGCTGGTGTATCTGGGCAGTATGTTTACAGCAGATGGTACAATGGAGGGCGAGATTGGACAAAGGGTCAATGCTGGAAGGAAAGTGATTGGAAGTATGTGGACGATAATGAGAAACGAAAGCATGAATCTAGCTGCGAAACGACCAATTTATAATGGCGTGTCTGTCCCATCAGTACTGTATGGAAGTGAGACATGGGTATGTCAAAAAAAGCATGAAAGAAAAATAAATGCCGTGGGTATGAGATTCCTGAGAAGGGACAAGATAAAGAATGAATGCATAATGACGGACTGTGGCGAGGAAAAGACGATGATGGATAGATATAAAAGTAGTAGATTACATTGGTTTGGTCACATTGAGAGAATGAACAACGCAAGATTAACGGAACAAATATATGTGGGCGAGGTTATAGGAAAGGCCTGGTAGGCCGCGTAAAACCTGGCTGAATGCAGTAGAATGTATGATAAAGGAAAGAAAGATAAGGAGTTTTAAAAATAAAAGGGCATGTCAGAGACAATGTATGAACCTTGCGGAAGCTAGGGAGGTATGCGGAGATAGGAAAGCATGGAAAAAGATTGTGAATGAAAAATAAACAAGAGGCAGGGATTGCCTACCCCGCAAGGGAATGGCGTGAATGTTAAGTTAACTAGCACACGCAAAAACGATTTTTTTTAATTCTGCAGGGGGTTCAGAAAGACGATGGTGTACCACTTTGAAGTGAGACACACTAGGTTTTAGGAAGCCGAATCTTATGAATTTGACAACTTTGTTATAACAGACCCTAGGTAAAACGAACACAATTCGCTATGTAGATGTATTTACATTAAAAGTTCCTCGTTTATAACGAACTGTTACAAGCAGATGTTCGCACTGTGCTTGTAGAGTAATGTAAGTGGGGACGGGCTCTCTCGTATAGGTTTACTGTGCCCTCATTCCCACTTATACTAAAACATTTAGTTCCACACTGATTGATATCACTACAATAATACGCACGTTCGAGTGTAGCTATGGAGTGTACAAAAACACGCATATCATTGACTTTAGAAAATTAGAAATCATAACAAAAATGTAAAATGGTACAACCAACGCTCATATTTGTAAGGACTAACTAAATCCACTGTTTCAACGATCTGGACAGATCAAAGAAACATAAAAAATGTTAGGAATGCCAATACAGCAAGAATTAAAAAAATTAAGTGGTATAGAGGAGTCTGCACTAAAATGGTTTTCTATGAAAAGGAATCTACTGATTTCTATACCAATTCTTAAAGCGAAGTCTGAAGAGTTTGGTAAGTTACTACAGGAATCAGTTAACCTCAACAATACTGAATTTAAATGTAGTGCTGGTTGCACAGGTGCAAAAAACGGTATAATATTCAAACAGGAATAATAAGTGGAGAGGCTGTTGTAAATACTAACCTAAAGGCCTCAAATTAGAGTAAGATAGAAAACTTGCTGTTATTAGAAAATCTAAGTCTCCTCATTTTAAATCCTGTTTAAACTTACCTGTGACATATTACGTTAACAGTAAAGGTTGGATTGTATTAGAAATTTTTGAAAAATTTCTTCACGATTGGGATGAAGAGTTAAACAAAACTAAAAGAAAAATTCTTCTTGTAGATAACTGTTCAGCCCATCATAAATGTTCAGAAGTTAATACGTATTGAGCTTAAATTACCTTTAGCGTGACATCCATTTTGCAACCTCTGGACCAGGAAGTTATTAGATGTTTAAAAGTGGAATACAGAAAATTATTGAAAAGATTGATGTAGAAATCAACACATCTGTTTTTCTACTAGATCCTGTTATAATGATTACTTGTGCATAGAAAAAAATTACATCTAAAACAATTGAAAACGTGAGTCAATGAAGGTTATATGTTGCTATTCCATAATTTTGCACAAATTGCGTTCAAAGTTTACGTATTTCATTTGGATGCTAACAGGGTATATTTCAAATTCTCATTCCGAGATAAAAATTTTAAGGATGCTGCACGATATTTATTTAAAAAATTATGCTCATAACACTTTCATTCATGAGCATACCATTTAATACTGCTCAGCATACTAAGGGAATGAAAGAAACAAATAGCCTTGATAAACAGAAATCAAGGTGTATTTTTTTCTTTTGGAATAGTTTTATTAAAATAATGTGCAATTCATTGTAATATTAAATTCAGTCACTTTATTAATACTTGAAATAAAAATACACATTATGCTATAAATATCTGCCTAGATTTTTACTCAAATGAAACACTCCTTTAGAAAAATGATTATAAACCAGTGAACATAATATTTCACTCAATTGTTGTAATGATGGATTTATAAAAAATAGCGGTACCTACTGAGCCTTAACAATGGTATCTGGGTTCTTATGTTATCCTCTTTTTTCTACTAATATAGTCCCATATTTTCTTCCCATACACTCAAGCTCAAAGCTATTGTCTTGATTACTGCTTCGCTTTAATGTATCAGCTTTTTTGAAAGGGGTCATTTCATCGTCATTTTCTTTAAAGAGGTAGGAGCCAAACTCCTCTACACATACCCATCGGATTCCATCTCTGAAGCTAACTTTTTGTTTATTAACATCTTTTTTCGATTTATTAAATTAAATTTGATTTGAAAGTCATCTATTTTGCGAAAGTGGGAGAACATATACATGACGGTGTTGTGTTTAGAGGCTTGACAGGTAATTGGATGGGTTTCTTTCTATCACTCGCCATGGCTTCAGCTCCTGCGTGATAATTTAATGTGTTCTTCAGTAGATTCTCCAGCATGACAAGTAGAGCAGGTATCGCTTCTCGGGTAATTGAACTGTGTGATAAAAACCTTATTATACATGACTTTCTTTATCTTGAAGTTGGTGGGCAACTTCTCCTCTTTGCCCATATCAAGATATAGTTTATGCATCTTTGAAAGGTTTGGTAATGGTGTCAAGTACAACTTATACGCATTTTTGTTGTGAGAGTAGTGTGATATTGCTCTGCAGGAAACCTGAAGATATGTTGTTTAATTTTATTTAACACATCATCACTTATTTTGTTAGGTCTACTAGCATGTAGACCTCTACAATCAGGTGTTGGTGCAGAAACACCACTTTTGATTCAGCTTATTATGATATCCACTTTTTTCTCCCAATCCTGTATAGACCACACAAACCCAATTTAAATACCTACGTGGTAATGCCATCATACGTTACAAAGTATTTATACGTTGCAGTCTTATGCCTTTTTGCATTTACACATTGTCTTCCACCTGTATGCTCATTATGCTACTAAAAAGTAAAGCGTTTTTGCTGTTGATATCTAATGAATAATTTTTAAGGATGTTTCTTCTAGTTCCAATGTTGAACTTACTGAAACATCCAAGTCTGCAGTTTTCATGGCATAATAATCCTTCGAGTATAGATTTTTTTCTCTGTGGTGATGTTTTTATAAAACATACTCTACGCCCTTTTCTCTAGCTATAGATGCTACCCTTTTTTTTCCATGTTTTTTCATTCCTAGAACGCTTCTTTGATTTGTTTTCTTTTGAGGGAAAGATTTTACGTTTTTGTGGTAGTGATTCCTGAGTCACATGTGACTCGCTAAACTCTCTAAGGTACGAACGTTGTCTTCTAAGCTTGTATCCGAAGAATTGTCTGGTATGTAATAATTATTGTCATCACTACCTGAAGAAAAATGCCCAAATTCATTTGGGTGATTTTCTGGAGGGAAATGTGTGACATTTGGAAGGACTGTATAACGCTTCCTATTTGTTGAAGTATAGTTGTTAGATTCATAGTGATTTAACGATTCGATACCGCCTGGACTCTCTGTGTTACATTCATTTAAAGCACCAATAGTGGCTGCATATCAACATCTGGCACTTTTTCTATCAAGATCATGTGTGTTTTGAACTACTACACCTAAACTTTCATTGTGATATGCAAGAAATAATGCAAATGTAGTGCAAAATGTTATTGACTATACTACCACTACTAAAGTAAAGGGAAATGTGTCTCAATAAAGTGCAACATGTACATGTACCTAACACAGTGGTAAGTACTTAGGTACTTATAAATATTAACTACTACAGCTACACACAAAAATTATTATTGAAAGTTATGTTCAGTTTGTAAACCAATACGATATTAGTTTTATTTAGACGATTGCTATTACAAAGTGCCGTATCTACAAGGTAAAGCACTTACCATGGATGACATACTGTCTGAGGTTAGGATTTTATTCTCATAATCGGTTTCGCGGCAAAACACATCGTTATTAAAGGTTTTAAGGCCGCTTCCACCATTCTTTGTTGCTGTCAACGTGATCACTTAATAGGTTTACAATATTAAATATAATAACACTATGTAATTAATGAACCATCTACATGCTACAGCCTACACATTAAATTTATTGTACAACATGAAAACGAAACACGTTACTAGCCAGAGTCAAAAAATGAAACTGAAAGTTATCTAAAAACATGGAAAATGCTGTAAGCGCACATTTCTTATAGTAGATTAAGGGAGTACATGCATATGTGCTGCAGTAGATAAAAGTAGTATGTGCATTCATAACTCCTTTCTCTGTAGATAAAGGTGTTATGTAGACACATAACACCTTCATCCGTCACATTAATTAATAAGTTTTGTTATTTTTTGAAGTTGGTTATCTTTATTATTAAGCGTATATTAGGCATTCTGATTTTAGCATAGAATGTAAATAGACGTAACACCTTCATTCACAGCAAAAAACGAAAATTGAAAAATATGTTACATATCACCTTCATCCACTCATGTCTTTAATTGTTAATTGCTTCAAAAATGCAAGATTTGAAGAATTTAATCATTTTGACAAAAATGACATTCCGTAATCCCAATGGATTAATTTGAATACACTGTCAGAAACAATTGGGTTAATAAATGAAATGACGTAAAGTTTCAAAATTGTGATTTGAATCAATTCGTAAGTGTTGACAATAACTTATAGTAGCTGAGTTTCCCTCAGATGTAAAGATTATCAAATCTTCTGAAACCCAGGTTGATGACAATAAAAATATAGAAAAAAACAAAATGAAGAAACGTAGTCAGCTGAGAAGGAAATTATACAATCTCTTAATTGAATGAAACTATGTGCAATTCAATATGAAAAAGCTTTCGAAGCATGTGATATATGTATGTATTGTGTATTAGTAAAAATTTGCTTAAAGCTAGGAAACGACAAACTTTTATTACTGAATATTTAAAAAACAGTGATAAATAGAATTTACGAATTTAATTTCTTATATACATTTTGCATTTATTGAATTTATCTTGTTTCCTTTACCATATTTTATTTGTAGGGTTTAAATTAATGCCTAGCAAAATTTATAAGAATATTACGAATGTTTTCAGTTTTAATTTATGAATTAAATTTTATTTTGTATGTCCCATACCTTATTTTTTAATAAAAAATATAAAAAAAAAATCTTTGGTTACAGCGAATACTTGTTTATAACGAACTCTTTCGACTAATTTATGTGGTTCGTTATAATAGAGTTATACTGTTTTTCTGTTCAATACAATTTATGTCCTGATGAGATTTAAATATGTATCATTTAATTACTACCTTACAAGCAAATATGAAATTACCACATATCAAATTTCCACAAGAACAAGTTAATATGCAAACAGAACAAAACGAAGTATTTGAACTAACTGCTTACTATTTTACAGGTCAATTTAGTCTACTGTAATTTTGCTGTACACACTTACCCAAGTGTGAAAAAACATGCAAGCTGGACTTCTTGTCTGCAGAAGGTTACACAGCAAATACTGGCATATGTTAGTGGTTATTGTTAAACCTACGCAAAGTGTTTCGGTACCTCAAGTAAAACTATCTTAGTAAACAATAAAATGAGGTTATTATAAGTTTTGTTATGAACGAATAAATTCGAAAGTAAATATGTAATTAAAAATTATTATTAAATTTATTAAACACATAAATAAAAAGTTTACCTGAGGTAAACCTTTTATTCATGTATTTAATAAATTTAATAATTTTTAATTAAATAAAATGAAGTAGTTGTAAATAACAACTAATTTTAATTCCCAATCTATATACATGTATACAGCATTTCATACCATATTTTTTTGGCTGTATTAATATAACAATTGTATACAATTCCAAAAAGTAAAAACATACAAATAAAACAGTTTAAAAATGAATCAAAGTACTTATATGATTACAGCATGCAACCAATTAAGATAAAATCGTTTTATAACTAATATAAAATCATGAATAAACTTTAGCACCTAAAGTCCCACGAGTATTTCTTTCCTGTCGTCGTTGCTGTTGTTCCCATAGCTTTTTTTGTCTAGCTTGTTTTCTACTTTCTTTTAATGCTTCTCTTGCATCTACATCAAGAGTTTCACCTTCCCAACCCCTTTCATCATCCCATTCCTCTAATTCTTGACTCTAAAAATGATATAGTCTTATTATGTAACAAACATTTTTGATAATAACCATTTACCATCATACTGACCATTTCAGGGGTTAATGAAAGCTTATTGGAAAGCTGATTCTCTTCTATACTATCACTTATATATACTTTGGTTTGTCTTGTTATTGTAGGAGCCATATCTTCAAAGAAATTTTCTTGGACTTCTGGAAGTTCTTCTTTAACTTGACGTGCTGCAATTGCTTGTTGCCGATAATACTCTATTTGTTCTTGTATTGTATTTGGTTTAGATTGTGGTATATTCACAGGTTCATTCCAATCTCCCCAGTTTTCAATTTCTGTTGAAACTGTGTTATGATCAGAAATGACACCCACTTGTGTGAGAGGAACAAAATCGTTTGTTCTTTTTCGTCTCCGGAAGCAACATAAAGCGCGTTTAAGTAGAGAAACGATAAAAAAGAAAAATGATTTCAGCATTTTAAACAATATTTCTATCATACTAACATATTTTAGGTAAAATATTTATTTACAAACTAAATTTTAGCATATATGTCTATTATTAAACATTTTTACACGGAGCTTATTTAGATAATATTAAGTGTAAAAGTGTGTTTAGTTAAACTATAATTAATAAAATCCGTTTAATTTTTTTAAAATTTCAGGAAAATGTAAACGTCAAACTATACAAAAATTATTTACTCTTCCATTTTTTAAAACCGGCAATGTTTCCATTCGGCAAATGTTCCATTACTTAAAACGCCCTAGTTTTTCTTGCAGTTTTAGAATTTTTAGACTTGACATTAGTATCCAGCAGAACTTAATTTAGTTTGTAAATTGCGTTAACAACCTTTTAGAATAATTGTAGTTTTTAGTACTAATGATATTATTAATCTTATTATCGAAACAATTTTGGTTGTCAAAAAGAAAAGTTTCTACAATTTAATGACTCGGCTTTTAAATACATGTGCCTAATTGTTATGGCAAACGTATTTTTGCGTTTTTATGTTCTATAGATTGGTTTGACCTTTAATTCTTTCAAAGTGCGATTCTTTACTGACAATGATTACTGCAATCGTTATCGAAATATAAGAATACTTATTTTCACACTAGTTTCACTATTAAGAAAAGTTGAGAATCACAAAAATAGTTATTTGAGATTGCTTTAAATACAATAAACCCTAAGTAGTAGGTAACTCCTATCCAAATAACATCTAACGATTGCTTATTTTAATGTTGTTATGTGTATAGTTTCAAAAAACTTAAAGGAGTTCCCAGAGTAAAGTGCACTTATTTTATAAACCACAAATAATTTGAATAAGTAAAGTTGTTTAGATTAATGTAAATAATTTCAGATTTATGGTATCAGGTATAAAAATTTTAATTTTAGAAATAAGCCCCTTAAGAGTTGTTGCAATATTGTACCTACTCCTAATATTTACTTCACATTAAATCTGCAGATCGCAATGGCCAACGAACGGCTATATTTGTAGCGATTACGGTATTGTTAAAAATATGTTATCTTCGTTTTCCCAAATAATTACAACATAAAAAATAATAATCTGACAATTTATTTATAACAATTAACTAAAATTGTATACATTACCACAGTTTCGGCAACATAAAATTAGATTAGCAATTAAGATAAAAGTATAGTAACTATTTTTATACATAAAATAACATAATTTTTAATATTTTATGTAAGGAATGTGGGATTGTTTGTAACTAATATTTGGTTGAGGGTCGAAAAACATGTGTTTTGAGGTCTGACTTCCAGGTGTACGCTTAAAAGAATGCTTTACTGAAGGGGCGTAACGAATCATTGGAATTTCTTATGCACTGATTCTTAATGTAAAAATGTCACTAGCTTAATAAATAATTGTGTCGGTACAGACCGCGATCAAAAGATATCTTTGTTTGTTACTTGGAAATTCGAGAACTACTCGTAGGGTTGTTACGGACGAATGCATATTTTTAATATTAAGATGTATTGCAATAATTAATATGAAACTGTTCCAACGTATATTAATGTTTCTTGTTTTTATATTACTTTTGAAAACGGGGTTATTTGCGAGAGTAAAGATAGGTTTGAAATCGGGGGAAGGCAGCGAGTCAGACCGATTTTTGGTTAATTAAATACCTTCATTGTAAACAGTTTGTTTTTAAAATATTTCGTGCGTGTACATTTTCTTTTGAATTGCCGACACCAATTTTTCTTTTCTTTCGAGAGTTAGTTATAATGTTATAATGAAAGCTCGCAACAAATTATTTACCAGCGTAGATAACATATTAAATACCAAACACTTATTCGTACGCGGGCTCTTTAAGCTGAAATCTGCTAAAATAAAAGACAATACAGGGCCCTCTCACTCTTGTATTTATGTGAATTAGCATTGTTGTTTGTTTATATTTATATTTGTGTAGAGGTGGGTTGGTGAACGGGTACATGATACCGCTGGTTATTAATTGTAAAAGACAATTGCCAGTGGGTACGCACTCCCGGGGCCAGATAACCATTAAACACCTCGAATTTTATTTTTATTGTTTTTATTGTTGTATAGATGAATGTGTAACCTGAGAAAGGAGCACTGTATTCTTGTAACACCCTCAAATTTATATATCGGTTACGATGTTGTGATCTATTTGTAACTTATATTTGTAAGGCTTTGTTTTAATGAGTTTTTTTTGCGTCAGTTGTTAGGTAGAATTATTTGCGTGCGAGTTGATTTCTCTTTGTACGTGATTTATTGTAATTTGACTTATGTATTTTGTGCTTTGGTGGTCACTAAACAAATGGGTACGTGTAAATTCCTTGTTTGTTTTCTTTTGCCCTTGCCTTTACCCGTGCAGTTTTACTGTTGTTGTATTTTGTATGTACCGTAATTTGCTTTATTGCTTTATGTGCTTATTTACTTAAAGACCGACACGATTGGTTTTAAAGGGCCACATGTTTGATACTACGATTTGTATTATGATTTTTATTTCGATTATTTATGACCCAATTGTGCATGTGACTACATGTGTTTTTTATTATTGTGGTTCTGTGTAACTAAACTGCTTTTTATTCATTTTCTCTTAATGTAATGATTTTGTACGCACTTTAACCTGATTTAATGGTGTTTTGTTATATATTTAACCCTTTCATTGTTTTTTTGTGTGTTATTTGATTTAATAATGTACTTGTGCAAGTACTTATTTTTGAATAAAGTGGGTTTTATTGGTAGTTCTTCTTCTTTTATCTAATTCAGACAGCACAACGTACCTACCACTAGACGACCACTTCGATTGATCAGATTTGAGGTTTGCGAGTAATTACATATCAGACTTGGGAATAAATTCTAATGTTTTAATTATTGCCAGGAAAATCAAAGTAAGGCAGGCAATTAATTTGAGTAATAGTAACATTATTGTCAGTCAAACCAAGATAAATCACTTAGCGATTGTTCTGTTCTTGAATTTGTATTATTGCAAATAAGTTCAAATTACGCTTTTCAAGGTAGGATACCTGGGGGACGCTACAGTAACATAACGCATAAATGTCCAATTGCCTTAAATTGCCATAAATCATAATCAAAACAAAGAAAAAGGTCTAAATTTTATTAAACAAAAAAATTAATAATCGGTAGCTAATGTCAGGTTTTATATTTATCTAAATCAATAATAATAATAATAATAATAATAATAATAAAACTAATAATAATATTAATAATAATAATAATAGTAATAATAATAATAAATTTTCGTGACATTTAAAATTAATTATTTTGGTATAGGTATTTAATTACTTTTAAATTCTTTTGTGTTATATATTTTAAAAATGTATACCCAAATTTTGTGTGTGAAGAATGAAAATAAGAATATCTCAAGGAAAATTTCAATGAAAAATGTTAAAATTTATACTATGATTGACATATTGGAATTGATTGTATATCGAAGCTAATATTTACTTAATGATTTATTGTAATATGGTATGTGTGTGATTTAAG